>CM053030.1:524335287-524637787 GCA_028564925.1 Lithobates sylvaticus | reverse complement strand
CCCGTAACACAGAGAACAGTCATTTATTGAAAGTCATTGATACAGACGCAGCGAAGCCTTACACAGCGGGAGCCTCCCATTGCGATGAGCGGCCCGAGAAGAGATGCCGACGCCATGGAAGAAGATGCCGGACGAGAAGGACGAGAAGACCGGAGCAAGAAGAAGCGGATCGGAGGAAGAAGAAGATGGAAGAAGATGTCAGAAGGAGAAGATGAAGAAACCGAAGGATGAAGAAAGGAAGACCAGAAGAAAGAAGAAAGAAGATTTTAATAAAGGAATTGTCAAAGACGGTCTCCTGTAATTTTTACCATTTTTGACATTTTTTTGGTGAAATGGTAGGGGTACTTTTGTACCCCCTTACCATTTCACACAGGGGGGGCCGGGATCTGGGGGTCCCCTTGTTAAAGGGGGCTTCCAGATTCCGATAAGCCCCCCGCCCGCAGACCCCCACAACCAATGGCCAGGGTTGTGGGGATGAGGCCCTTGTCCTTATCAACATGGGGACAAGGTGCTTTGGGGGGACCCCAAAGCACCCTCCCAATGTTGAGGGCATGTGGCCTGGTACGGTTCAGGAGGGGGGGCGCTCTCGACCTGAAGGGTCTGGTATGGATATTTAGGGGGGACCCCACGTCATTTTTTTTTTTAATTTGAAGTGGGGTTCCCCTTAATATCCATAGCAGACCTGAAGGGCCTGGTTATTGAATTTGGGGGGACCCCCACGCTTTTTTTTTTTTTCAATGAATGACGGTTCTCTGTGTTACAGAGCCGACAATTCATTAGCCGGCAATAGCCGCGAGTGATTTTAAATAGCTTTTTTTTCCTGCAAAAATTACACTTTGTTTTACGAATCATTCGAATCATTCGTTATATCCGCTATAATAATTTCTTTTGAATTAGTTGAAATTCGATATTGGTAGTTTGATTCGAATAACTTGGAGCTGAAATTCGTAAACTGAATTTTTCCTGCAAAAATGACACTTTGTTTTACGAATCATTCGGATCATTCGTTAAATCTGCTATAATAATTTCTTTCATATTAGTTGAAATTCGATATTTGGTAGTCGGATTAGAATAATTTGGCGACAAAATTCGTAAACGGAATTTCGTATTCCGTACGTAATTCGTATTCGAAAAAATTCGTACTACAGATTCGTAAATTTGTACGAAACTAATCGCACATGTCTACTGGCCACCAATGTAATGGGGATTTACACTGACCACTAATGTAAGGGGAACCTTCACAATAGCCACTAGTGTGCATGAAAGGATTGTACACCAAGCCCAAATGTAATTAGAAGATTGAAACTGACCATCAATGTAACTGAGACATTTAGCCTGCATTCACATTTGTGTGTGGCGGGAACACATGCAAAATCGCTTTCCTGGCACCACAGAAACGTGCTGATATGTGTGTATTCACATGCACCAAAATTCACGGCGCTGTGGCACCATGTTATTTTAAAAAGGGTTCCACCTCCAAATTTGCTTACCTTTGCACAACAGGCTGATGTTAGGCTTAATGACCACAGTTGAAGTCAAGACTTGCAAGCATGCCCCCTTACCTCCCCAGTGGGCAGCATTCAGCAGAAGGGATGGTGGATATGACCTCAGGGGGGCATGATTTACATATGAATGCCACCACCATTTACATATCAATGCCGCTGGTCCATGGCTATTTACATTATTTACATGTAAAACACAGGGTCTGCAGGTGAGTCATCTGTACACAACAATAGGACAGAGCTAAGAAGCATTAGTAACAGAACTTCACACTGAGATATCAGGACACAACACGGGACTAAAACTTCAAGGGACAAGTGAATTTAAACTGGCATAGTTTAAAGTGAAGAATATATTAACATCTAATATTCTTGTATCTCAGAGGAGTATCTGGATGAATAGTAAAGTATTTGTGTAAATATGTCTGTGTCCTCTCTCCTAGAGGGTGTGAGAAGGAGAAGTGTGTCTGTCTAACTCCACCCATTGTCCGACTCCTGACATAGTAACTCAGAATAGAAGTATCTACACAGCAAAACCACTTCTCTCTGACCTCTGTCCCTGTGTGTTCTGTGACCTTCAGAAACCAATAGACATGTGCGATTAGTTTCGTACGAATCGAAAAATTTGTACGAATTTCCATAAATTTGTACATTCGGGAGGATCCGAAATACGAATTGCTATGCTTCCAAATTTTGTACGGAATACGAAATTTTGTTTACGAATTTTGGTTCCAATGGAAACGTGACTGGTGTTTTGTTGACCAATCAGAGGTTTTCTTCTGCTGCTGAGTGAGGGTTGGGAAAATTACGTTTTGGGAGACTGGTACTGGTAGTCGATGGGAGATTCAGAATCGGACAAAATAAGAATGTTCATTAATTACAATTACTCGTTATGATGAAGTTAAAAACCCAGGAAATCAGCACAGCACAGGGATGGTGGGAGCCCCTCATAATGAGCACAGCACAGGGATGGTGGGAGCCCCTCATAATGATAAATTCATCATAACGAACGTTCGTAATTGTTACGAAAAAAACGAACCTAACAAAAATTCTTATTTTGTTCTAATCCAACACGAAATTCGAATTAACGGCTAATACGAAAAGGAACAGAACGAAACAAAACTAATTTTTTGACGGCGCACATGTCTAGAAACATACACTAATTACATTATAACATTCATGTGTTTCATAGATTTTTCAGAAACCTCTATCACTTAAAATAGTAATAAACTCAAAATTTCTAGCAATTCCCCCTCAATGCTCTATAATCAACAAACAAAATAAGTGCATTCATCTTAAATAATAAATGTCTGATCCTCTTTTTTTTCAATACAAACAAAACAATAAACATTAATACAATGTAGTGTGTCAGATATTGTACATAAGCATTTTCCAAAACTCTGACATATTCCTATGAAAAATATTTTACTATTTCATTCCATTGAGAAAACATAAATTATTATATTATGTATTAATTTTTATTAATTTTCCATCTAAATTATGTAATATTAAATATTTTCTTCCTTCAACTTCATAAATGTATTTAACTTCTTAGTGAAACTCTTATAACTTTAACCATATCATATAACTATTTTAATATAAAGAAGCAAAAAAATATCTTTGAAATATCAAATTATATTGCTTTGTAATATAAATTATTAATTAATAAAATGTCTCCTATTCCTGGAAATTTCAATACCTAAATAACTTCTACAATATAAGTTGTTATACATTATCATTGACACTGAACAATTATAAACATAATAAATAATCTACTCGTTTGTAGATACATAAAAAAACATAACTTTCCCATTATTTGATTGTCATATTTATATATTCTATCTATCAATTTTTCTATTTATTTATCTATCCATCCATGACCAGCAAGCAACTCTTTCTATTTCCTTTTTTTTTTTTTTTTTTCAACATTCCATATTATTTAATTCAACAGTAACTCTGTTTAGACACATTAAATCCTTTTATTCCATACAGGCCTGTATATACTCTAACTATACCTTTTGTTTTTCCTTTTATCTTATCACTATCATCATTATTCAGACAATTCATAAAAAAATTCCTATATGAGAATCACATCCTAAACATCCCAACTGACCAATCAATATGTCGCTTTTGATGCAAGTCTATATAAATAAATCATTGAAGTTCACCCAAAAATGATAGTTCTTGATAACAACATCAAAAAATATTTTTTTGAAAGAACAAGAATTAGTAACAAATAGAAGTTTAGCTGTGCTTGTTGCATTGACATGGAAGAATTGTTTTTAAAAATAAAAAAGTCCAGAAAAGAATATAATAATTTTCTTTAAATTTTAGAAACTAAAAACATATCTATAAAAGAAAATGAAAACAAGTATCAAATTCTTATAAAAAATTATGTTTTCCTAAGTAATTTTCATTAATCAATATAAACCATTCTAGACTGATAATCCTTTCTATGTTTACCCATTTTATTCTTATTTTTACCAATTCTTTTGAAACAAAAAACAATAATTCCAATATACCTTAAAAATAACAAAATAATCTTCCCAGTTGAAATCTCAGTTGGCATCTCTGTTGGGATCCCTGGTACCTTCGGATCTATAATTCTTAACCATAACTTTAACTACTGGAATAAATTACTAAACATACTCATTGGAAGTAGAAATCTCATTCAAGACATCATTTCTATTTACATTTAGCAAAAGCCTAGCCATGTTTTGTGAACAAACTTCTGAAATACCTGTACCTGTTGTTTGCAACCTTACTTCTTTCTATACAACAGATTATATAAAACTAAGTATGCTAATCTCAAAAGACATCCTGTCATTAACTCAAAAAGTTAAAAAACCCTGTGTTTAGAAAATAATAAAGTTTTTAAACTAAAACTAAAGCAGGTAAATAAGTCACCCAATCTTTACATTTTTCTTGAATCATCTTACCCTATTTAGACTTTATAATACTAGTCATATGTTCTACAATACCTGAGTACTTAAGATGATAAGAAACAAAAACTTTACTAAATACATAAAATTGCATACATGTTCTTCATTACCTGCCCTATAAAATTTTAAATCATTATCTGATTCCATGGTTTGAAATCCAACCCCAATGGAATATGACATAAGTTCACAACAACTTAGCTTTTGTTAAAAATATATTTTTTTTCTAGAATTACCTCAATTCATTTATCAAAAATAAACATTAACTAAAAAAAAACATCCTTGTATCCTCCTTTAGTAGGTGAAAAAAACTAATATAATCAATCTATATAGATTTGCCAAATCCCTCAATACTTTGTAGTATCAGGTTACTCTTTCCTTTTGGATTGTTCTATAAACAAATAAAACAACATTCAGAAGTTTGATGACAAAGTGTTCTAAAATGAGTAGTTCAGAATTTCTTTCATTAGCTTAAACAAAAAATCAATCAATCAGTCAGTCAGGTACCTGGATATGCAAAAAATAAATATTTTCATTTAAAAATATATAAAAACTCTATCCATTATTGTTGGAATCAATTATTTTTACAATAAATGTTATCTCCATTATCTCTTGTCTTATTCTAAATAAAACAAAATGTCATAGTCCCCCTCTTTATCCTGTGACTAAATTAAATATCGTAACAGAATAATCTCACCAGATTATTGTTTTTTTTTTTCTTTACACTGACAAATTTAAACTTTGTAAAATAACACTAATTTAGGTTGGGCTTTTCTAAATATTCTATTTCTAAAAGAAATTTGATCATGATGAAGTAGATTCTTTTTCAGAACCAACCATGCCTCTCATACAGTATGTTTGAATGAACCACACATGCTCTGTCACTCTGACTGCTAAACAAATACATGGCAGACTTAAGTTCAGCTTTCAGTGCGTCCACTAAAAGTTGAAAAAGTGACTTTTTCATGACAAAGTTACACAACTGTGGCTCTATCACACTGCATCATTTTAGTCACCATGTATTTATAGCCCACTTCAACTGACCTTCCTTTTTAACATCCAATTGCCACTAGAAAAATCTGTGTGTATTGACACCTCCTGTTTTCCTTGTAATAACACCTTAAAGCCCCATACACACGGTCTGACTTTTTCATGGATTCTGTCCGATCGGACAATGTTGTTGAAAAATCAGACCGTGTGTATGCACCATCGGACAGTGTACGTCGTTTTTTCCGACGGACAAAGTCTTATCTCCTGCTGGAAAGATTTGCCGTCAACACGGTCCGATCACACCAAATCCGATTGTGTGTACGGTTGTCCGACCGGACAAAGTGCTACGCATGCTCAGATCACATTACAAGACCAAAGCTATTGGCTACTAGCCTCTACGTAGTCCCGTCGTAGGCAACAATCGTCACCGCGTTCAGAATGATCGGATTTTCCGACAACTTTGTCTGACCGTGTGTACGCAAAACCAACATCAGACAAAGTATGACGGACATGGTCCGACGGACCTGGTCCGCGGATTGTCCGACCGTGTGTATGGGGCTGTAGAGGGCTTTCACACCGAGCTGCAGGGGGCGTCGTCGGTAAAGCAGCGCTATGTTTAGCACCGCTTTACCGTCATTTTAGTGGCGCTATTCGGCCGCTAGCGGGGCGGTTTTAACCCCTGGAGCGGCGTTTTGCACTCAGTATCGTAGTTCTGCCCCATTGATTTCACCGCTCCTTCACCGCTCCAAAGAAGCTGCTGGCAGAACTTTTTGTGACGCCCTGCCAGCGCACCGTTTCAGTGTGAAAGACCTCAGGCTTTAACACTGGAGTAAATGGAGCCGCTTTTTTCAGGCGCTATACAGGCGATATCTTTAGCGCTGTAGCGCCTGAAAAATGCTGGCAGTGTGAAAGGGGTCTTAGTGTAACATAAGATGTTTTCAAAACAAATGGTGCAAAACCCACAATGTGTCTGACCTGTAACATTGGACAATATACTCCTAACACATTTTTTTTTAAATACCAATGAAATTGTCTCATCACCCACATACACGTTCTCTCTTGTTATTAAAAATATTTGCCCTATATCCTCAGTAAGCCTTTTATAATTCATTACAATTTGCCCAGACAGATACTTTGTCTGCAAAAATCTCAATGAGTTAATAAGGCCCAAAAAATCTTTTTTTTTTCAAAACAATTACTTTAGTAAGTAATACCTTTTAAATATTTATGTTTTTCTCATCCATGAAACCTCTTCCAGGTCTTTGGAAAATGTCATGGCATGACAGACCAGTCTGTGTAACTGAATCTGCATTTCTCTGTTGGTAGTACATTCCTTACATGTCACATACTCTTCAGACAATGATCTGTTACTGTCAATATTAGCTACCATGCTTTGTATCCCCTTCACTGTACAATTCGGCAATAATCTTGTTTCTCGTTTTTTTATGGTTTAACCTTTTTACCACCTTTTAAACATATTTTGTTTGTACATCTGCCAAAAATCATGTACACTACATTATAATATGACTTTCCTGATTATAGTAATGACAAAAAAATTGTTTAGGGGACAATCTCGTGAAACTCACAGGATTGGGTCCTTGGTCATTTCCCTGAGAAAAACTCCTCCCTCAAACAAAGTCCTTACTTTTACAAGAAATACTCATTTACAAAGACTTTTAACAATTGTTTTTTTACAATTTTTTAGATTTAAACTTTCATATTTTAATATTTTCTCTAGGTAGGCTTAAAGTGGTTGTAAACCCTTACAAACCACTTTGGCCTACAGGTAAGCCTAGATTAAGGCTTACCTGTAGGTCCAATAAATATCTCCTAAACCTACATGGTTTAGGAGATATTTAGAAAAAAACAGGCATCGCTGTCTACAGCGCATGCGCCGTAGACAGCGGCGCACAGGCGCACTGAGTATGCTAAAATCACGGCGATATGCCGCTCTCGTGCGCATGCGTGGGAGTGACGTCAACGCCTCTCCAGGGAATGACAGCGATGGAGCAGCGAGACCCGGGAAGTCACTCAGGGATTGATGGTGGCGGAGGAGGTCGTGGATGAGGGTTGCTTCGGGGGCTTCGTTCTCAGGTAAGTTATTCATAATGAGCTAGTATGCTATGCATACTAGCTCGTTATGCCTTTGCCTTGCAGGTTCCGTTATTTATTTTTTTTGTAGGAGGCTTTACTTCCTCTTCCTCTAAGTAAATTAGAACAATCTACTACTTTTAATTTAATAACCAAATCCTTAAAGGGGTTGTAAAGTAATTTTTTAATTTTTTTTAAATAACAAACATGTTATACTTACCTCCACTGTGCAGCTTGTTTTGCACAGAGTGGCCCCGAACCTGGTCTCCTGGGGTCCCTTGGCGGCTGTCGCAGTTCCCCCCCGCAAGTACTTCTCACCTAAATGTGAGCTCCCTCGCATGGTGTGGAGTACTTGCGGGCGCGCTCCCGTGATACAGCTGTCGGCTATAGCCGCTTGCTGTATCGCTTGGCCCCGCCCCCTGGCGCGCCGCGTCATTGAATGTGATTGACAGCAGCGCGAGCCAATGGCTGCGCTGCTTTCAATCCATCCACTCTAGCCAATCAATGGCCAGGGTGAGCGGCGAAGAGGATGTCGGGGGTGAGCGTGGGACTTTCGAGGGGTTGAGGTAAGTATAACGGGGGGGCTGGGGAGGCCGGTATTGTCAGATGTTTTTTCACCTTATTGCATAGAATTCATTAAGGTGAAAAAACTTTTGCCTTTACAACCCCTGTAATGTCCCATAGACTTTAACGGTGTTCGCACACATTTTTTGCCTGTTCGCAAGTTCTGGTGCGAACCGAACCAGGGGGGTGTTCGGCACATCCCTAGTGGTAGCATGTGGCTTTTTCCCCCTGCCAAACACATTGATGTATGACTGATTTGAAGGGATTTGATGTATGAATGAGATAGTGGTATGGGGAGTGTGCTAAAGAGGTATAGAAGTCGAAAAGGTGTTTTGTGGATTTAGTGAGTGCGATCCCTAGATAGGAGATTCTTGTGTCGGCCCATGAACAAGGGTACAAGTTGCTAAGTAGATTGATGGTAATGCCATCTAAGTCAAGGTCTTGTATGAGATAGTGGTATGGGGAGTGTGCAAAAGAGGTATAGAAGTCTAGGAAGGAGCATCGTCTTTGTCTCAAGCGTATTCGCGTGGCCAAAACATAAGCCGCTTTAAAGAGGATGAGGAGGAGGAGGAGGAGGAGGATTGTGTGAGCATGGAGGTGAGCCTGGCACTCAGCATCAGCAGCAGCAGTCTTTTAGGGATGATGTACAGTCCCAACAAACCAGTGGACTTGTACGTGGCTGGGAGGAGGTGGCTGGCGATCATGTCATCCTCAGTGACCCAGAAGACTCCGGACCGAATGCCTCAGCTAACCTACGCTGCATGGCCTCCCTGATCCTGCAAAGCCTGCGGAAGGATCCTCGTGTTCTTCGGATCAAGGAGAGGGACCATTACTGGCTGGCCACTCTCCTTGATCCGCGGTACAAGGGTAAGGTTGCGGACCTTATCTTGCCATCGCAGAGGGAGCAGAGGATGAGACATCTCAGGGAGGCCTTGCAGAAAGGTCTGTGCAACGCGTTCCCAGAAACTGGGAGGTTACAAACTCCTGGTCCTGGGCGACGAGTTGCTGAGGCTTCGGTCAGTAGCAGAAGGAGCGGTGGGGAAGGACGACGTCTGACCGATGCGTTCAGACAATTTTTTAGTCCGCAGCACCCAAGGTATGATCGGTTCCAGCAACCATCGCCAGCGTCTGATATACATGGTGCAGGAATACCTTGGGGCAAGGTCAGACTTGACACCTTTCCCACCGAAAAATCCTCTGGCTTACTGGGTCCTGAGGATGGATCACTGGCCAGAGCTTGCACAGTATGCAATTGAGCTACTGGCCTGTCCTGCCTCCAGCGTTCTTTCCGAACGCACATTCAGTGCTGCTGGAGGATTTGTCACCGATCATAGGGTGCGCCTGTCCACCGCCTCGGTTGATCGACTGACCTTCATCAAAATGAATCAGTCTTGGATCACCACCAGCTACCAGGCACCTGAGGCGGATATAACCGAATCATTTTTAATGTCACATCCCTTCAAGACTGCCTATGCTGATGCTGAGTGACTGTCCTCTTATGTTCACTGACTATCCTCTTCCTCCTCCTCAATGATCCATGCCACCACACCAGTGCCTAAGGCACAATTTTTCAGCCCCTGTTTAACAGGGGCGTGTACTTACAATTTTTTTAAAAAAATGCTTCGCAACACGTGTGACTGCTGTGCTCCAAGTACAGTATCTGTGAGGGGTTGCAGTGTTGTGGCACCAGCACCAGTGCCTAAGGCACAATTTTTCAGCCCCTGTTTAACAGGGGCGTGTACTTACAATTTTTTAAAAAAAATGCTTCGCAACACGTGTGACTGCTGTGCTCCAAGTACAGTATCTGTGAGGGGTTGCAGTGTTGTGGCACCAGCACCAGTGCCTAAGGCACAATTTTTCAGCCCCTGTTTAACAGGGGCGTGTACTTACAATTTTTAAAAAAAATGCTTCGCAACACGTGTGACTGCTGTGCTCCAAGTACAGTATCTGTGAGGGGTTGCAGTGTTGTGGCACCAGCACCAGTGCCTAAGGCACAATTTTTCAGCCCCTGTTTAACAGGGGCGTGTACTTACAATTTTTAAAAAAAATGCTTCGCAACACGTGTGACTGCTGTGCTCCAAGTACAGTATCTGTGAGGGGTTGCAGTGTTGTGCACCAGTGCCTAAGGCACAATTTTTCAGTTTAACAGGGGCGTGTACTTACAATTTTTAAAAAAAATGTAACACGTGTGACTGCTGTGCTCCAAGTACAGTATCTGTGAGGGGTTGCAGTGTTGTCGCACCAGTGCCTAAGGCACAATTTTTCAGCCCCTGTTTAACAGGGGCGTGTACTTACAATTTTTTTTAAAAAAATGCTTCGCAACACGTGTGACTGCTGTGCTCCAAGTACAGTATCTGTGAGGGGTTGCAGTGTTGTGGCACCAGCACCAGTGCCTAAGGCACAATTTTTCAGCCCCTGTTTAACAGGGGCGGGTAATTACAAATCTTGATCTAATAGTTCACAGCAGGGCCCATTCCTGCGCCCACCAAGAGTAACTATGAGGGCCTACAGTCTTGTGGCAACACCGTCCACCACCACCGCCAACGGCCCAATTTTTCTGCCCTGTTCATCAGGTGCTTGCAATTACAAATCTTGATCTAATAACTCACAGCAGGGCCCATTCCTGCGCCCACCAAGAGTAACTATGAGGGCCTACAGTCTTGTGGCAACACCGTCCATCACCACCGCCAAAGGCCCAATTTTTCTGCCCTGTTCATCAGGTGCTTGCAATTACAAATCTTGATCTAATAACTCACAGCAGGGCCCATTCCTGCGCCCACCAAGAGTAACTGTGAGAGCTTACAGTCTTGTGGCAAACACCGTCCACCACCACCGCCAAAGGCCCAAATTTTCTGCCCTGTTCATCAGGTGCTTGCAATTACAAATCTTGATCTAATAACTCACAGCAGGGCCCATTCCTGCACCCACCAAGAGTAACTATGAGGGCCTACAGTCTTGTGGCAACACCGTCCACCACCACCGCCAAAGGCCCAATTTTTCTGCCCTGTTCATCAGGTGCTTGCAATTACAAATCTTGATCTAATAACTCACAGCAGGGCCCATTCCTGCGCCCACCAAGAGTAACTGTGAGAGCTTACAGTCTTGTGGCAACACCGTCCACCACCACCACCGCCAAAGGCCCAAATTTTCTGCCCTGTTCATCAGGTGCTTGCAATTACAAATCTTGATCTAATAACTCACAGCAGGGCCCATTCCTGCGCCCACCAAGAGTAACTGTGAGAGCTTACAGTCTTGTGGCAACACCGTCCACCACCACCACCACCACCCCCATTTTTTCTGCCCTGTTCAACAGGTGCATGCAATTACAATCTTGATCTATTAACTCACAGCAGGGCCCATTCCTGTGCCCACCAGTCTTGTGGCTACACCAACATCTAATAGGGCAAATTTCTGCAGAGTATATACGCCAGGCCCCTACTTTCAAACATCCAACTTACAAACGACTCCTACTTGCAAATGGAAAGAGAAAACAGGAAGTGAGAGGAAATCTACCCCTAGGAAGGGAAATTCTATCCTGTTAGATTTAATTTGGGAAAAGGTATCTCCTCTCTACTGATACTTTATCACCAATCCTTGTTTCAATTAAAACCCCACTTTTTCCAAAAACATTTGTCATTGGGACGGAAAGTTAGGTGACATGTTCTGAACAGATGTGCAAAGACAGCAAATGTTACAGGGGTGATAACCCCTCCCTATGTTCTCCAAAAAGCTTAAAAATAGATTTTTTTGGGGATGGAGCTACACTTCATAATGTACCTGTTCAGATTCTACTTAAGAACAAACCTAAAGCCGCAAGTGGTTTTAATTGGCTTCTTTTTTTCCTTTACAAATGTCATTTTGTGCAAGGACAGTTCTAAACACGGGAAACACATGCCACTTCACAGGCATACTTTAGACACCCCCCAGGTACCATATTTAAAGGAAAATTTCACTTTTTTTTTTTTTCACTTTATGCATCATTAAAATGACTGCTCCCGAAAAAACGTTAGTTTTTAAAAGTTCTTTTTGCATTGATATATGTCCCCTGGGGCAGGACCCGGGTCCCCAAACTGTTTTATGACATTAACATGCATATTGGCCGTTGTAATTAGCACTTTTGATTTCGAACGTTCGCGTCCATTATAACGTATAGGGTTCGAAAATTCGCGCAAACTTTCGGTCCGTTCGAAGGTTCTGGTGCGAACCCGGGGGTGTTCGGCTCATCCCTACTAGAGATATTGGTTTGCCATCTGATATGCTCTGCGAGAGGTTCCATCATTAAGTTAAATATAAGTGGTGATAGGGTGCAGCCTTTGCGGGTTCCATTGGATATATGAAATGTTTTGGATAAAATTTCTGATGTATACACTTGAGCTGATGGGGATGTGTAGAGGGCCATAATGGCTGAGAGGATAGGTCCCTGAAAGCCAAACTTACATAGTGTAGCCTGGAGGTATGTCCAGCATACTCTACCGAACTCCTTCTCTGCATCCAGCAGCATTGTAGATGATATTGATAATCCTTTGTGTAGCGTCAAATGTTCGGCGTCCTTTTCGTAAATCCATATTGGTCAGGGTGTATCAATGAGGGCATAATATTCATTAGTCTAGTAGCTAGTAATTTGGCATATATTTTTGTGCCTATATTAAAGTAGAGATATGGGTATAAAGTTTTGCGGTGAGGTAGGTTCCTTCCCTGACTTCTGTAGGGTAATGATAAGAGCTTTAAAGGGGTGTTTCATCTGTAAACATTTTTTTTAAAAGTCAGCAGCTAAAAGAAAAGTAGCTGCTGACTTTTAATAAGTACACTTACACTCCCAGGGCGCCGAGGCCGACATGTCCCTCGGTGCTCCGGTCCCATCGCCGCCATCCTCACTAATGGAAACAGGCAGTGGAGCCTTACGGCTTTACTGGCCGTTTCCTACTCTGCTTGCGCAATTCGTGCGGCACACGGCGCTTTGTGAATGGGACTCGCTGTGTTAGGGAACACACAGTTCTCAGAACACAGCACGCCCCTTTACCCAGAAATCAACGCGGAGGAGGACAGGAGACCGAAGATCACCACGGAGTAAGAAGGAGGCAGATTAGGAAGACTGCCTAGCAACAGGTATTTCGGATAAGGTAAAAAAAAAAAAAATTCAAATGTTTTATTTTTTTTTTTAAAGAATATTAATGCTCTTTTTTTTTTTTTTAAGGTGGCCCTCCACTTTAAGTATTTCCGGAGGAAGAGAGGAAGAGAGAGCAACGTCATCTGGACCTGGGGATTTATTTGAAGGTAGACTTGAGATTATCTCTCTTGGGTCATAAATGGGGAATTTAGCTTATAGAGCTGTTCTGGGGGAATTGTAGGGAGATGAATTTCTTGTAGGAAGGTGTCAATCTTAATTTTGGATGGCTCTGAGATCGAGGTGTCCTCTTTTAGATTGTATAGTATTCTATTGTAGTAGTGGCTGGGTGAAACAGGTGTGATATTTTAGTTTTGTTGTGGTAGCGTTTGATTCTTAGGGACATGGCTTTCCCTGCTTTATTGCCAGAAGTGTAAAGCCTAGCTTCAAATTTTCTCTGAAATTATTTAAATTAATCTAACAGAAATTTTCTTAGTTCTTGTCTAAGAAGCACACGTTTTGATTAAAGTGTGGGATCGGGATTAGTTTGGTTTGCCTTTTCTAGGTCTTTAATGGACCATGTCAGGGAATCTAGATGCTGCGTTCTCTTTCTCTTCTCTCTAGTACTTAGTTGTATAAGAATCCCCCTTATAAATGCTTTGTGGGCATTCCATAAGATGATGTTGTCAGTTGTGGATCCCTTGTTGAGGGTGAAGTAGTCTTCTATCTGTTCCTGGCATAGTACGTGGCATATGTGGGTGATTGCAGAATTGATGAATTGGCTCTCCAAATTCTTGTAGTGGAGACAGAGGGCAAAGTGTTAATGGTAATAGTAATGGGTGCGTGATCTGACCAGGTAATTGTGAAAATAGATGACTCAGTAATGCTGGGCAGCAGCCATTTATCAACCAGGAAGTAGTCAATTTGGGTATATGAGTAGTGACGATGGGAGAAGAAGGTGCAGTCATGTTCGGTGGTTTGGTGACATCTCCAGACATCGTATAAGTCGTTGTTTCTTAAGAGGGTCCCCATTGGGAAGGGAAGTCTACTGGAACGGGAAGAAGTGTCTATTGAGTTGTCCGTTACCATATTGAAATCCCCACACATAATGAGATGACCATGCCAAAGCTTGTGGATTAGTTTTAATAGTTTTGTCGGAAACTTGATTTGCCAGGTATTGGGCGCATATACCGTATTTATCAGCGTATAACACACACTTTTCCCCCTTAAAATCGGGGGAAAGTCGTGGGTGCGTGTTATACGCCGATCCCCCCCAAAAAAGTGACAAAAAAAATCAAACGGCGCCGAAAAATAGCAACCGCCGTCAGAAAAAAAAACGAGCACCGACGAAAAAAAACGAGCGCCGACGAAAAAAAAAACGAGCGCCGACGAAAAAGACCGAACTGACTGTTCGGCTCCGCTCGCAGTCCCGCCTCCCTGCTCTCGCTTCCGAAACAGCAGGGAGGCGGGACTGCGAGCGGAGCCGAACAGACGTCTCGGGATTTTCCAGCCGCGCTCGGTCTTTAATGGCGGCGCCTGCTCATTCTTTTCCGGCGCCAAATTTAAACATGGCAAGCTGTAAAAGACGCTGACAAGCTGCAAAAGACACTGACACTGACAAGCTGCAAATGACACTGGCAAGGCTGCAAATCACTGGGCAAGGCTGCAAATCACACTAGGCAAGGCTGCAAATCACACTGGGCAAGGCTGCAAATCACACTGGGCAAGGATGCAAATCATGCTGGGCAAGGCTGCAAATCACGCTGGGCAAGGCTGCAAATGGCGCTGGGCAAGGCTGCAAATGACGCTGGGCAAGGCTGCAAATGGCGCTGGGCAAGGCTGCAAATGACGCTGGGCAAGCTGCAAATGATGCTGGGCAAGGCTGCAAATGACGCTTAAATTTGAGTTTTTTTTTTCCCCAAACTTCCCTCCTAAAACTTTTTTTCCTTAAAATGCCCTCCTAAACTTGGGGTGCGTGTTATACGCCGGTGCGTGTTATACGCCGATAAATACGGTACGTTGGCTAAAGTACATCTAGTGTTGCTCAATGTACAATCAAGGGCTAAACATCTTCCCTATCCACTAGAATGCCATGTAGCGTGATGGATGTTTTACTTTTGATCTCTATTAGTACTCCATTCTTCTTCGTTGGGCCTGAAGCTCTAAATATGTGGGGAAGTGTTTTTTAGTGCAATGAGGTTCCTCATTGATTTTGAAGTGTGTCTCTTGTATACATAAGACATCACAGTTAGATTTGTGGGCTGTTCGCCATAAGGAGGCTCTCTTTGCTGGGTGATGTAATCCCTTGGTGTTGAGGTACAGCAGTTTTGGCATTGTAGTAAATGTGGTTGCGGTTAGTGGAGTGAGTAGGTTGCTTACTTATGGTTAGGCGACAATATGATTGGGGTTGACTTGGAACAGTGGTCCGAAGGTGGTTGAGATTCTTGGTGTTGCTGGAGATCTGTTAAGGCTTGAGGACTTCTGTGTGCTCTCAGGGGAGTGTTCGATAAACAAAAGAGCTGCTGAGATATGTGGGGTGAAAGTTTGTGGAACTGGTTGCAACGAGCAGAGTATACATTGATTGATTGATATATATATATATATATATATATATATATATATATATATATATCACAAAAGTAAGTATATCCTTCACATTTTTGTAAATATTTTATTATATCTTTTCATATGACAACACTGAAGAAATTACACTTTGCTACAATGTAAAATAGTGAATGTACAGCTTGTATAACAGTGTAAACTTGCTGTCCCCTCAAAATAACTTAACACACAGCCATTAATGTCTAAACCGCCGGGAACAAAAGTGAGTACACCCCTAAGTAAAAATGTCCAAATTGGGCCCAAAGTGTCAATATTTTGTGTGGCCACCATTATTTTCTTGGGCATGGAGTTCACCAGAGCTTCACAGATTGCCACTGGAGTCCTCTTCCACTCCTCCATGACGACATCACAAAGCTGGTGGATGTTAAAAACCTTGCGCTCCTTCACCTTCCGTTTGAGGATGCCCCACAGATGTTCAATAGGGTTTAGGTCTGGAGACATGCTTGGCCAGTCCATTACCTTTACCCTCAGCTTCTTTAGCAAGGCAGTGGTCATCTTGGAGGTGTGTTTGGGGTCGTTATGTTGGAATACTACCCTGCGGCCCAGTCTCTGAAGGGAGGGGATCATGCTCTGCTTCAGTATGTCACAGTACATGTTGGCATTCACTCATGCAGCCCCAAACCATGACACTCCCACCACATTTTTTGAATGTAGGCAAAACACACTTGTCTTTGTACTCCTCACCTGGTTGCCACCATAGATGTATAGCACTAACCCCTGAAGGAGCTGCTGGTTTTATTGGGCTTACCATTACCTTCTTCACCTTGTCTCCATATAGGGTTCCCCGTGGTAGATGGCCCAAGGAAATGCAGAAACTGACACTGAATCTTCTTTTTGGGTTATTTATTCAAACGTTAACACACTCTCTTAATGTAGAATAGAGGGTTAGGAAGAAAGTTCAGGTACTTTTGGACTGTAAGAATAGGAAATCTCTTATAGAAGAAATCCAGAAAATAACCGTTTCACAGCTGGATTCTCACAACCCCCGGATAGACCTCCTCTCACTAGGCCTAGCAGCTGGCAGGGTGTTAAGTAAAGAAAAGTCTCTGCCACAGACTTGAATGTAGAATACTTGAGGAAAAAGTCTCTGCCACAGACTTGAATGTAGAATAATTGAGGAAAAAGTCTCTGCCACAGACTTGAATGTAACTGAGGGACATAAACAAATTTAGAGAGCTATCATACGGTACCACCAGTATCTCTCAGCCGGTCCAGTGATACCGTATGAGTGTAGATCCATAAAGTGTCCTTCAACTGAGCCTCCAGGCCCCTTCCAAGAAACCAGCCTTGTGCATGGCCCTCTCCTGAAGAATCTTCCCCTGGATGCTCCTCCAGTTGCTGGGCCTCTCCTTAGATAAGACGGCACCGGACCATCCTTGAATCATTAGGCCTTGATATCCATTCAGGCCTGTCCCTGCAGTTGCTTCGCCTCGGGCTATCCAGCCCCGAGACTTGGAATTGCATGGATCCGCAACCCAAGCCATGAGGGCTGGTCAGGAGGACCAGGACCAAACAGACAGAAGATATCTTCTGGACCTGAACCCCAAAGCACATGATCTCAGTACCTTAAATATCCCCTCCCAGAATGCACAGCAGGATAAACACTCCCACTGGGATGGCTCAGAGAGAAAGAATGGCATCCAATACACCCAGCTAAACTGTGTTCTCATACTTGCCGGCGGTGACAGCGACACCTGCGGCCAAGTAGAACTCAGTGCAATCCAGCTAGACTGGTACTGAAAACATAATTTAGCAGAATTAGCCCTAAAACTCAAATGCTCGTCAGGAGCAAGAGCTACAGACGCTTGACACCATCTAAACCAAATAAGTTTATCTTGGTCTCATCAGACCACAGGACATGGTTCCAGTAATCCATGTCCTTAGTCTGCTTGTCTTCAGCAAACTGTTTATGGGCTTACTTGTACAGCATCTTTAGAAGAGACTTCCTTCTAGGATAAAAACCATGCAGGCCAATTTGATGCAGGGTGCGGTGTATGGTCTGAGCACTGACAGGCTGATCCCCCCACCCCTTCAACCTCTGCAGCAATGCTGGCAGCACTCATACATCTATTTTCCCAAAGACAACCTCTGCATATGCCGCTGAGCACGTGCGCTCAACTTCTTTGGTCGACCATGATGAGGCCTGTTCTGAGTGGAACCTGTCCTGCTAAACCACTGTATGGTCTTGGCCACCGTGCTGCAGCTCAGTTTCAGGGTCTTGGCAATCATCTTATAGCCTAGGCAATTTTTATGTAGAGAAACAATTCCTCAGAGAGTTCTTTGCCATGAGGTGCCATGTTGAACTTCCAGTGACCAGTATGAGAGAGTGAGAGCGATAACACCAAATCTAACACACCTGCTCCCCATTAAAACCTGAGACCTTGATACACTAATGACCTAGACATTTTATAGATAGGCAACTCCTATCCTCATATTTATTAGTGGTTCCAAATGAATAATAACTACTGCAGTAGGAAACAGACACAAAAGATACACTCTGTATCTTTCCAAATAACTGTTCTGCTTTATTATGACGCAGTTGAAGGTTTTTATACACATGATTACGTAGGTATCACATTAATATTACAATTGTACTTTTATGGTAACAAGGGGCGTAACATAGGCAGACTAATTCTAATCAGGACTCGAAAGAATGCAAACGTAATGAAAACCTTATTAGTGCCATGTGCACAGTGAGGGCAGTGTGCAATACATACAAAATAGAATACAATTATATACAGAACTTATAAATTTCCTTTACAGTCTCCTCTCTTTTGATCAATATTTTGATCACTAACCATACCAGCTATCACCTTTAACCTGGAACCAAGAGGCAGAAACTCCATTGTGGAGAAAATAATAGCTGAGCAGCTTTTTCATTACAAATGACTTTTCATTGCGAAAAACAAATGATTGCTAAGATATATTTACAAAGTACTGGCTGTACACTCCTGTGGACAGAATGGCCTTTTAGATTAATTGTTGACATGCTGATTCATCAGCATATGTAAACACAGACAATTCTACATAAAATGGAAGATGTACAAAAGACAAATATGACTTCAACATGGCTAAACTATTTTTCAAATCACATATATATATATATATATATATATATATATATATATATATATATATATATATATATATATATATATATATATATATCTCCCTAACAATTAAATTATTTGAATAAATAGTACCCTAGACTGTGATTCCAAGAGGGAAACAAATCAAACAGATTTCTTTGCAGTGTCTGGTGTGGATCCAGGTGACTTTTCCTTCGCGTTTTGCACAACTTGTACATGAAATAGATGCTGTATTGAGTCTCCAAACATTTCCTTATTGATAAATGTCTCTTAACAATCCATAAGTCACCTGGCTTTAGTTTTAGATCCTTCAAAACTTTTAGGATATGGAATTGGGAAGAAAACACATAAATTAGTTTGTCAAAAACCTTAAAAGATCAGCAGCATTCTTTGTGCGATCAAAATGGAGGACTTCAGACAAAATATGCAAGTGAGTAACACACTCCCAAACCAAATCCCATTGGGAGAGAGTCCAACATCCCCTTAGGGGCTTGATAAAATATAAGAAAACATTCAGGCAAAAGTTTTCTAGTTTCTTACTCGACTTTTTCCGCTACATTGTAGACAGTAGGGGGGTGTAAAAATAAAACCTCAAAACTTCTAGTAAGGACTCTCCTATAAAAATGATTTCCTCTGTTACTCTCTGTCGATTCTGGTACTCTGTACTTACAAACTACTTCTTCTAACACTTTTTACTGTGGCCTTTGCAGTAGCATTTACCACTGGACATCCAGAAAACACGTCCATATAGACAAAATGCATACTCGTAAGATCCTGACTTGGGAATCTGGATATATCTTTTTGTAATCTCTGGAAGGGATGTTCAGCTTTTGGTAACACCTTTGGTAACAGTTAAATCAAGAAGTGGTATGTTATAAAAAAAAACAACTGTGGTGAACCCTGGCTCTATCCCACACTCATTTACTAAGGCAGCCATAACTGCTTGTGACTGATGACAGACCATCTGTCAAGCTGGAGGGAAAAGAGTGACTGGCAGACATAAAAGATCAAATCTTTCCAAAGTCCTGTTTCATTAGAAGTTGCCCCCTGTGGACCACTTGTTCTTCTTGTTCTGGGGTCCTTAAAGTTTAATTAATAATCCCAGCTATACTGGGCCAGAACTAGGGTGGAATCTGTGAGTTGCACAGACCTAGCAAGTGTCCGGGCTGTAAATGAAGCATCCTTAGTCACCTGGTCTCCATGTGTGAGTTTTAAAGTTAATATGGCTACCTAAGCAAGAACCTGGAAGGCTGAAAACAGCCAGCCAATCAAATTAACTTAGCATGCTTGATTGGTTTACCTGCCGAAGTAAAAACAAACTTCTGGCCCTTCAAATGGAACCAAAAGCTCTCTATATCTCGACTATCTATATAAATATACACTCTTTTTTAGCTCACAAACTTTTCTAAAACATGGAGCTCTGCTTCTGGAGCTGGGGAGAAAGGATCCAATGACTGAATACAGAGTATCCTTCTGGGTGATAAACTGCATACTCAGTATAAAACCGGGATCAAATCTACAAAAAAAATTATATCTGGGTTTTCAGGGAGTGTGTCCTGCACTGGGCTCACAGCAGCTGATTCCTACGTCATCAATTTAACACATGTGTTTTTTCTTTGTCTCTGGCCTCCTCCAATAGGGGCAATAAGGTGGCTGGATTCAAATGTACACATTTTTCATTGTTAGATTTGTACATAAACAAACTTTGATTTAAACCTTTCATTAGACAAACATTTAGTTAGCTGTATATTTGCTGCGTAGAATGTCGGACCATTAGAAATTAAATATTTGACTAAAATAATGTCTAACTTTGTCCAATAGCACCTTTGCATAAAAGTTACAACTCTGATATATTGGGGTGAACCCTTCATTACTGGGTCCAGCTACATAAATATATTACAAAGGCTTGTTTTCTATCATGCTGTTTATGTAAGAACTCCAGTTTCATGTTTCAAAAAAGACAAGATTTTCCTGGCAATATTATAATAAATGATAACAATACCCTGCAGTCATGTCCATAAATCCAAAATATTCTTCTGCTTATACCCACTGCACTTACAAGGAAAAGGGGCACATCATATCACAATCCACACATTCTGCTTTGGATTTCAAAAATAAATAAAAACAAAAAGGACCAACAATCTGTATGATAGACCAGAAAGCACTCGGCCACATCAAAAACTATAAAACAACTGGCTGCAGGCAGCATCTATCCTAACAGGGTGTGTGGACTTGATGTGATGGGTCTGTCATATTTAAATATTATTTATTATTACTCTCACATCATGGACCGCACATCAAGTTATTATAAGACCTTAAGATTTAATTTTTGTAGAAAAACTTCTTATTTATCCCATCCATCTTGGCTTTGTTAAACATTATGGCAACTGTATGTCAATTAACAGCCTCATCTTAATCTTTTTTTCTTTCCACTCAGTAAATGTAAAATTACAAAATTGTTATCTTAATCTAAACTAATCCCATTTTTACCAATTTCCCCGTTAACCTGGTTTTTATTTCCAACCAAAGGTTGTCTAAACCAGTTTTCAATATATCTGTATTATTAATAAAATTGTTAAACTCATATTAGAAATGAATATTCATATGAATATTTCAATATCACACACTAATATATATGCACAGATAAATGTCCTTAAAGGGGGACATATTACTTTATATTATTATTTTTATATTAAATTTTACTCAATTTCCCTTTTTTAAATGCTCTGTTTCCACTATTAAAGGATCTTCAATTTGTGTAATACACGGTTAAATGTAACCTTCATTTTACCATGTTTGGCAAACAGATTCAAAAATAATTGTGATCACATTGTTTATCATTAGATTCGTTAACCCAGCACATTTTGTTATAAATGTTTTGTCTAAAAAACTGAAATTGACATGGTGTCCTTTCAGCTTATCACGACCTCTCATCCCAGCCACATACTTTCATGAGAGCACAAAGAAGGGGGGGTCACATCACCGTACATGACACACAAGAGATAGAACTTAAGGTTCCAGCATTCACACACATACACAAATATCTCTCTAAAATCGCTTACATTTTTCCCATTTGTACACAACACATGCATATCATTCTCTCACTTTCTTTTAACTCTTAATAGTATTAATATTTCCTTGCTTAACTAATGTTTCCTTATTAGACATGTGCACAACAAAAAAATGTGTTATTGTCGTTTAGTTTTTTTCGTTTCCGTTGATTCATAACAATTCGTACGTCGTCGGTGTTCGTATTCGTAACGATTCGTATTTTCGTTAGAGTTATTTTTTCGTTGATTTGTTTTTCCGTTAGTTTAATTTTCGTTTATTCGAAATTTGGACGCATTCGTATTTATTCGTACATTCGTAACATTCGTAACATTTGTAGATTCGTAATCGGAGCATAATTCATAATTTTATGCAATGTGTGTGCAATTATTACATTTTAAGAGACACGGGAAATTACGAATCGAAAAAAAAAGTTACGAATGTACGAATTTTTTCGTTCAATCCATTCGAAGCACGTTAAGCAGCGCCATTGCAAGAGAACGGAAAATTAGGAATCGGAAAAAAAAAATAAAGTTACGAATGTACGAATTTTTTCGTTCAATCCATTCGAGGCACGTTAAGCAGCGCCATTGTAAGGGACACTGAAACTTACCAATTCAACAAAAAAAAAAGTTACGAATGTACAAATTTTTTCGTTCATTTTGATTTTCGTTGTTCCTGTTTTCGTTTTTTTTCGGATTTTCTTCTTTCGTAGATTCGTTGTTTCTAATTTTTTTTTTTCGGATTTTCGTTGTTTTCGGATTCGTTCCATACGAACGATTCGTTAAAATTTTTAGCGAATCGTTCGTTCATTCGTACGATAACGAATGAACGAAAATAAATTAAAAAAACAAAAACTAAAAAAAACTAAACGAATTGCACATGTCTATTCATTATTTTGTTCTGATATCCTTTGCATTCAATGTATTGTAATACCATACTTATCATACTTATCATGCACAGCTCAAAGCAGCTGCTTCTCCAGGTGTTTCCCTACCTGTTACCTCTTCCCCTCCATGTTAGCCTATGTGTTCTTTCATGGCCATTGGCCAAGGAACACTATGCGGTTTCAGAAGTTTAGTGGCAGAGCAGCTTACAGGCATCAGGCAGAAAGAAAAAAAAAACAAAGAAATTGGAAATGGAAATCTTTGGATTTTTTTTCTGCCTGTAAACTTTCCTGCCACTAAACTCCTGAAACTAGTGTGCAATGGGCTGACATGGAGGGGAGGCATTAACAGGCAGGAAAAAAAGATCAAACTCCTTGAGGATCAGATGCTTTTAGCTGCATTGTACAGGCACTATGCCTTGAATGAAAAGCTGAAATGTCACACAGAACATGAAATATCATCATTGTTGATGACGCCACATATAAAACAAACATCACAAGTTCATGTCATCATCACATCAACCAACCCAAGTGCAATACATTTAAATAATGTTAGGCCTGAGGAGGAGCAACTAAACAGTACCTTAAAACTAAGATTATTTTCATTTTTAGCTTCTAGTTCAACTTCTTATGAAACTTTTTCTTTTTCACAGATCAAAATTAGGTTTATTCCAGGATGGCAAGGCCAAGGAGCCAAGGACTTAGCAGCAGTAAGGCCACATGCACAATAAAGCTCAAAGTAGTTGCTCCTACATGCATTTGAGCTCCCTGTTTTTGAGCCTTTCGTTTGCCTGTAGTGTTAACTCAATGCCGCTCCACATTAGGCTATGGGTCCCCCATGCATTGCACGTTGAATCACCTATAGTGTGCAATGTGCACACCATAGGTGATTCACTTTTTCACTTCAGGAAAAAGTTTGTGGCATGGAGTTAAAAAGGCAAACTTTCTTTTTTTTTTTTTTTTTTTTAACCGCTTCCTGACCGCCCACTGCATATATACGTCAGCAGAATGGCACGGGCAGGCAAAACCACGTACCTGTACGTGGCCCTTTAAATGCCTGCCCGTGGGTCGCGTGCGTAAACAAACCTCTCCCCGCGCTTCCTACTCTGCCTGTCATTGGTTGGCTGTTCCCGGTCATCGGGAAAGCCGATCAATGACGTCAGACGTCAGCCCCGCCCCCTAATATAAAAAAACACACACATGTCAGAGCCCATAACCCCTCCCCTCCCCCTAGTGGTTAACTCTTTCACTACAACTGTCATTTATACAGGAATCAATGCATTTAAATATGAATGTAATATTCCCGCGCTACAATGGAAAAGAAGTGGTATAATAAAGGTGTGAGGTGCAGCGAACACCGAAAGGGTTAAAACAATACCCAATTTGGGAGAAATGGAAAAAAATCAATGTATGGTGTCGCGCTCCTGAACTGATGTCAGTATAAAAATCGCATAAAGTTGCTGTAGTGTCACATCAGCAAACAGGAAATAATATGCGAATTAAAGTGACTGTGATGGTTTAGCCTGCGATGCACACAGTCACTTTAATTCGCATATTATTTCCTGTTTGCTGATGTGACACTACAGCAACTTTATGCGATTTTTATACTGACATCAGTTCAGGAGCGCGACACCATACATTGATTTTTTTCCAATGCATTTAAATAGCATTGATTGCTGTATAAATGACAATGGTCCCAAAAATGTGTCAAAAATGTCCAATGTGTCCGCCATAATGTCGCAGTCACAATAAAAATCGCTGATCGCCGCCATTACTAGTAAAAAAAATAGTAATAAAAATGCTATAAAACTATCCCCTATTTTGTAAACGCTATAACTTTTGCGCAAACCAATCAATAATCGCTAATTGCGATTTTTTTTTACAAAAAATATGTAGAAGAATACGTATCGGCCTAAACTGAGGGAAAAAAATGTTTTTTTATGAATTTTTTGGGGATATTTATTATAGCAAAAAGCAAAAAAATATTGCATTTTTTTCAAAATTGTCACTCTATTTTTGTTTATAGCGCAAAAAATAAAAACCGCAGGGGCGATCAAATACCACCAAAAGAAAGCTCTATTTATGGGAAAAAAAGAACGCCAATTTTGTTTTGGAGCCACGTCGCACGACCATGCAATTGTCAGTTAAAGCGACGCAGTGCCGAATCGCAAAAAGGGGCCTGGTCCTTTGGCTGCCAATTGCTCCGGGGCTGAAGTGGTTAAAGGCCAACATGGAGGGGAGTTAACAGGGAGAGGAAACGCTAAATGTTAGGCCTGAGGAGGAGCAACTGGTACTGAACAGTACCTCAAAACTAACCTTTGGTAAACATTTTTTAAATAAAAAAAAAAGTGCTAACTTCTAGTTCAACTTCTTATGAAAAACTCCAGAAAAAACATTTTTCACAGACCAAAATTAGGTGCATTCCAGGATGGCAAGGCCAAGGACTTAGCAGCAGTAAGGCCACATGCACAATAAAGCTCAAAGTAGCTGCCCCTACATGCGTTTGAGCCTTTCGTTTGCCTGTAGTGTTAACTCTATGCCGCTCCACATTAGGCTATGGCTCCCCCATGCATTGCACGTTGAATCACCTATAGTGTGCAATGTGCACACCATAGGTGATTATCTTTTTCACTTTTTTTTGAAAGGCCAACATGGAGGGGAGTTAACAGGCAGAGGAAACAAAAAAAAACACTCAAATGCCAGGTGGAGCAGTTGCTTTGAGAGCTGAAGCGTGCAACTGTGCATGATGCCTAATGCCCCGTACACACGGTCGGATTTTCCGACGGAAAATGTCCTATCGGACAATGTTGGCGGAAATTCCGACCGTGTGTAGGCTCCATCGGACTTTTTCCGTCGGATTTTTCGACGGACAAAGTTTTATCTCCTGCTCTCAAATTTTCCGACAACAAAGTCCTATCGGACTTTTTCCGATCGTATGTAGCGAATTCCGACGGACAAAGTGCCACGCATGCTCAGATCACATTACAAGACCAAAGCTATTGGCTACTAGCCTCTATGTACTCCCGTCGTAGGCAACAAACGTCACCACGTTCAGAATGATCGGATTTTCCGACAACTTTGTCCGACCGTGTGTATGCAACACCAGTGTCGGACAAAATCCGTCGGAAAAAATCTGATGGATTTTGTGGTCGGATTTTCCGACCGTGTGTATGGGGCATTACAGTTGGACAGTAGGGATGAGCCGAACACCCCCCTGTTCGGTTCGCATCAGAACCTGCGAACAGACCTAAAGCTCGTGTGAACTTTAGAACCCTATTAAAGTCTATGGGACTCGAACGTTCAAAATCAAAAGTGCTAATTTTAAAGGCTTATA
This sequence comes from Lithobates sylvaticus, assembly GCA_028564925.1. Lineage (NCBI taxonomy): Eukaryota > Metazoa > Chordata > Amphibia > Anura > Ranidae > Lithobates > Lithobates sylvaticus. Next base: position 524,611,621 of record CM053030.1, on the reverse strand, counting down.
TGCAAGTTATTGTCATAAAAAGTGTTTGGGGACCTGGGTCCTGCCCCAGGGGACATGTATCAATGCAATTTTTTTTTTTAAAACGGCAGTTTTTTCAGGAGCAGTGATTTTAATAATGCTTAATGTGAAACAAAAGTGAAATATTCCTTTAAATTTTGTACCTGGGGGGTGTGTATAGAATGCCTGTGAAGGGGGCGCATGTTTCCCGTGCTTAGAACTGTCCCTGCACAAAGTGTCATTTTTGCAGGAAAAAAAGCTATTTAAAATCACTCGCGGCTAATGAATTGCCGACTCCCGTAATACAGAGAACAGTCATTCATTGAAAGTTATTGATAAAAAAAAAGTAATTGATAAAAAAAATTAAAAAATTAAAAAAAGCGTGGGGGTTCCCCCAAATTCAATTACCAGGCCCTTCAGGTCTGCTATGGATATTAAGGGGAACCCGGCTTCAATTAAAAAAAAAATGACTTGGGGGTCCCCCTAAATATCCATACCAGACCCTTATCCGAGCACGCAACCTGGCAGGCCGCAGGAAAAGAGGGGGGACGAGAGCGCCCCCCCCTCCTGAAGCGTACCAGGCCACATGCCCTCAACATTGGGAGGGTGCTTTGGGGGTCTGTGACCCCTCAAAGCACCATGTCCCCATGTTGATGGGGACAAGGGCCTCTTCCCCGCAACCCTGGCCATTGGTTGTGGGGGTCTGCGGGCGGGGGCCTTATCGGAATCTGGAAGCCCCCTTTAACAAGAGGACCCCCAGATCCTGGCCCCTCCCTGTGTGAAATGGTAAGGGGGTACTTACCCCTACCATTTCACCAAAAAGTGACAAAAATTTTAAAAATGACAGGAGACAGTCTTTGACAATTCCTTTATTAAAATCCTCTTTCATCTTCTTTCTTCTGGTCTTCCTTCTTCCTTTCTTCATCCTTCGGTTTCTTCATCTTCTTCTATCTTCTTCCATCTTCTTCTTCCTTCTTCTTCTTCCTCCGATCAGCTTCTTCTTGCTCTGGTCTTCTCGTCCGGCATCTTCTTCGACGGCGTCGGCGTCTCTTCTTCTGTGTCGGGCCGCTCCTCGCAATGGGAGGCTCCCGCTGTGTGAGGCTTTGCTGTGTCTGGAAGCTCTTTTATAACGGAGGGCGGGGCCACCTGGTGACCCCGCCCCCTCTGACGCACGGGGACGTCATGGGGACTTCCCTATGGCTTTCCCCATGACGTCAGAGGGGTGCGGGGGACGCGGAAGTCCCCATGACGTCCCCGTGCGTCAGAGGGGGGCGGGATCACTAGATGGCCCCGCCCTCCGTTAGAAAAGAGCCATCAGACGCAGCGAAGCCTCACACAGCGGGAGCCTCCCATTGCGAGGAGCGGCCCGACACAGAAGAAGAGACGCCGACGCCGTGGAAGAAGAAGCGGATCGGAGGAAGAAGAAGATGGAAGAAGAAGATGGAAGAAGAAGATGGAAGAAGAAGATGAAGAAACCGAAGGATGAAGAAAGGAAGAAGGAAGACCAGAAGAAAGAAGATGAAAGATGATTTTAATAAAGGAATTGTCAAAGACCGTCTCCTGTAATATTTAACATTTTTGTCACTTTTTTGGTGAAATGGTAGGGGTACAATTACCCCCTTACCATTTCACACAGGGGGGGGGCAGGATCTGGGGGTCCCCTTGTTAAAGGGGGCTTCCAGATTCCGATAAGCCCCCCATCCGCAGACCCCCACAACCAATGGCCAGGGTTGTGGGGAAGAGGCCCTCATCCCCATCAACATGGGGGCATGGTGCTTTGAGGGGTCACAGACCTTCCAATTTTGAGGGGGACCCCAAGCCATTTTTTTTATTTTTTTGGCCGGGGTTCCCCATAAAATCCATCCCAGACCTGAAGGGTCTGGTATGGATATTTAGGGGGACCCCCACGTAATTTTTTTTTATATTTGAAGCGGGGTTCCCCTTAATATCCATAGCAGACCTGAAGGGCCTGGTAATTGAATTTGGGGGAACCCCCACGCTTTTTTATTTTTTATTTTTTTTATCAATGACTTTCAATGAATGACTGTTCTCTGTGTTACGGGAGTCGGCAATTCATTAGCCGCGAGTGATTTTAAATAGCTTTTTTTCCTGCAAAAATGACACTTTGTGCAGGGACAGTTCTTAGCACAGGAAACATGCGCCCCTTCACAGGAATACTATACACACCCCTCAGGTACGAAATTTAAAGGAATATTACACTTTTATTGTTTTACTTTAAGCATTATTAAAATCACTGCTCCTAAAAAAAACGGCCGTTTAAAAAAAAAAAAAAAATTGCATTGATACATGTCCCCTGGGGCAGGACCCAGGTCCCCAAACACTTTTTATGACAATAACTTGCATATAGGCTTTTAAAATTAGCACTTGAGATTTCTCCCATAGACTTTTATAGGGTGCTTGCGGCTTTTTTGAATTTGCCGCTTACACCCCAAATTGTTCGCTGTTCGCTGAATAGGCGAACAGGCAATGTTCGAGTCGAACATGAGTTCCACTCGAAGCTCATCCGTATTGGACAGTAACAGGCGGTAGATTACTTTTCCAATTCAAACACAAGTGGCAAGTTTTTTTTTAAGAAACAGAATAATCTCTGCATGTTCAGTTAGAAGTCGGTTTCTGGTGTCAGTCAGAATGTGTGACGCTGCACTGAACAATCTCTCACTTTCCACACTACTGCAAGGAGTTGAAAGATATTTTTGTGCCATTTGGGCTAGAGTGGGAAATCGCAGTTTATTGACTGCCCAATACTCAAGAGGTTTTTTTGAACGAGGCACAGTGACCTCTCCAAGATATGCTTCTAGTTGTATGGTAGCAGCTGTGGGAGCACTGTTCTCAAATGTAGATGAATAAGCAATTTCTTGGAAAACACTGTCCACAGTCACACTGGTACCTGGCTGTTGCTCAGTGCGAGGCCTTTTGGTAGCTGGTTTCTCAAGCACCTCAGGTGTAGCTGTCTGTGCCTGTAGTACCTGTACAGAAGATATTTCTTGCATTTCCTGCACGAACATCTCTTTGGCCTGCCTGCCAGCATCTGCATTTGAGAAGAATCGATCTTTATACCTAGAAGCAGAAAAATACAAGACATTGGACAACGTCATGCAAGCAAAGCAACAACTGTGGAAGCTTGCTGTGGGGGCACTGCTAGAAGGGAAGGTGACGGCAATATTCAAATAAAAACAAGTCAAAATAGCAGCCAGCAATAACTAATTGATTACCTTGGATCGAGTAAGGTAGCGATGCAGTAAAGTGGATTTTGCTCCATGTCAGAGAACCATTTCTGCAAAGCACCAAACAATGTGTTCTTCATCGTTTTCACACTGTGGTCCTCATCCACTTCTTTAGATAATAATCGCTGTAGCACAGTGACTGCAGGAATTTCATCTGAGACAAAAGAATCTGAACAACTCACATGCCGAGTCAACTCTTCGAAGGGAGCCAAGATGTTTGATCATCTTCTCCATGAGATTCCACTGATTTGCAGTGATCGTTGCAGGCAGCTCATGTTCTGACACATATACTCCAATGGCCCATTTTTGCTCTATTAGAGACTGCAGCATGTAAAAAGTGCTGTTCCAGCGAGTCTGAACATCTTGTTGAAGTCTTTTAATGGGTTGACCAAGCTGGATCTGAATATCTTGCAGCTGAGAATATGCCAGGTTTGAATGTTTAAAGTGCCCAACTATTTTACGCCCAACTCCCACAGCCTCCGTAATGCTGCACTGTGATAAAAGCCCCTCTGAGACAGCCAGCTTCAGTGTATGTGCATCATATTAAAGACTCTGAAGACCAGCATCTTCTACACCTTTTTTCATATTTCTGCCATTATCACGGACTACCACATGGACAGAACTTTTGAGAATCGCCCAAGTGTCAAGCATTTTATCTAGTATGCTTCTTATAGCTTGGCCTGTGTGAGAGCCTTGACATTTCTTTGCGTGCAGCATGACTGCAGAGAATTGGCATCAATCCACTGTGCAGTTAAGCTATTTACAGACACTGGACTCACACTACTGCTCCAAATGTCCGTGGTGAAACTGATAGCCTTTATGTCCTCCTGTAGCATGTTGGTAATGTGTTTTTTCACTGTGTTGTGTAATTGTGGCAACAGGACATCTGTAACATGACGGCGGCTGGGAATTTCATACTTTGGCTCCAAAAGATTCATAAGTCGCCGAAAACCCACATTGTCAACTATTGATAGTGGCTGATCATCAAGAACGATGAATTGGGTAACTACTTCAGAAATTTTTGAGCTCTTGGGTTATTCATGGAAAATTTTTCACGTCTGGCAGGGGCTTGCTGCAGTGTCAGCTGCTGAGTGCAAGAGCTAGTTACAGCTGTAAATTCGCCATGCTCAGTCTTGTGTTTGATTTGTGGTATTTTATGAGATTATTGGTATTATAAGAATTAACTTTTGAACCTCCTCTGGATATTTTGGCAGAACAGAGTTTGCAGTCTGCAATGCGTTTGTTGCTTTCATCAATTTTAAAGAACTTCCAGACGGCTGACATTTTGCTGGCAGTGGCAACCATTTGCATTGCACTTAAAGGCAGAAATCTCCACCTTAAGGCCCCTTTCACAATGAGGTGGGAGCGGCGTCGGCGGTAAAGCAGCGCTGCTTTACCGTCGTTTTAGCAGCGGTTTTCGGCCGCTAGCAGCGCTTTGCCGGCGGTATAGCCACGCTTCCCCATTGATTTCAATGGGTAGGAGCGGTTTAGGAGCAGTGAATACACCGCTCCTTCGAGGCTCCAAAGATGCTGCTAGCAGGACTTTTTGTTACCGTCCTGCTAGCACACCGTTTCAGTGTGAAAGTCCTCCGGCTTTCACACTGGAGTGAATGGGGCCGTTTTTTTCAGGCACTATACTATTTTTAGCGCTGTAGCGCCTGAAAAATGCCCCAGTGTGAAAGGGGCCTAAGGGGGGAAAAAAAAGAGGAAATTGGGGAAACATTTTTTTGAGCCCAAATGATTGGTTTTCTGATTTTTTTCACACATGATGACAGTGACACCTACTATTTTTTTGAATAATGAAGCTGCTCTCACCAGTGCTTGTGTTTTTTTCCTGCTGCATCCAGCATCTTGGTATGGCCAAGTAAACCAGTGGCAGTGGGGATGATGAAATCCATCTGTCGGGTACAACGGTCGCGGTCGGTATCTCTACAATACAAAAGCAGAGGATGGTCTCAGAAAGGCATATGCAGGAAAATGTTAGGCAAGAGACAATGATGATTTATGTAACAGCAGCAGTCATTTGCCGCCATGATGGACATGTTAGGCAACAGAGACAATGTAGGACACTAATGTAACACACACATACACAGGCCGGCCACCATGCTGGACAGTGAACATTAGGTTAGGCGAGAGAGAGACAATGTGGGACAAACTAAGTGTAACATAAATGCTGGCCGCCATCTTAGGGAAGAGAGAGAGAGACAATGTGGGACAAACTAAGTGTAATACTGGCTGGCCGCCATGTTAGGCAAGAGAGAGAGAGACAATGTGGGACAATTTGACAAACTAAGTGTAACACAGGCTGGGCGCCATGTTAGGCAAGAGAGAGACAGACAATGTGGGACAAACTAAGTAACACAGGCCGGCCGCCATCTTAGGCAAGAGAGAGAGAGAGAGAATGTGGGACAAACTAAGTAACACAGGCCGACCGCCATGTTAGGCAAGTGATGTAAGACACATAACATAAGTAAGCAAGCAACAGTTATAGAGAAGAGCACTCGCCAACCACCATGAGGGGACATGGTGTAAGGAGGACGCTCGCCATGTGGGGCAGCCATGTAGCAGACGCTATAGCAGATGCAGCAGCAGATGCAAAACACGTCATGAGGGAAACAGCACTCACCGCCGTGTGGAGAGGCCGCAACCTTATCCGGTTCCCGAGCTCCGCCCAAGTTGACATCACTTCCGGTATCGTTTCTTGTATCTGTGAATTCTCCCGACTACCGCTACCCCCGAAAATGCCAAGTATCGGTTCCGATACCGGTATCGGTGCATCCCTATTAACCACCAATGTAAAGAGGGATTTACACTGACCACCAATGTAAGGGGGGCCTTCTCACTGGTCACTAGTGTGAAAGAAAGGATTGTACATCAAGCCCCAATATAATGAGAAAATTTACACTGACCACCAATGTAACTGAGACATTTAGCCTGTGTTCACATTTGTGTGTGTCGGGAATACATGCAAAATCGCTTTCCTGACACCACAGAAACATGCTGCCCTTTAGCAGATACACAACAGTGGCATTAATTGTTAATGCCACCCTCATGTATTGGCTGAGATGTGCATATTCACATGCACCAAAAGTCAGTTGTGGGGCCCTTAGCAGCTGCCCCATACTTGCCAACTATGCCAGTTAAAATTCCCTTGTCCCTTAAAGTTTTAGTCCCATGTTGTGTCCTGATATCTCAGTGTGAAGTTCTGTTACCAATGCTGCTTAGCTCTGCCCTATTGCTGTGTACAGATGACTCACCTGCAGACCCTGTGTTTTACATGTAAATAATGTAAATAGCCGTGGACCAGCGGCATTGATATGTAAATAGGGGAGACATTAATATGTAAATCATACTACCTGAGGTCATATCCACCATCACTTCTGCTGAATGCTGCCCACTGGGGAGGTAAAGAGGCATGCTTGCAAGTCTTGCCTTCAACTGTGGTCATTAAGCCTAACATCAGCCTGTTGTGCAAAGGTTAGCAAATTGGAGGTGGAACCCTTTTTTTAAATAACATGGAGCCGCAGCGCCCTGAATTTTGGGGCATGTGAATACGCACATATCATCAGATGCGTGAGGGTGTCATTAACAATTAATGGCACTGCTGTGTATCTGCTAAAGGACAGCACATTTCTGTGGTGCCAGGAAAGCGATTTTGCAAGTGTTCCCGGCACACACAAATGTGAATGCAGGCTAAATGTCTCAGTTACATTGGTGGTCAGTGTCAATCTTCTCATTACATTGGGGCTTGGTGTACAATCCTTTCATTCACACTTGTGGCCAGTGTAAGGGTCCCCCTTACATTAGTGGTCAGTGTAAATCTCCATTACATTGGTGGCCAGTGTAGAAACTCCTCTTTATATTGGAAATTTTTAAAAATTAAATCCAAACTTGTGTAGCACTTACCCCCTAAAGGGCTGCTGGTAATTGATTGGGCCTGCACTCTGCCTCTCAACCCCAGAAAATGGCCTCAACCCCCTAGATACAACTGTGTGGTAGTGTGTGTGTAAGACCTAATGGGTAAGAGCAACACAGCAATAACACAATATACTGTATATTTACCATTACCTGGGTATCCGTTACTCCACCAGCTGTAATGAGTAATAGTCTCACATGCCTTGTAACTTAACCACACAGATAGTTTACTGGAAACTTGTTCACATATTAGACATAGTGATAATTATGATATACAGAGTGAGAGTAACATCAATCAAGGCGTGCACGTGTGAACACAAAACTTTGATGGTCACTTGCTTTGAATATGCAGACAGGCAACAAGTGGGACTTATGCTCAATATGGTTAAAGTGGGTTATAATGCTATATAACCACAGGTAAAAGTCTCTTGTCGTCTTCTTTCTTCAGCTAGCTTATTAGACTGCAGTATTTATAATCCAGATAGTGAAACAAGTAATTGTAGGTTGTACAGTGAGTAATACTTTGATAGTTGTATACTTGTGGCAAAAGGCAATTAGTATAACTCCTCCTTAGCAATGGATGTGTTGTAACATTACCTTATAGCACATAGACAGCAGTCCTGCAGTTCCACATTGTGTGAGCTATGGCTGAATGAGAATACTTCTGTAGGACTACAAATCCCACCAGCCGTCTGTGACTTTGCAACGCAGCAACATTATGCTCTATTGATATGCGTAAGTGCCTGCTCACCACTTTAAGTCCAGATGCCTGCAAAGTTCCTCTCCTGGAAGTTCAGTCCGGTCCAAGCTGGGGCTATCACACCACGTCACTCCTTCTGATGACTGTGATGCCGGAAACTTCCAAAATCATGGGCTCTCTGATCTATCCACACGCTGGTCCAGCTGACTGTGCTCTGGAGCTCCACAGAGGTCGAGCCAATACCGCTCCATGCCTTGTAGGCCGCAGTTTGTCGGTCACACACAGACCTATTTGTAGGCAGGACTTGAATGGCGTCCCAAGAGATCGGAAACATGCCACGCCTGTCCCTTTTATATCCTTACCCAGCAGGCTGTTCTGTGGCTTGGGTTTGTGGGTAAGTGAACTGGCCATTGTGGGTAGGTAGTTCCAAAACTGAGTTAAACATATGAGTCACTTCCTCATTAAACGACACAGTCCATAATGCATTGCAGCGCTGTGTTTTAAGCATTGAAAGTAAAAATGTCTTGACTGAGTTTTAACATAAACAAGGACACTAGAGGAAACCATTCCCTCATTGAAAGCACATCACATATTTGCACAGTAACTTAGGTGGCAAAAAGTCCTGCGCTACATACTCCCCCTACTTTGAATCTTTGGTCCCCAAAGATATGCAACATTTGTGACCTGCTACATGTTTTTGCCTTTAAGCAGTGACACAGAACTGACAGAGGAGCCTCCCACCAATTATCATATGAAGGGAGGCTGTTCTGTACACCTGCTGCTGACACCGTGGTGTCTTGTATAGATGTGCCAGGGGGTGAGGTGGGGTTGTCCTCCACTAAATCAACAGTGAAGGAACCATGCATGTCAGAAGTTCTTCTCGCAGCAGGGCAGATCTCTTTGGAGCATTTGCCCAGCTTGTCATAGGTCAGTCTCTTAGGTGGCTGGATAATTCTCTTTGCTCTCTGTTCCTTGGGTTTTGGGGCTATCTTCACAATGATGTGGTCCTTCTCCACCTCAACCTCTGGTACTTCTGTATCACTGGGGGACAAAGAACCCTCAGAGTCTGCTTTCGGCATGGGGTGTGTATAATCTTCAGGATCTTCTGAAGGCCAGTTTTGCAGCACAAATTCAGGGGCCTCTGGTCGGAAAATCCCAATATCTGTCACCTCAGTGCAACTGAAAGAATTGGTATCAACCTCTGGCGTGTGAGATGACCATAACCAGCCTATTCCCATCTCTTCTTCCTCACTGCCTTCATCATTTGTAGCAATAGGCCTAGACTGGGACCTAGTCACTGGTCAAGGTCTCTGAGAGGTAGTGAAGGTGGATGGTAAATCCTGCTGGGGTTTTACCCAGACTGTTTCTGATAGGAGCAGAAGATGGTTTTGATGCCAAGTCTTTAATGGCCCTGTACTTCCTTCTATCCGAATCTGGTATATAGGCAACCCTGGGAGTTGTTTGCATATAACATAGGGCTGTGATTTCCAATGATCAACCAATTTGTGCTTCCCAGGTATGCCCAGATTCCTCAACAACACTTTGTCTCCCGGTTGCAGGTCTTGTATTTGCACCCTGAGGTCAAAATTTCTCTTGTTCCTCTGTCCTCTGGCATCCGATGCAGCTTGAGCCTTATCATAGGCGGTTTTCAGGCTTCTCCACAGTCTGTCCACATACCCTCTGTGAGAAGTTGCTTAGGTATGGTCCAGAGATGTGCCAAAAGCCAGATCCACTGGTAACTGGGCTTCCCGTCCAAACATCAAGCGGTATGGAGAACATCCTGTGGCATCACTTGCAGTACTGTTGTAAGCGTGCACTATGGCCGCTATGTGCTTACTCCAGTGTTGTTTCTGCTCAGAGGTTAGAGTTCCCAGCATGTTTAAGAGAGTTCGGTTGAATCTCTCTGGATGAGGATCTTCATGAGAATGGTAAGGAGTGGTTCTGGATTTCTGGATGCCCAACAGATCTAAGAGTCTTTTAATGAGACTACTCTCAAAGTCTCTTCCTTGGTCTGAGTGGATACGCTGTGGAAGGCCATAATGGACGAAGAATTTTTCTAGGATCTTGGCCACCGTAGATGCCTGTTGATCTCTTGTGGGAAATGCCTGGGCATAACGAGTGAAATGGTCAGTTACCACCAGGATGTTTCCCTGCCCACTCAGGTCAGACTCCAAGCATAGAAAATCAATGCACACCAGGTCCAATGGTCCTTGACTCTCTAGGTGGCCCATTGGAGTGATTAGTTGAGGTAAAGTTTTTCTCTGAATACATCTAAGGCAAGAATGTCAGTAACTCTTGACTTTGGTCCTCATATAGGGCAAATAGAATCTGTCTCTCACAAGTTGGAAAGTCCTTTGGGACCCTAGATGGCCATGATGATCATGTAGAGCAATCAACACCTTCTCTCTATGTTTCTCTGGTAAGAACAACTGCCATTTCTCTTCAGAATCTTCAGAGGGGGCCCTTCGGTAGACCACCCCTTGTTGAAACTGCAACCGATCCCACTCTCGGTATAATAAATGGCCTTCTTTCAATGAGTCAACAAGAAGTAAATCACAGCGTTTGCTCTCTAGTGCCTTCAATGCCAAACTGCAGAGGGGGTCTTCCAACTGGTCCCTACACAGATCCCTTTTTGAAAGTTTTGGCAGACCTTCATCTCCAACTTGGGTGATGTTGCAATAGCCTCTGGGCACTCCAGCAGCCGACACTCCAATTTATACAGCCCTAGTTCCACCTCTTGCTTGCTGTTCTGCCCCTTTACAAAGCCCCTCACTCCCTCAGGGGTAAGATGGGTCCATTCTTCTGGGGTGTCTCGGGAACAATGGGGTCTTCTCGACAAAGCATCTGCATCCTTGTTCCCGACCCCCGGTCTATACTTCAAACTGAAGGTAAAACCCGAGAGGGTGGCCAACCATCTATGGCCTGTGGCATCCAGCTTCGCAGTAGTGAGTAAGTATGTGAGAGTGTTATTATCTGTTTTGATTATGAACGCTGCACCATATAGGTAGTCCCTCAGTTTGTCCACTACTGCCCACTTCAAGGCCAGGAATTCGAGCTTGTGGGTGGGGTAGTTCCTCTCAGCAGGTGCCAGACTCCGACTCACATAAGCAACAGTCCTTAAGTGTCCATCATGCTCCTGGTACAGCACTCCGCCCAACCCATCTCGACTGGCATCTACATGCAGTTCGTAGGGTTTGGCTGGATCCGCATAGGCCAATACTGGAGCAGTTGTAAGGCTCCACTTCAACTTCTTGAAAGCCTCTTCACACTGAGTGGTCCACTGCTCTTGTATAGACTCTTTGGGCTTCCTGGGCCCTACTGCTGGTTTTACAGGCTTAACTGAATCTGGATCATCGTCTTCCTCCTCACTTCTCAATAGATCATTGAGTGGGCAAGCTATTTTAATATTATGAATCTCCGGTAATATGAGCAGAATCCCAGAAATGACCTAAGCTAGGTCACCTTAATGGGTCTCGGCCAGGAGGTGACAGCTTCCAGTTTCTGAGGATCTGTAGCCACCCCTTCGGCAGACACGATGTGGCCCAGGTAATTGACTGAAGGTTGATAGAACTGGCACTAATCCATGGAGAGCTTAAGGCCTTCATCAGGGAGCCTCTTTAGGACCTTCTCCAGGCGCTCTTCGTGCTCTTACAAAGTCTTGCCAAACACGATGATATCATCTAGGCATACCAATACTTCAATCAGTCAATTAATCTCTGGAAGGTGGTTGGGGTGCCAGACAGACCTTGAGGCATGCGGTCAAACTTGAAGAAGCCTACTGGGGTAATGAGAGCGGTCTTCTCCCTATCTTCAGGGTGCATGGGGATTTGGTAGTATGCACTTTTCAGGTCCGGCACGCTGAACTACTTTGCCCCCGACAGGCTCCGTAGGGCATCTTCTATCCTGGGTGTGGTATATTGGTCAGGAATGGTCCTTTGGTTCAATGTCCTGTAGTTGATGCACAACCTCAATGACCCATTCTTTTTCCATACTACCACTCTCGGATAATTCCTGTTCTCTTCAGCTCGGCCAGCTGTTCTCGCAGGTCCTTCACGTCCCCCAAAGGAATCCGTCTGACTCTTTCTCGGAAAGGCTTGTCTTCTTCCAGGCGGATCCGGTGTTGGGCACTTTTTGCGCGCCCAACGTCAAACTCACTCTTTGAGAATGCAGTTCGCCATCTTAGGAGCTGGGTCTTAGCCCTTTCCATCCAGGCGGGTGTGAGAGGAGTATTCTTTGGGTAAAATGCTTCCACAGGGATTTCATCCTTCTCTCCCCTCATCAACTCACATGGCGAGACTGGGGTAGCCTGGTTTACTTCCCCTAACAGCATCCAAGCTGGCATCTTCACAGGTGAGACTGTGGTATTGCAAACACTGACTGAGATTCTCCCGTGACTTCTCTGTAGTGCCTTAGTTGATATCACCTTTCAGAATTATCTCCAACCCCTTATCTTCCCTCTGACCGCTGGCTTCAAGGACAATGAAAGGGCCTGGTTGTTTCCAGCTCAGCTTGATGGATGCTCTCAAACAACTTCACCCGGCTGTATCACCCTCTCACTTCGGTCCAAGCACCAGATCTTTCCCACTACTCCAGTGGGGCCTTTTGCTCTTGTACAAGGCTCCAATAGGCTTTCCTCAACATAGGGTGCACACTCGTGGTTGGAGTGCCTTGCTCTTGGACTAGAGGTGCTAACAGTCTTCTGACCAGGTCAGTATTGGTTCCGATGATGAGGGAACTTTTGTCAGCCCCTGGTGGGCGGAGACAAACCACTGCCAATGTATCAAAGGTCTCTGCCTTTTTCAGCCATGCTGGGGTCAAAGGTCAGCTTGATTGGTAGATAGCCATCATAAGTGAAGTTCTGGGTAACCAGGCCCCATATTTCCAGCTCTTACAACTTCTATAGTGGCAAGTGTTTGAGATGCTTGTCGTAGAAGTCTCTGTAGAGAAGAGTTACTTGAGCTCCAGTATCCAAGAGGGCCTTGGTATAAATTCCCTCTATCTGGATGGAGACAATTGGAGAGGGTCCCACTACTGTGGGAGGGGACAGGTTGGGCCTGTTCAGTGATTCATATCTTGGCCCCTCTCTTGTGGAGGCTCTGATCTGGCTTGAACCTAAGTTGAGCTCTGGGAGTCTGGTATGCATTGACTTCCTGATGCCCGGCTGCCCGAGTTAAAGGCAGTGGGACACTGAGTCGCTTAGAGGCAGCTACTGGAACCCTCTGTGGGGCTTTTAAATCCCGCTGTAGTTCCTTTGTATCATTGGATTGTTTGGAGTATGCCTAAGTAGTAGGGCACCCAGTTGACTCCTTCACTGGGGCCCTCTCAAGTTTCCCGCTGGCGTTGTGTTTCAGGCTTTACTGGGCTCAGACACACTTGGCGATAATGTCCAACTCCTTCACAGTTGAAGAAGATCCCTTGTTTTGCTGGCTTCTCTGTCCAAGCGACCGTAGAACCTCTCTGCTTCAAGGGCGATGAGACTTCATTGGTCTGTGGAGCAATTCGTGGCAGTCAACAGAGCCATCATCTCCAACATCTTCTTTTGAATCTGGAGCAGCTTTTCCAGTTCAGTGTCACATCATGGCAGGTGTTGGATAGGTGGGGACCAAGACATTGGATCAGTAGTCACTGCCAGGACACTGGGTTCCTGAGGACACTGTAAGACATTAGACTGGCATTCTTTTGGTCTGATTATATTGTGGGGCTGAGCTTTCTTCTGCTTCATCTCCCTTTCCATCTCCATCTTGGCTGCCTCATTATTTTCTTCTATAAGCACCTCATCTGGAATGGAAGGATCGTCCAAATACTGCCTTAATTGGAACTTGATACAGTCACTTCTCAGTCGCGTAGGCACGGACCTTAGGAATTTCTTTTGTATCAGTTCTGTCCAAAAGTGTTCATCCGAGTCCTCTCCTTGTGAGACAAGACAAAAAGGTCCTTCAACTCGATGGCTCTGAACAGGAAATCTTAAGGAGTTTCTCTATTGCTCTGTGCCATATTTATCAGTTGATGGTACAGTTCAGAAGCACTTTCCTCTTCATAGTAGCTTTTTAATATTCTCCTGAGTTGTACTAGGGTCAGTCCATTCTTCATCTCCAGCATGCTTCTGAGACTTAGGCCGGGACTGATATCGTTGACCACAGCTTCCACAATTTCAGATTCCGGATACCCTTTGTGGAATCCCATGTCAATCTGGTGCATCAGGTTTGTGTAGCTGGTCTTTCTCTTCCTTTTCACCTATCTGACCCGCAATCTTAAAATCCTTCCTGATTGTTACCTCTGGCACGTTACCTCAGGCAAGTCTCTCTCTGACTGAAACAAGTCCTTGCCTTGGATGACTGTCTCTTGAGCCCTTGTACTTGTTATCTAGCTCTCTGATCTGCTCCGCCATTAGTCTGGAGGTCTCTTGGAACCTCTTTTGTATACCGTGATACTGCTGTCTCAGGTCAGCTAATGGCTGCTTTGGTTGGGGATCTTTCCGGTGGAACTTGGGGGTTTCTTTAACATCCCTCTTCTTGTTCTAAGGGGGCTCTAGTCTAGCTGGTGAGGTTTCTTTCCTGCCCCTTGGGGTTGTGTTATGCAAAACTTTGTATGCTCTATTGATATGGGTAAGTGCCCGCTCACCACACTAGGTCCAGATGCCTGCAAAGTTCCTCTCCTGGAAGTTCAGTCCGGTCCAGGCTGGCGCCGGCACACCGCGTCGCTGATGACTGTGATGCCGGAAACTTCAGAAATCCTGGGCTCTCTGGTCTATCCGCACTCTGGTCCAGCTGACTGTGCTCTGGAGCTCCTCAAAGGCCGAGCCGATTTCGCTCCATGCTTTGTAGGCCGCAGTTTGTCGGTCACACACAGACCTAACTGTAGGCAGGCCTTGAATGGCAGCAGGCTGTTCTGTGGCTTGGGTTTGTGGGTAAGTGAACTGGGCATCGTGGGTAGGTAGTTCCCAAACTGAGTTAAACATATGAGTCACTTCCTCATTAAACTACACAGTCCATAATGCATTGCAGCGCTGTGTTTCAAGCATTGAAGGAAAAAATGTCTTGACTGAGTTTTAACATAAACAAGGACACTAGAGGGAGCCGTTCCCTTACTGAAAGCACATCACATATTTGTATAGTAACTTAGGTGACAAAAACTCCTGCGCTACACTTGCATTTGTGGTCAGTTTCGAATTCTCACTTACATTAGTGGTCCATGTAAAAGCCCCCCTTGTAGAACCACCTTTCTCTGCAATTACAGCTGCAAGTCTTTTTGGGAATGTCTCTACCAGCTTTGCACATCTAGAGAGGGACATTTTGGCCCATTCTTCTTGGCAAAATATCTCAAGCTCTGTCAGATTGGATGGAGAGCGTCTGTGAACAGAAATTTTCAAGTCTTGCCACAGATTCTCAATTGGATTTGGGTCTGTACTTTGACTGGACCATTCTAACACATGAATATGCTTTGATCTAAACTATTCCATTGTAGCTCTGGCTGTATGTTTAGGGTTGTTGTCCTGCTGGAAGGTGAACCTCTGCCCCAGTCTCAAGTCTTTTGCAGACTCTAATGCCGCGTACACACGGTTGGAATTTCCGATGAAAACAGTCCGACGGAAAACCTTTCTATCGGATTTTCAGATCGTGTGTATGCAATTCCAACACGCAAAATTCCGACGCACGCTAGAGAAGCATTAAACTTCCCTTTTATAGTGCAGTCAAACGTTTTTTAAGGCGTGGTGTTATTGACCGTCGGAATTTGGTGTGACCGTGTGTAGGCAAGACAGTTTGAGCGAAATTCCGTCGGAATTACGATGGGAAAACCATCAGAGCTTTTTCCGACGAGAATTCCGACCGTGTGTACGTGGCATTACAGGTTTTCTTCTAAGATTGCCCTCTATTTGTCTCCATCTTCCCATCAACTCTGACCAGCTTCCCTGTCCCTGCTGAAGAAAAGCATCCCCACAACATGATGCTGCAACCACCATGTTTCATGATGGGGATGGTGTGTTCAGGGTGATGTGCAGTGTTAGTTTTCCGCCACAAACGGCATTTTGCTTTTAGGTCAAAAATTTAAATTTTGGGCTCATCTGACTAGATCACCTTCTTCCACATGTTTGCTGTGTCCTCCACATGGCTTCTCACAAACTGCAAATGGGACTTCTTATGGCTTACTTTCAACAATGGCTTTCTTCTTGCCACTCTTCTATAAAGGGCAGATTTGTGAAGTGCACGACTAATAGTTGTCCTGTGGACAGATTCTCCCACCTGAGCTGTGGATCTCTGCAGCTCCTCCAGAGTTACCATGGACCTCTTGGCTGCTTCTCTGATTAATGCTCTCCTTGCCCGTCTTGTCAGTTTAGGTGGGCGGCCATGTCTTGGTAGGTTTGCAGTTGTGCCATACTCTTTCCATTTTCCGATGATGTATTGAACAGAGCTCCGTGAGATGTTCAAAGCTTGGGATATTTTTTTATAACCCAACCCAGCTTTATACTTCTCCACAACTTTATCCCTGACCTGTCTGGTGTGTTCATTGGCCTTCATAATGCTGTTTGTTCACTAAGGTTCTCTAACAAACCTCTGAGGGCTTCACAGAACAGCTGTATTTATACTGAGATTAAATTACACACAGGTTGACTCTATTTACTAATCAGGTGACTTCTGAAGGCAATTGGTTCCACTAGATTTTAGTTAATGGTATCAGAGTAAAGGGGGCTGAATACAAATACACGCCACACTTTACAGATATTTATGTGTAAAAAAGAAAAACATTTATCATTTTCCTTCCACTTCACAATTATGTGCCACTTCATGTTGGTCTATCACATAAAATTCCAATAAATTACATTTATGTTTTTGGTTGTAGAATGACAAAATGTGGAAAATTTCAAGGGGTATGAATACTTTTTGAAGACACTGCATTGTCTGCACACGTATAACATCGTTGTTATAATTTATTGACTGTTCTGTTGAACTGGTTGACAAAATAAACTTTGCATATCCAAAAATTCAATTACAGTCTGCTGACTTTGCACAGCTCCTCCCCCTCCCCAGGATAATTAGGCATTGGATGGATTTTTAGGGATAATTCATACCAGGTTCCCCGCCCTCATTGAGGAGGGGATTTGGGGTGGGAGGAAGAATGTAAAGCAAACACCCATATAAACACCCATATAAATACAGAGGGGAGGCTATGAAAATTTCAGAAGCTTCAAGACTCTGTACAGGTAAGAACTTCATATGTAGAAATACCTGTTGGCGGGGGGGATGAGGGCAACTGCTTAGGTTGAAAAGCACAAGAGGATACAAAGACATCCCAAAGGTATCAGAGAAATTAAAGTGTATCTAATGACAATTTTTTTAGTCAAATAGGATAGATAAAGGAATAGTCAGGCTCCATTCACACCTATGCAAGTTCTACAGTACGCATTCGTTTTTTGTGCAATTTTTGTGTCGTCTATTGATATGAATGGGCTGCCCTAAGGCTGGGTTCACACTGATGCGAATTGAATGTGGGTTTCCCCGTATCCAATTCGCATGACAGGCGAGTGTGACCGGCTCTCAATGGAGCCGCTCCACATTGGAAAAGGGTCCTGTGCCTCTTTAGCTCCGTTTCAGGTCTGAAATCAGGCAAAAATTTGGACCTGATGCGCACCAGAATCACTAAATAGACACGCACTGGATCCCCTGCTGTGACCCCCACCCGCATCAGTGTGAACACAGCCTTAAAGTTGGGGTTGCAACCAAAAAACAAAAAGGGGCTTAAAAATCATAAAAAAATAAAAAATAAAAATAATTGGAAAAAAACATTTTTTTTACTCACCTCTAAATGCCTGTTGCTAGGGGGTCCCTCGTAGTCTGCCACCTTCATTGCCCGGGCTAAACGTCACTTCCTGTAGGCAACGCACAGTCATCTGGGACCTGTCATGTGTCCCAGATGAGTGAGCGTCGAATCACGGCGCACGGCGGGTTCCCACATTAAGAATGCCGGCGTCGCGAGCGGAGCGGGGAACGAGGGGGGGTCTCGTTCCCCCGCATCGCTGGACCCCGGGACAGGTAAGTGTCCGATTATTAAAAGTCAGCAGCTGCAGTATTTGTAGCTGCTGACTTTTATTTTATTTTTTTTGGCCGGCCCTCCACTTTAATGCGAAAATTGCACAAAAGTGCATATTCCTTTTTAAAAGCATGCATTTTGGCACCTGCACGGTTGCATGCCTGCAAAAGAGATGCACTTTTTTGCGTGTTGTGGAAACATCCACATTGATGGGGGGGGCACTACGTCATTCTCCCCTAGGCAAGAAAGAAGGACATGCTGTGATGCAGCATTAAAAAGGAATAAGGAATCATTTTCAAATTGTGGGGGAGAGAGAGGAAAGATCAGGGCCAAAACTGGGGGGCAGGGGGGCAGGGGCAGGGGGGCAGGGGTGCCCGGGGTGCCACATTAAGACAGAAATATTGACAGTGGTATCGCTATTCCTGTGGCCGGCACATATGAAGAGATGCCAGGGATGCCAGTGCAGAGACAGCTTAGCCAATTAAACAAAGTTGCTGGTGGCAAAGGAAGACTTCCACCTAGGGTTGCCACCTGTCCGGGATTCACCCGGACAGTTCGGGTTTGGAATCATGCGTCCGGGTTTCAGACTGCCTGAAACCTGGACACATTATTCAGACTGGACTATGTCTTCCTAGCAGGGTTGCTGGCTGCAGGTGTCTAAGCTGAGAGTGTCTGTTACACTCTCTTTCATACTGCCCAAAGCCAGCACTAACAACCCCCCCACACACACACAAACACATAGACGGAAGAGGAGAGAGGGCTCGATCTGCACCTCTTCCTCCTGCCCCTACCTCTCTGTGTCTGCCCACACTCCAATCCCCAGGGCTGTGCCTCAGAAAAGTAGAGTGAGGACTGGAAATCTGAAGCCCAGCAGGTATTGAAAACCAGTGCCCCCCACCCCCCCCACTGAGCACCAGTGCCCCCTGGACCCCCACTAAGCACCAGGACCCCCATTTCCCCCACCCTCCTTCCTGTCCTCACTGAGTACCAGTGTCCCCCTGTCTCCCCACTGAGCACCAGTAACCTCTTTCTCTCCTCACTGAACATCAGTGCCCCCCTTCCCTCTTCACTGAGCACCTTTGCTCCTATTGACTCGTTGTACCACCACTGAGCACCAGTGCCCCCTTGTCTTCCAACTGAGCACTAGGGCTCCTCTTGTCTCCCCACTTGTCTCCACCCACTCAGCACCACTGTCTACCTCTTTCCCCCACTGATCACCAGTGCCGCCCTTCTCTCCCCACTAATCACCAGTGCCCCCTTCTCTCCCCACTGATCACCAGTGCCCCCTTGTTCCAACGCTGAGCACCAGTGCCCTCATTTGTGCCCCCACTGAACACCTGCGCCCAATGCTCACTCCCTTGAGCACCAGTTCCCCCTTTTGTCTCTCCACTCAGCACCAGTGCCTCCTTTGTTTTCCCACTGAGCACCAGTGCCCCCTTGTCTCCCCTCTGAGCACAAGTGCTGTTTGTCCCCCTGCTGAGCACCAGTGCCCCCTTGTCTCATCAGGGAGCATCAGTAACCCTAATTTGTCCCCCCACTGAGCACCAGTGCCCCCTTCTCTCCCCGCTGAGTACCAGTGCCCCTTCTCTCCCCACTGAGCACCAGTGCCCCCTTTTGTCCCCCCCACTGAGCAGAAGTGCCCCCTTTCTCTCTCCTCTGATCACCAGTGCCCCCCTTGTTCCCCCATTGAGCACCAGTGCTCTCTTTGTCCTCCCAACTGAGCACCACTGCCCTTCCTTTGTCCCCACATGGAGAACCACTGCTCCCCTTGTCCCCCCTCTGAGCACCAGTGCCTGTCTTCTTGCCCCCCCCCCTGAGCACCAGTGCCCCCTTGTCCTCCCACTGAGGAACAGTTTCCCTCCTTTTCTTCCCACTGAGAACCAGTGCTCCCTTTGTCCACCCCCCACTGAACACCAGTGCTCCCCTTGTCTCCCCACAGAGCACCAGTGCTCCCCTTTGTCTTTCCACTGAGCACCAGATCCCCCCATCTTCGCCAACTGATCACCATTTCCCTTCCTTGTTCATCCATTGTGCACCAGTGCCCCCTATTGTCCCTCCCCCACTGACCAGCAGTGCCTCCTTTATCTCCATAGTGAGCACCAGTGCTCTCCCTTAAAAAATAAAATAATAAAAACAAAAAAACTGACACCATCCATTGCTCTACTGACACCAACCTCATCTAGCTTTGCCACTGGAAAGGAGGAACCAGGAGAAAAAGTTGTCTTTTAGGTGAAGGTCCAATTTAACCACTCGAGTTTCAGCCTGTAATTCCTCTTCATTAGGGATGAGCTTGACTGCCCTGCGTTCGGTTTTAGCATGGCTCGGCAAACTTCAAAGAAGTTTCTTGTTAAAAAAAAACTTCAAAGAAGTTCAGATACCGAACCCGAACCCCATAGAAAATAATGAAAGCTGAATCTGTGAAATTAAAAAAAGCCCATGCACAATGCAAAAAACATTTTTTAAAAATCCACTTGGTCATGTGCAATGATTTTTTTTAACTACTTAAAGTGGAGTTCCACACAAAAAAATAAATTTAATTGATGTACATGAAAAAAATAAAAAATAAACATTTGGAAAAATTTATTTTTTACTTACCTTTTTATGCCTGTTGCTATGTGGTCCCTCAAAATCTGCCTCCTTCAGTGCCTGGGCTCCTTACGTCACTTCCATCAGCGCAGGAAGGGAGATCACCCCCCCCCAGGCAATCATCTGGGACACGTGACAGGTCCCAGATGATTGCGCGGCCAGTCACGGTACGCGGCGCGGCTCGCGCATGCACAGTGAATGCCCGGCTGTGAAGCCACAGCCGAGCGCCTACAGTTAAAATGCCGGGGCCACCGAGCAGAGGGGGAGACGAGCGGGGCTTCGATCCCCCGCATCGCTGGACCCTGGGACAGGTAAGTGTCCGATTATTAAAAGTCAGCAGCTGCAGTATTTGTAGCTGCTGACTTTTATTTTTATTTTTTTAAGTGGAACTCCGCTTTAACCACTTCAGCTCCGGACCAATTGGCAGCCAAAGGACCAGGCCCCTTTTTGCGATTCGGCACTGCATCGCTTTAACTGACAATTGCGCGGTCGTGCGACGTGGCTCCCAAACAAAATTGGCATCCTTTTTTTCCCACAAATAGAGCTTTCTTTTGGTGGTATTTGATCGCTCCTGCGGTTTTTATTTTTTGCACTATAAACAAAAATAGAGCGACAATTTTAAAAACAATGCAATATTTTTTTGCTTTTTGCTATAATAAATATCCCCAAAAAATATATAAAAAAACATTTTTTTCCTCAGTTTAGGCCGATACGTATTCTTCTACATATTTTTGGTAAAAAAAAATCGCAATTAGAGATTATTGATTGGTTTGCGCAAAAGTTATAGCGTTTACAAAATAGGGGATAGTTTTATAGCATTTTTATTAATATTTTTTTTTTACTAGTAATGGCGGCGATCAGCGATTTTTATTGTGACTGCGACATTATGGCGGACACATCGGACATTTTTGACACATTTTTGGGACCATTGTCATTTATACAGCAATCAATGCTATTTAAATGCATTGATTCCTGTATAAATGACAGTTGTAGTGAAAGAGTTAACCACTAGGGGGCGGGGAGGGGTTATGGGCTGTGACGTGTGTGTTTTTTTTACATTAGGGGGCGGGGCTGACGTCTGACGTCATTGATCGGCTTTCCCGATGACAGCGAACAGCCGATCAATGACAGGCAGAGTAGGAAGCACGGGGAGAGGTTTGTTTACACAAACCTCTCCCCGTTCTTCAGCTCTGTGACCCGATCGCGGGACACCAACGGCGATCGGGTCTGCTGGTCCCGCGGCCGGGGTCACGGAGCTCCCGACCGGCATTTAAAGGGCCCGTGCCATTCTGCTGACGTATATATGCAGTGGGTGGTCGGGAAGCGGTTGAGGACTGAGCCTCTTTCTTTGATTTCTTAGATTTGTTGTTAACAAGTTAAAAACATTTTTTTTTGGTAGAAAATTACTTAAAACCCCCAATTATTATACATTTTTTTCTTACACCCTAGAGAATAAAATGGCGGTTGTTGCAATATTTTCTGTCACACTGTATTTACGCAGCAGTCTTACAAGCGCACTTTTTTTGGAAAAAATACACTTTTTTTAATAAAAAAATAAATAAGACAACAATTAGCACAATTTGTTTATATTGTGAAAGATAATGTTACGTTGAGTAAATTGATACCCAACATGTCACGCTTCAAAGTTGCGCCGTTTGTGGAATGGTGACAAACTTTTACCCTTAAAAATCTCCATAGGCGATGTTTAAAAAATTGTACAGGTTGCATGTTTTGAGTTACAGAGGAGGTCTAGGGCTAGAATTATTGCTCTCACTCTACCGATCGTGGCGATACCTCACATGTGTAGTTTGAACACCGTTTTCATATGTGGGCGCTACTCACTTATGCGTTCGCTTCTGCACGCAAGCTCGGTGGGACGGGGGGCGCGTTTAAAACATTTTTATTGTCTTTTTTTTTATTGGAAAACCAACTTTATTGAAAAGTATATGCATGGTAAGTAAATCGATATAAGCCAACGTGACTAAAACATTAATACATACATAAACACATTGAAGTATCTTTGTGACATAAAGTGAAATACCCAACGGAGGTGGAGCCAATACACAATAAAGAAAAAGAGAAAAATAAAAAGGAGGGGGAGGGGGAATGAGTGATAAACATATCAGGTACACGTTTCACCATCCGCCAACCATCTGCTCCAGACCTTCTCATACTTAAGCAGACACCCTATATGCACATAGATCAGCTTCTTATATGGAAGAGTGTCATTAATCTCTTTTTTGCAGCACTGGATTGTAGGGGGCAGGGCCTGCATCCAATTACGGGCCACCGCTTTTCTCACCAAGAATAGCGTCTCATTTAAAAAGGTATGGAGGTGTTTGTCAGCTTATAAGTCCAGCAGCAGACCAAGCAGGCACATGTTTGAGTCTAGGGTAGCAGGAGAGACCATCTGGTCGTGCAGGAAGCGTATCACCTGCATCCAGTATGCTTGGATAGTTGGGCAGGACCATATGAGGTGGTAGAAGGAGCCTGGGGTGTGGTCGTATAGGCAGCACCCAGGATTGCACATGGGTTTGAAACACGCTATCCTCGGAGGAGTCAGATACATCCTATGTATAATATACAACTGCGTGAGGTGGTCTGACAGTTTGCATCCCAATCCTCATCCCCAATTACTCCAACATCCATCTCCCATCCAGTCCTGGCAGCATAGGCCAAGGCTGTGGTACTAGGGAGACGAATGGCGGAATATAGGGTGGAGATTAGTTTGGCTGGTTACATACCTGTGACTGTGTCTACTATAGAGGGGACTGCCAGGGATGGGTTGGAGCCATTAAACTGGGGTTGTATAGCGTGGCGGAGTTGTAAATACCTAAAGAGAAGGCAATTGGGTAGGGAAAATTCGTCCTTTAGCGTTTGGAATGTTTGAAGTCCCGTAGTGGTCATGATCTGGTGTATGTACAAGATTCCATGGCGTATCCACACCGCAGGGTCTGGAAAATAATTCAGGCAAGTGTGTGTTGAACCAGAGAGGGGTGTAAGAGTGGACCTGTGGGGTCCCAAGTTTTTGTAGTGCCGTCCGCCATACCCTCCTGTGGTGTGTCAGCATGTCTGCTTTGTGTTGGGAGGGACGTCTTGTCAATGTAGCTCTGAGGACTGACTGAAGTGGGCTATGAGCTGGTTCATAAGGGTGCTCACAGAGTAGTAGCTGGTATCTTGGTAGCTCGTTTTTGTCAAAATGATAGAAATGGAACAGTTGGGAGGCAAGATAATAGTCCTGAAAATCTGGAAGAGCAGCTCCTCCCAATGTCATTGGGTTCTTCAGAATTCTCCAAGATATTTTGTGTCTGCTGTGACCCCATATAAACAAGTTAAGAATGGATTCAATTATTTTGAATTTTTTTTTGTGGTATATACATGGGGGCATGCCACACCAAATAGAATATCGGGAGGAGTATCATTTTGACTAAACTGACGCGTCCCATAACACCCAAGGGTAGTCTGGCCTAAGTCTGTGTCTTGGTCTTGATCAGGGTATGCAGAGATTCAATGTTCAAGAGTGTGTAGTCTGTGAGCAATCTGTTGACTTGTACACCAAGGTACTTGATCAAGGAGAGTCAGAGGAGGGGACGTGAATGAGGGGGGAAATGGTTAATCGGAAGGATCTGGGATTTAGACCAGTTAATACCTGAGTGGCTACCAATACGTTCTATGGAGTGGAGGGCTGCAACAAGAGAGGGACCCGAGTCCGCCAAGTATAGGAGCGTGTCATCAGCATACATCCCAATCTTTTCTTCCAGGTTCCCTATCTTAAGGCCTCGGATGCTAGTGTCTGCAGGAACCATGATGGCCAATGGCTCCACAGCCAATGCGTACAGCATGGGGGAAAGTGTGCAGCCTTGTCAGGTTCCTCTCTCTAGTGGGAATTGGTCGGAAAGCCAACCGTTCACAAACGCCTTGGCCTTTGGGGATTGATATAGGAGCTGAACCCAGCAAATAAAGTTGGGGCCAAATCCAAATCCCGAGAGGCACTCCCACAGGTAGTTCCACTCCATGGAATCGAAGGCCTTGGCGGCATCCAGAGCCACCACGACCCTCTAGCCGATTTCATAATGGGACCCCTGAATGTTCATGAATAGGCGGCGAATATTCATAGCAGTGTTTTTCCCTGGCATAAAGCATGTCTGGTCAGGGTAGATCAGTGACAGAATGCCCTGGTTAAGGTGGGAGACTAAAATCTTAGCCAGTATTGTGATGTCAACCTGTAGTAAGGAAATAGGTCTATACGATTCTGGGTATTTAGGGTCCTTACCGAGCCTAGGGATTACTACAATTTGGGCCTCTCTCATAGAGGGGTGTAGAATTTCAGGGGGTTAGAATTTCAGAGTAGGTGGCATAGAATTCAAGTAGTAAGCCGTCTGATCCTCGGGCCTTAGATGTGGCCAAACAGAAGATAGCTGTAGTAATGTGACTGAACAGAGATGACTCCATTTTGGATTCCTATATCTTAACTTGTATATTCAGACTCTAGTTAAAGTCAACTAGTTGATAACAGGTTCTCTATAAAGCACACATATATAAGAAAATATATCTTACAGCAGCATCTTTGCTCTGTACCTTTCTATATAAAACTTCTGCGGTGTAGAGCTGTCTGGGACATTTTCCTGTGTAAAGGAGAACACCAAAGGCAAGACTGAGTCATGGAAGCAGATGGCATGGTTACTATAGTTGCTAGGTCAGCCATGTTTAAGGGGTTGGGCATTTGAGTATTAATGATATGTAATGATATGTAATGGTATGAAATGTACACCCCTGTATTGACCACCCCCTTGTTGCCTATTATGATTGGTTTATGATAATGTATATAAGTTGTATACCCGCCCAGAATTCAATCAGATAGCTTTGAACATAGACTCTGCATCATCTCTTTTTGTGTTCACGAAGAAGCTATCGCCTCAGTACTGAGAGGGTTTTGTGAGTGTGGTAATTGCTGTGATTATACCTAGCTGGTCTTGTCAGGTATACGGAAATACCATTGAATTCCTTTCAATTGGAGGCACCGCTTGAGATTTTTGAATTTAGGACTTGAGATAAGGCTCATCTGTGGTAAGGTTTTTCTTGCCTCAGCTCTGATAAAACCTTAGTCTCTTAGAAAAAAAAAAAAAAAAAGAAGGGAGATGGACCATGCCTATTAAGAAGTGGCTTTTGAGAAGCCTGGCTTTAGGTAAGCCAGTAAGAAGTTTACTAGAATATTACACTCCTTTTGGCAAGGAGAAAGCATAAGGGTTAACAAGGCAATTACTACCGGGACCCACAAACTTTTGCTAATCTTGCTTTTTCTTTTCTGTCGCGTGTGCATAGGAGTATAAGGAAATTTGTTGATTTGTTGTGTGGGATACGGGGCTGTATGGGATAAGGCAGCCCTGTTTTCACTGTGTTATATGATGTCCCAAAAGGGGAAAATTTAAATTAGAATGAAGTAAATTTTTCTTGTTTATGTCCAGGTATTTGGTGAGTATTTATGCATATTCATATAAGTTTGCTAAGGTTTTTTTTCTTTGAAGAGACAATGGTATAGTATATGAATAATATGATTTCTCCCCTTTGCTAATATTTGTGTATAGAATTGTAATTATAAATGCTTGATTCTGCTTGAAAAATGTGTAATTTGTTTGGAAATGTTCTCTTTAGTAATAGGGGCCTCCAAGAGTTCAAGCTGGTCGTTATTCAATCTAGGGAATTTAACTCCTGCTAAGTAGCCTCTGGTATCTTGGGGAGTGTGGGTGACTCAGTAATAGGGATGAGCCGAACACCCCCCTGTTCGGTTTGCACCAGAACCTGCGAACAGACCTAAAGTTCTTGTGAACTTTAGAACCCTATTAAAGTCTAATTTTAAAGGCTTATATGCAAGTTATTGTCATAAAAAGTGTTTGGGGGAAAAGTCGCGACGGGGCCGAGTCCCTTTGGGGGGCCAGACTTCCGCTTCCGCCGACGCGACCGGATGTGACGGTCGGACGCGGCGTTCGGATGTGAACAGCGGGAGGTTTGAGATCAGCCTGAGTCTCCGAAAGAATCCTGGATAATCTCTGCTACCGAGACCCTAAGCCCGCAAAAACGATCGCTTAGCGGTGCCCGAGTCTTCTATGGAATCCTGACTGACCTCTACTAACGAGACCTGAAACCCGCGAAAACGATCGCCCGGAGCGATGAGTAATAGCAAGCAGTCGGCGGCCGATCGTCTTAAAGAATTTGCTCGAACGGATAAGCAAGACGGCGGGCGTAGCCCCCCACAGACACGGAGTGGTGGACCATCAGCGCTGGATATCCAGAAGCTCAACACGCCCATGCCGCAGTCCGGAAAAGCTGCAGAAAAACAGGAGAAACACTCCAAAATGACCCTGGAGCAGATGAACTCCCAGATAATGGAGGCCATCCAATCGAGTAATGCAGCCCTAACAGGTAAAATGGATGAGATTATAAATGATATAGGACTGATTAAGCATGATATGCAGAGTATAAGAGAGAGAATGATGGAAATGGAAAATAGGACTGCTCTATTGGAAGATACTGTCACTCCTATGCCTAAAAAGATAGCTTCAATAGAAAAGCAGATTACTCTGTGGCATCAAAAATCTGATGATTTTGAGAACCGTATGCGCCGCAATAACTTAAGAATAATCGGTTTACCAGAAAAGGCAGAAGGGTTTAATCCTGGTGACTTTATAGAAAAATGGCTGAAAAATGTATTCCCAGATATGGAGGTATCAGCAGCATATGCAGTGGAGAGAGCGCATAGGGTACCGGCAGCAACACCTAAACCAGGGTTTCCCCCTAGACCCCTGCTGGCACGATTATTAAACTGCAGGGACAGAGACACAATTCTGCGGAAAGCAAGACAAAAAGGAGAGATTCGCTATGAAAACAGCAAAATATCAATATTTCCAGATTTTTCTCTGGAGCTGCAAAAACAACGGGCAACATTTTATGAAATAAAACAAAAAATGAGAGAGGCAGGAGTTGAATATTCTATGGCATATCCAGCACGATTGAGAGTGGAGGAAGGGGGAAAGACTTTGTTTTTCAGTACACCTGAACAAGCTAAAGACTGGCTGGGAACAACCAGGCCTATGCCTCGATAGGAGAAACAGAGAAGCCCCTGAAAAGATATGAGACACCAAGAGTGTTGGGACTTTGGGGGGGGGGCGGGGGGGGGGGGGGTGATGGGGACACTCTCCCTACTTTTATATTTGCTTTACTTTTTTTTTTTTTTTTTTTTTTTTTTTTTTTTTTTTTTTTCCCCTAGGTTAAGGGATGAATTTTTAATAATTTGTTGGTTTGGTTTTTGTTTTTTTTTTTTTTTTTTTTTTTCTCTGACGTGCTTGCTTTTTTTCTTTTGTTTTTTTATTATTTTATTTTTTTTCTTTTCCTTTTTCTCTCCTTCCCATTTTTTTTTTTTTTTTTTTTTTTTTTTTTTTTTGAGGGGAGAAATGGGAAAAGGTAAAACGTAAAAATATATTTGTGTGTCCATTTGATAGGGGAAAGGGAGGGATGGGGGGGAGGGGGGGGTAAACGGTGGGTGATGACGTGTGTATAAATAGTAAAACGGCACTAGATGCACAGTGAACCACATTAATATAGGCACTAGTTATAAGGGAGGAGAAGGAAGAGGGAGAGGAATTTTTCCTCCTCACCTTTTCCCTTCCCTCTGATTTTTTTTTTTCTTTTTTCCCAAGACACAATATTAAGGAAGGCCTAAGTAAGGCCAAGAGTCACATTATAAACACTACAAATGTAGATAAACAGGGGAAGGGGGGAGGGATGGGGAGTGAAAGGTGTGCACAAGAAGGGAGGTGAAGGGAGGGAGGTGGGGGGAGGGAGAGAACAGGAAAAATATACACATTTAGTTCTTTTTTTTTTTTTTTTTTTTTTTTTTTTTTTTTTTTTTGAAGGGGCGGGCGAGGGTGGCCCTCTCCCCCCCCCCCCCCGGGCGGCTCCCCCATCGCCCCTTATACTTAGGACTAAGCGGGAAAAGGGTAGGTGCAAACAGGCTGAAATCGAAATTAATTACCTATATAATAGCAAAAATGCAATATGTCGGTAATGCCCTAAAAAAAATGGTATGGGTGAATGGAGTGGAAGGAATGAATGAGAGGAGAGTGGTAGAAAAGAGAATGGTCACAGAAAGGAAAAAGAGACACACGATTTATTTTTCCTCTTCTTTTGTTTTTTTGGGGGAATAATGGCTAAAATAAAATATACCAGACATGAGTAGTCAACACACTTTTTTGTCATGGAATGTGAGAGGTATGGGAACGCAATTGAAACGAACACAGGTTTTTTCAGAAATTAACAAAGTGCAGGCAAAGATCATTTGTATCCAAGAAACACATATGACTAAAGAAAGATTGAAATACCTAGAAAAACCTTGGATACAATGGTCAAGCCACTCATGTCATACTACATACTCAAGAGGGGTCTCTCTTTTTGTTCATCGAGGGGTAACATGGGAGTGTATTAGAGAAAAAAGAGACCCGGATGGAAGATATGTCTTTGTCTTTGCACTGGTGCATGCAATGCCTGTTGTAATTATGGGGATTTACAACCCCCCCCCAGCTACAATGCGAGTACTGAAAGAGGCAGTAATATTTATGTCAGAGTATCCAGAGGCATATGTCATATGTATGGGAGATTTCAATATGTGCCTAGACCCAAAACTAGATAGGTTCGGAAGAAGTAAGCATAAAGGAGGGGAAGGGCCGAAGGTGTTGGAGAAATTTATGAATGAAGTAGGATGGGCTGACCTGTGGAGGATAAGAAATCCTGGGACCCGGGCCTACTCATGGCATGCACCAGGGAGAGGACTCATGTCTAGGATAGATATGGCAATGGGGAACGAAAAGATTCTGCCAATGGTTCAGTCAGTGGCATACACGACAAGAGGGGTGTCTGACCATTCTGGATTAACCTTTGAGCTAAAAATAGGCCCAAAAAGAATAAAACCGGGTTATAGGATACAGGCTCAATGGTTAACCCAGATAGGACTAAATGATAGAATTCCAGAGCAAATGGGAATGTTCCTGGAAGCACATGGCAACAGGAAAATAGATGGAGTACTCTGGGATACATTTAAGGCATACTTGAGGGGGATAACAAGATCAACAATATCATATATTAAACGCACTAATAGACAGGAAGAGGAGGAATTGGAACAACTCTGTGCACAGGCAGAAAATAGGTTTATTGGGGACCCCTCAAATGTAAACCAAATAAGATGGGCAGCCTCATCAAGGCAATATAAGAACCAACTAATAATTAACGCAAAGCGTAAGAAACTCCAACACGCACAAAAAAACTTTGAACAAGGACAACAATTTAACAAGATGCTGAATTTTATGATAAAACGACAAACTCCATCACTAGCAATATCAGAGGTAAAAAACGAAAAAGGAGAGACGGTAAACACACTAGATGAGATACTTGAGACATTCCAAAAATACTATATTAATATGTATACATCAACATTGACATGTACACGAGAAGAGATAGAGGAATACCTGAAGGACTTGAACTTCCTTAAATTAACAGAGGAACAAAAAGAGGAGCTAGAGAGGGATATAGAGGAAGAGGAAGTACGAGAAGCTATCTTCTCTCTGGGAAAGGGTAAGTCCCCAGGACCAGATGGCATACCACTGGAGATGTACCAGCGATATGCAGAAATTATGGTACCAGTTATGACTAAAATGTATGGAGAGGCGTTCCAAAGGGGAGAAATGCCTGTTTCCATGTATGATGCTACAGTTATATTGATACCAAAACCAGAAAAAGATAGAACTGAGTGCGGGTCGTATAGGCCAATATCGCTATTAAATATAGATTATAAAGTACTGGCAAAAGTGCTTGCCAACAGGCTTAACCAGGTAATACTGTCTATAATAGCGGAGGACCAAACTGGCTTTATGCCAGGGAAATCCACATCAATTAATATCAGAAGGACGCAATATATGACACAAATGAGAGAGTTTATCCCAGAAACAAGTGCCTTGGCATCGCTGGATACAGCCAAGGCATTTGACTCTATAGAATGGGAATTTCTGCAGACAGTCCTGGAAAGGAATGGATTTGGGGAAAAATTTAGAAAATGGGTGAAGATAATCTACAAACAACCATGCTCCAATTTACTAATAAACGGTATATTATCCCCCACAATAAAACTATATAGAGGAACAAGACAGGGCTGCCCAATGTCACCGCAATTATTCGCTCTGGCAATTGAGGCACTGGCAAACAGATTCAGACAATCAGACAAATACAAAGGGATTAAAGTAGGAGAAAAAACCGAACACATAGGCTTATATGCGGACGATATTATATTGTATATGGGAGATGCGCAAGCATCTCTGATAGAAGCAATGAGAATAATAGAAACATACGGGAGGTTCTCAGGGTTAAAAATAAATTGGCAAAAATCCGCATTAATGCCTCTGGGAACAGGTAATGAAAGGAGAGCTCAGACCCCATTAAAAACAGTGGAAATCTTTAAATATTTAGGAGTAAACATAACGTTGAAACATGAAGATGAGATGGAAGCTAATATACTCCCACTAGTGGAATATGTAAAGAGAAAATTGGAAATATGGATAAACCTACCAATATCAATGGCAGGCAGAATTCACTTGATAAAATCTATTATACTACCCAAGTGTCTATATGTATTTGCACATTCCCCAGTAAAAATACCAAAACAGATATTTAAAAAATTAAACTCGCAGATGACCCGGTTTATTTGGGCATATGGAAGATGTAAATTAAAATTCAATAAATTACAAAGACCAAAGACAGAAGCTGGACTGGCCCTCCCGGATTTATATCTATACTATTTGGCAGGACAACTGAAACATCTAAGATCATGGGTAGGACAGGAACAAATAACAAGGATAGAGGAATATCTCCTTAGTAAAATGCAAATAGATGACTTAATGACGGGATTAGAACTAAAAGACCTGAGGAGAGTGGGAGTAAAAATTCCCCTATTGAAATTGGCAAGGACAGTATGGAGAGAGGCTAAGAAACTGACGGGATTTGTTGGAATCCCAACAGAAACTGCGCTTTGGAACAACCCAAAATTTGAACAACTGGAAGCCTTTGAGGACAGTAAATTTTGGAAGCAGAATAAGATAACAACTTTTGGTCAGCTATATGACAAAAATGTAATACTAACCTATGAAAACCTGTGCAAACAATATAATTTACTGAGTAAACAGTTTTACAGATACCTCCAGCTGAGACAGGTGCTACAGACACAGTTTAGAAGAGAGGAAATAAAAATATCCAAATATCCCCTTATAGGGATCCTGAGATCACAGGGACCTAAGGGATTGATAGCAAAAATTTACACACACCTGTTACAGAAGAAAATAGAAGGTGAACCACTGAAAATAAGGGATAAATGGCAGGAGGCTATCCCAGACATGAGCGATCATGAATGGGATGAAGCCTGTAATTCCCACTGGAAGGTATCCCCTGCAATGAATAATAGGATAATACAGATGAATATAATACATCAGACATACTTGGCTCCAAATAGATTGTATAAAATGGGGAGGATGACTGAACCAAGATGTACTAGATGCGGGCAGGGGGGAGCAGACTTCCTTCATGTAATGTGGTACTGTGGTAAAATAGGAAAATACTGGCAACAAGTAGCTAGGAAAATAGGAAGAGTCCTGAATAAACCTTTTATAGCTACGATGGAATTATGTTTGTTGGGGATATTGAGGGAAGAGAGAGATAATAGAGATAATAACACTTTTTTAAGGGAGGTATTGTTCCTGGCAAGAAAACAAATAATAGAAAAATGGATTCAGCCATATCCCCCGACAGTAACCCAGTGGGTGAGAGCAGTAAATCAGGTCCTACCCTATGAAAAAATAATGTATGAACAAAGGGGACATGGGCGAAGGTATGAAAACATATGGGCAAAATGGAATAGAATATGACTATCAACGGATAGAGGAATATATGAAAATACTGTATTAAGTGACCACAGAGGGTGAGAGAGGAAGGAATGAAAGGAAGAGTAAATGTAATTATAATTTGTATTATATAAAGAGATGTAAAAGTATATAAAATGTATAATGTAAGTTATTATGTAATGAAAAATTTGGAATAAAGAGTTTTGAAAAAAAAAAAAAAAAGTGTTTGGGGACCCGGGTCCTGCCCCAGGGGAGCAGTGATTTTAATAATGCTTAAAGTGAAACAATAAAAGTGTAATATTCCTTTAAATTTCGTACCAGCGGGGTGTGTATAGTATGCCTGTAAAGGGGCGCATGTTTCCCATGCTTAGAACTGTCCCTGCACAAAGTGTCATTTTTGCAGGAAAAAAGTCTTTTAAAAGCACTCGCGGCTATAATGAATTGTCGGCTCCCGTACAGTCATTGAAGTCATTGAAAGTCATTGATAAAAAAAAAATATATATGTGTGGGGTTCCCCCCAAATTCAATTACCAGGCCCTTCAGGTCTGGTATGGATATTAAGGGGAACCCCGGGTCAAATTTAAAAAAAAATGACGTGGGGTTCCTCCTAAATATCCATACCAGACCCTTCAAGTCTGGTATGGATTTTAAGGGGAACTCCACGCCGAATTAAAAAAAAATGGCGTGGAGTTCCACCCAAAAATCCATACCAGACCCTTTATCCAAGCACACAGCCTGGCAGGCCACAGGAAAAGAGGGGGGACGAGAGAGCGCCCCCCCTCCTGAACCATACCAGGCCACATGTCCTCAACATTGGGAGGATGCTTTGGGGGGTCTGTGACCCCTCAAAGCACCATGTCCCCATGTTGATGAGGACAAGGGCCTCATCCCCACAACCCTGGCCGTTGGTTGTGGGGGTCTGCAGGCGGGGGGCTTATCAGAATCTGGAAGCCCCCTTTAACAAGGGGACCCCCAGATCCCGCCCCCTGTTTGAAATGCTAAGTGGGTTTTATACCCCTACCATTTCACAAAGAAAGTGTAAAAAATTGTTAAAAAAAACACACAGACACTGTTGGGAAAAGTCCTTTATTAAAAATAAAAAAAAGATGCCAGCGGTGGTAATCCACTCTTGCTATCCAGCGATGGCTGATCTCTTCCCCGGGGTCCAGCGATGGCTGATCTCTTCCGATGACGTCCAGCGCAGCGCATCCTGTCTCCATGGAGACACTGCGGGAATACCGTCTTAGCTGAGGAGAACGGGGCCACTAGTCACCTGACCCCGCCCCCCTCTGACGCAAGGGGGAATTTGGGCTTCCCCAGTGACGTACGGGTGACCCCGCCCCCTCTGATGTAACGGAAACCTGCGTTACATCAGAGGGGTGCGGGGTCACCCATACATCACTGGGGAAACCCAGCTTATCCCTTGCGTCAGAGGGGGGCAAGATCACCCGTACATCACTGAGGAAGCCTGGGTTTCTCCACGGAGACACTGCAGGAATCCCAGGTCTTAACTGAGGAGGACCGGGCCACCCGTCACCTGACCCCACCCCCCTCTGACGCAAGGGAAAAGCTGGGCTTCCCCAGTGATGTACGGGTGACCCCGCCCCCTCTGATGTAACGCAGGTTTCCGTTACATCAGAGGGGGGCGGGGTCAGGTGACGGGTGGCCCGGTCCTCATCTCTCAGGTGTGGGGAGAACGGGGATCATGAAACAGTAAGGTGGCCCGGAGGAGGCAGGCATGCTGCGAGGTCCAGTGTAGTACAGAAAAGGATTTCCAGGTCTGCCCCCCTGTTCCAGCAAAGGAAATACACATGCAATGTACCCACTGAAGGGCTGAGCGTCAGGATGGAAACGGCAGCATTGCGGGCGCAGGGGGAGCAGGGGAGAGAAAAGAAAAGTACTCACAGCTTGTAGGCAGTGTGGCATGCTCAGTCTCTGTGATCCCTCTGATCAATCCAAGTGGATGTGTTACGGGTCTCAAAATATTAATTAAGAAAGCCGATGATTGTAGACGTGATGAAGTAATGTGATCATTTCGGCGAGTACTGCAAAGAAAGACGCAAACAGGAGAAGATCCAATCACTTTTATGACTGAAGTGGTTTTGCGTTTACATAACAATACATGTATTACATTTCTTATAGTCACATGTTCATAACCATTGACAATAATAATAGTACAGATTTTGACTGAAATACTTTAAAACATAGTTACAACAAGGAACATTATTATATTTTAGTAAACATATATTTTCCTTTTCTTCAGTGTTATTGATAA
Source organism: Lithobates sylvaticus (assembly GCA_028564925.1). Lineage (NCBI taxonomy): Eukaryota > Metazoa > Chordata > Amphibia > Anura > Ranidae > Lithobates > Lithobates sylvaticus. Next base: position 524,576,944 of record CM053030.1, on the reverse strand, counting down.
TTATCTTTATCTCTCTGGTACACTTTAACACTTTAACTGTGCCATAATGATAAGTGTATTGCTTTAAAGCGGGAGTTCCACCGTTTTTAAAGTCAGCAGCTACAAATACTGCAGCTGCTGGCTTTTAAAATATGGACACTTACCCATCCAGCGCACCCGCAATGTTGGCACCCGAAAGCCGATCTATCGATCGGCTCTTGGGTGCTGCCGCCGCAATCTTCGGTATGGGAATCAGGAAGTGATCACTTCCCGGTTCCCTATTGCATATGCGCGAGTCGCGCTGTGCAAAAAGGACACTCCCTGCTGTCTCTGGGATGCGTGTGTTTCCCAGCAGACAGCAGGGGGGACATGAAGTGGCGTAAATACCCACAGATTCTGTGGCTATCTATGCCCGGAAGTGGGTGAAGATATTTGTATTATATAGGTATCTGTACCCCCCCTCCCCCCTGAAAGGTGCCAATTGTGGCACCGGAGGGGGGGAGGGTTCCGATGAGCGGAAGTTCCACTTTAGGGTGGAGCTCCACTTTAATACTGTTTAATGCAGATATCCTTCAGTATTTCTCTCTTTTGACCACTAGATAGTGCACATTGCATGTCTGTACGAAGCAATGTATAACCTTTCCAGTACAATAGATTCTTAACCATTTCATATCGTTTTTAAACATGTGGTTTCTAATTTATGTAACTTTGCATAACCCAAGTTTAAATACACCTATGCATAGCAGTTTAGTGCTTACAATAGACGTTTGCTCTGACTAATACAGTAGTTTTATGATTTTGGCGCCCTTTTTTTACTGCTCCTAACACGTTGTTCTGAACCTCTAATTACAGCAAAACTATTGCATAAAATCTGCTGAAACTTTTCCCGCATCTGCTCAAGATGTTTAGGAATCTTTCTATCAGTTTAGCAAGGATTACAAACGATTTAAAGTATGTACCTGCAAAGAAAGACGCGAACAGGAGAAGATATGACCAATCACTTTTATGACTGAAGTGGTTTTGCTTTCAGTCACATGGTGTGTGGTCTTATATAGACTCAGTTCATGTGCCTTCGCTGCCATCTACTGGTTGTAAATAGAATAGCAGGATAGCAATTACATTTTCTTTTGCTTAGAATGTGGACTATGGGGTGTCTGTTTTGTCTCTTATGCAGTGTTGGTCATCTTACTTTAAAAAAGTAATTAGTTAAGTTACAAATTACTTCTCTCAAAAAGTAATTGCGTTAGTAACTTGGTTACTACATTGGAAAAGTAATTATTTACTCAGCAAAGTAACTGTGACAGGGGTGGCAGCGGTGGTACTTGAGGGGGTGGCAGTGGTGGTACTTGAGGGGGTGGCTGCGGTGGTACTTGAGGGGTGGCAGAGGTGATACTTGAGGGGTGGCAGAGGTGATACTTGAGGGGTGGCAGCGGTGGTACTTGGGGGGGTGGCTGTGGTGGTGGTGTACTTGGGGAGGTGGCAGTGGTGGTGGTGTACAGTACTTGGGGGGTGGCAGCGGTGGTACTTGTGGGGTGGCAGCGGTGGTGTACTTAGAGGGGGTGGCAGGCAGCGGTGGTACTTGGGGGGTGGCAGTGGTGGTGGTGCCATCCTCTCCCACCACCACCTCTGCCTCTTACTGATCCCATCCCCCACCACCACTGATCTCATCAGCTGTTGTAGAAGTGATGGTGGGTTGGTAGGGATGGGATCAGTAAGAAGCAAATGTGGTGGAGGACTTGGGATGTATCGATTGCACTGCAATTCGAATTGTCAGACAGTAACTTACTTGAATGCCTCCAGGGATGCCTTTCCTCATGGGGAGAGAGACCCTCCCCTTCACTCGATTGGTGTCAGCTGGTCAGCTAACTTCATTTTTCACTGTCTGCCCCCCTCCCTACATTCTCTCTCTCTGGATAGGCGGGGCAGGATGGAGCGGTCCAGACAGTCTCTCTGAGTCTTAGCTTCTTCTCAGCTCAGCGAGCGAAAGCCCCCCCTCCCCACGGCGGAACGAACGGCCAGGCAGCGCAGCCACGGCGGGTCTCCCGGGCGGTAGATGTAATTGAGGTAATGCCACCCAAATAATGGGAACTGAGTTACCATGAGGGGAAGAGTAATTAGTTAGATTACTCGTTACCCTCTAAAGCATGGGTCTTCAAACTATGGCCCTCCAGTTGTTCAGGAACTACAATTCCCATCATGCCTAGTCATGTCTGTGAATGTCAGAGTTATACAATGCCTCATGGGATGTGTAGTTCTGCAACAGCTGGAGGGCCATAGTTTGAGGATCCCTGCTCTAAAGTAACTGCGTTAAGTAACTCCGTTTATTGAGTCACTTACATCACTGCTCTTATGTGACCATATATATATCCCATTCCATCACAGATGCCAGCTCGGGGTCCTCAAAAAAGTGAGTTCGGCCATCGCACTCCACATGAAGCTTTGCAGGGTACAGCATAGCATATTTGAGGTGTAGAACGCGGAGGCGCCGCTTAACATCCTGGAACCTGGACCTCTGCCGTTGTACCTCATTAGAGAAGTCCGGGAAGATGGCCACATGTGTGTTGGTGTGGGGGATATTTCCCTTCTCTCTGGTCAGGCGCAGGATCTTGTCACGGTCCTTGAAGTTAAGGAATTTTGCTTTCAGGGTACGCGGTGGAGCTCTTTGGGGAGGAGGCCGGGCAGAGATTCGATGGGCTCTCTCCACCGCGAACATTACCGAGAATGCGTCCCTGCCAAAGGTGGTTGTCAGGAGGTTTTCAAGGAAGCTCGTTGCTCGTAAGAGCCCCTGTTGTTAAAATGGGAGCAGGAGAGGGGTCATAACAGGATCAGCAGGGGAAGGGGAGAAGGGGAGAGGTGGGGGTCAGGGGATGGTGACGGGGTATAAGTTCCAAAATATGGTGGATCCCGAGGGCGAACAGCCATGGTAGTTCCAGTAGGGAAGTAGAGTCTAGGAATTGCCAGTGCCTTTCACAGCTCCTTTGAGATTGGCTCATCGTAGGAGAATGAAAGTTGGTCCAGAGCCGCTTGATCAGCTGTTGAGAGGGTTGAAGAGATGAAGGATTGCCATCTGTAGAAGAAGCGAGCTCTAGATCTGGGTTCTTTGAAGTCTGTGAGAAATCGTTCTTTATACAAAAGGTTAAGGCAGTCCTTTTTGAGTTGAATGATAGATGGGACTTGAGGAGAGATCCAGTGCCTAAGAATGAGTCTCCTTGCGATAAGCAGGCATATCAAAATCCAGTCTTTGGAGGAAGGGTGTTTGGTGGTCCCGGAGGAGGTTGAAGCAGCGGGGGACAGAGACCAAGGTAGCAGTAGAGGGTCCCAATAACCAAATAACTGAAGGGCCTGGTATGGAATTTAGGGGGACCCCCACGCATTTTATTTTTATTTTTTGGTTTGGGGTTCCCCTGTGGGGAAATTCCGTGCCGTTTTTTATCAATGAACTTTTATGTGTATTGTCAGACCAACAATTCATTATAGCCGCACGTAGTTTTAAATTACTTTTTTTCCTTTAGAAATGTCATTTTGCTGTCAGACTGTTCTAAACACGGGAAACATGCCCCCCTTTACAGGCATACTATAGACACCCCCCAGGTACCAAACGTAAAGGAATATTACACTGTTCGAGTCAAACTCACTGCTCCCGAAAAAACGTCTGTTTTTAAAACTTTTTTTGCATTGATACATGTCCCCTGGGGCAAGACCCAGGTCCTCTAACACTTTTTATGACAATAACTTGCATATAAGCCTTTAAAATTAGCACTTTTGATTATTCATGTTTGTGTCCCATAGACTTTAACGGTGTTCGCGTGTTCGAACACATTTTTTGCCTGTTCGTATGTTCTGGATGCGAACCGAACAGGGGGGTGTTCGGCGCATCCCTAGTGAGGAACATCACCAGTCACCCGATTAGCCTGAAGCCTCAGATGGTGATAGGGAAAGTGAGTGCTGCCACCCCAGTGATGGGGAATGACCTAGTGCAGAAGGGAAGAGACCACTGTCCATTGCCCAAATTTACCCTCGGGATGGGGGGAGAAGATTAAAGCCCAACTAGCCTGATGGTAGAAGATGTTCTCCAAAGATTATTTTGATGTGGGCTGCGCCAGGAGTGCCCAACATCGAATTTGGTTAACTGAAGATAAGCCTTTTCGCAAAAGAGCCAGGCGATTACCTTTGTGTGATCTGGAGGACCTTATAGAACAGCTAGCTGAGCTGAAGAAGTCAGGGGTCATGAAGGAACCCAGGAGCCCTTATGCTTCCCCTATTGTGGTGGTGAGAAAGAAGCATGGGTCCCTCTGGATGTGTATCGACTAACGAACTTTGAACCGAAGGACCATCCTAGACCAGTACATAACCCCTTGTATAGAAGAGGCTCTGCAGTGTCTATCAGGGGCCAAGTGGTTCAGTGTGCTGGATCTGAAGAGTGGATACTACCAGATACCCATGCATCCAGATGACAGAGTAAAAACGGCCTTCATCAGGCCTCTAAGATTCTTAGAATTCAACCGAATGCAACGAGGATTAGCTGGGACCCCACCACTTTTCAGAGATTGATGGAGAACACTGTAGGTGATATGAATTTGGTAGAAGTACTAGTGTACCTTGATGATATCATCGTGTTTGGCAGAATGTTGGAGGAGCATGAAGCTCGGTTGGAGAAAGTTTTCCAGCAGTTCCTTTATAAAGCAAAAAGTGGTTATTAAATACCACCAAAGGAAGCTCTATCTGTGTAAAAAAATTACATAAAATTAATTTGGGGTACAATGTTGTAATTGTCATTTAACCACTTGCCTACTGGGCACTTTCACCCCCTTCCTGACCAGGCCATTTATCATGCAACACTGTATCCAAATTAAATTTATATTTTTTTTTTGAGACAGATAGAGCTTTTTTTTGCTGGTATTTAATCACCACTGTGTTTTTATTTATTGCTAACCAAATGAAAAAAGACTGAAAATTTTGAAAAAAAAAAAAAAACCCTCTCCTCTTCACTGATGGGCACTGATGAGGTGGCCCTTTTGGCCACTGATGGGCACTGATTGGTGCTGATGGGCAGCGCTCAGGAAAGAAAATGCCGATAACCAGCATTTGTTTACATGGGATCAGCTGTGATTGGACACAGCTGATCACATGGTAAAGGGCTGCTGTGATTGGCCCTTTACCTTGAACTGTGATCACAGAGCACTCCTGATGGGCACCCTGGGGGTGCGCAGGGGGGCTGAGGTTCTTGGAAGACGTTCCAGAACTGGACGGCCGTGATGTAGCCATCTTTCGACTATAGCGTGGACCGAAAGTGTGACAACTCTGACATCTGAAAAGTGGCCTGGTCTGAAAGTTGGTAAAACAGTCCGGTCTTGAAGTGGTTATATAACATGCCAGTGGGGTGTCCAAATATTGTCTGTGAAGGGGCGCATCTCTATGATGTGCAGGAAAGGCTGCAGTAGTACTGCCATTTACAAAGGAAAACCGTGTTTAAATTTGCTAACAAATTACATTTCATTTTAAATAGAAGTTCACCAAAAGTAATTTCGTCACTCCTCTTCACCAAGGTTTCTGCAGCATAAGTGAGACTTATGTACACACCACCACATTTAAATGACAGGCTTACGCCTAGTACCCCTACTCACTCACAAAAAAAAAAAAAAAGAATTGTAACATAGAAACAAAGACACCCAATAGTCTGGCCTTTATTAGAAATTAAAATATCTAAAAAAAAAGTCCCTTGTTGTAAATCCATTGTCAATCATGATGCCCACTGAAAAAAAAAAAAAGGATGGCCAAGTCCGATAGTACTCCTTATCAGCTCCCTGAGCTGTCATCAGCTATATCAGAGAAGGGGTGGGAATAGTGGTGACATCATTGACCAAATCTGGCCATGGCTATATTTGGGCAATCACACCAACCCCACTCGTTCACTATGTCCAATAAGCTGCAGACCATCGGCCCGCTGAAGTACTTTTGCACCAGAGGGTTTGATGGAGACACTCTTAAGGTGAGACTATGGGCGGGACAATGCAGGGGTCTGAGGAGGACATGTGTAATGATGGAGGGGCAAGTATGGGGAAGGAGGATTAAGATATTCCTGGAGTTATTTTCTAAAGACTGTTTTTTATTATAATCGTTCGATTAACCTATTGTTTGATTCATTGTAGACGAATATATTTCTGTATTATTTGACTGTTTTAGAATGATAACGGACTTTGTGTGTCCTGATGTCTCCTCCAGAATGAAGACTCTGGTTGCTTTTCTATTCCTGGGCTCTTTGGGTCTTGCTTGGTCCGGTCCTGGAGGTAAGTAAGGAATAATATAAATATAGAAAATGTGGTGCACTAGATGGGGGGGGGGGGGTTCGGTGGTCTAAATACGTTCTCATGGCAGACGCTAGTAAATAAAAATAACTCCTGGAAGATTTCTGTTAACAACCCTAAATATGTTTTACAAGGTGATCATTTACAATCACTTTAAAGAGGATCTGCAGTCTGCTGACATAATTTGTAATAAAAACATCTTTGCCATTCTGAAGCTTCCCTCCAACCACTTTGCATATTTTATATATGCTGTGATTCTGTACTTGCCAAATATGCTGCAGAAATCTCCCTCCACTAAGTCTGGCTGCAGCCATTTTAACTGTGGGCAGCTGAACTGCTGCCTGTTCATTTCCTGGATTTACACAGAGGCACACCTCCAGCTCTGCAGCTCTCATTGGCCCTCTTATGACTCACCCCCTCCCTTCCTGGCAAACTCTCACGAGAGTGAGAGATCTGTGCATGATGTCATAAGCTTAGGCTAATGACCAGACAAAAAAAACAGGAAGTGGGCTGTATAAGGTATTTACTGGCAGAAAATAAATGTTTTACTATCCAAAGTTAAAACAACAACAAGGGCAGAAGATTTAATAGATGGAAAGATGAAAAAATGACTGGAGGTCCGCTTTAAGCTGTCAAAAAAATCCCAGTTTGACAGTGTTTATAAAACACTTTCTCAGAGGATACAGAAAGATACAATGTAACATATTGTTACTTTTGTATCCTTCTGTTCATTTATCTGCAGATCAAAGGGATAAACTTCTATCTGCAGATGTGTAGCCAAGACCCGGGTCCCCTTTGGTCTAATGAGAACCTCCAGAGTTAGGGATAGCTGACATCCTTCTATGTAGAGTGAGTTACGAGGCATGGTGGGTGTAATCCAAGGTAGATTCATGGACGCCAGACACTTCTTGATTACTAATAAGCTATGGATCTGCTGAACAGGGGTACTAATGAGTTGGTGGTCTTTTAAGTGGGGGGTTCTACTGAGCCCCTTTTAAATAAAGGGATTTATTGTCTCCTAAACAGAACTGGTGGAGAGAGGGTTTAGGGCCAGGATACCCTTTAGTAGTTTCAATGTTAATTGGTAGACTCTGAAATTTCTATAGGTAGACAGCCATGCAGGTAACAGTACCCAGCCGGACACCACATCTGTATGTGTAGACACGCTGTCTCCTTTGGCAACAATCTTTACTTCCTCTACAATCTCCTCTTGTAGATCTTCACTTAACTGAGCTCCCAGTCTCTCTCACTTGACCCGCTGATCCACTGCTACTGGATCTCCTGAGCTCTACCAATCTTCTCACAGAGTATCTTCCTCAAGCGTCACCCCCGCGTCCCTGCTGGGTCTCTAGATTGGCACTCATAGATACTCCTCAAGTGTCACCCCACTGGCCTGCTTGGTCCCTGGCTTGGCATACAAGGCTGCTCTGCAAGTGTCACCTCCGCTGGCTGGTTCCCTGGCCCTGGATACTCAGACAGCCTAGCAGCCAGATGTCCTTGGGATATGCCTCAGGCTCTGGCCTAGCAGCCTGGGGCAGCACACCACACGTCCACCCAGACAGCTGTCAAGGATCACCTGACCTCAAATAAATAAGCTCTCTCAGCAGGCCAAGGGACCCAAGAAAATCCCTGCCCATTGGCTGTGACACCCCATCCATTCCTAATCTATCCTTGCAATGCCCTTGTCTTATCTAGGGATGAGGCGAACACCCCCGGGTTCGGTTCGCACCAGAACCCGCGAACGGACCTAAAGTCCGTGCGAACATAAGAACCCTATTACTTACAATGGATGCAAACGTTCGAAATCAAAAATGCTAATTTTAAAGGCTAATATGCATGTTATTGTCATAAAAAGTGTTTGGGGACCTGGGTCCTGCCCCAGGGGACGTGTATCAATGCAAATTTTTTTTTTAAAAACAGCCTTTTTTTTTAGGAGCAGTGATTTTAATATTGCTTAAAGTGAAACAATAAAAGTGTAATATTCCTTTAAATTTCGTACCTGGGGGGTGACTATAGTATGCCTGTGAAGGAGCGCATGTTTCATGTGCTTAGAACTGTCCCTGCACAAAGTGTCATTTTTGCAGGAAAAAAAGCTATTTAAAATCACTCGTGGCTAATGAATTGACAGCTCCGATAGCACAGAGAACAGTCATTCATTGAAAGTCATTGATAAAAAAAAGTAATTGATAAAAAAAAAAAAAAGCCAAATTCAATAACCAGGCCCTTCAGGTCTGCTATGGATATTAAGGGGAACCCTAGCCAAAAAAAATAAAAAAATGGTGTGGGGTCCCCCTCAAAATCCATACCAGACCCTTATCCGAGCACGCAACCTGGCAGGCCGCAGGAAAAGAGGGGGGACGAGAGCGGCCCCCCTCCCTCCTGAACCGTACCAGGCCACATGCCCTCAACATTGGGAGGGTGCTTTGGGGTCCCCCCCAAAGCACCTTGTCCAAAGCACCTTTTTCTTGGGCCCCTTGGCCTTGTCCCCTTATCCGAGCACGCAGCCTGGCAGGCCAGGAAAGGGGTGGGGACGAACGAGCGCCCCCCCCTCCTGAGCCGTACCAGGCCGCGTGCCCTCAACATGGGGGGTGCCCTGGGGAAATGGGGGCCGTGCGGCCCCCCCACCCCAAAGCACCTTGTCCCCATGTTGATGAGGACAAGGGCCTCTTCCCGACAACCCTGGCCGTTGGTTGTCGGGGTCTGCGGGCGGGGGCTTATCGGAATCTGGGAGCCCCCTTTAATAAGGGGGCCCCCAGATACCGGCCCCCCACCCTATGTGAATGAGTATGGGGTACGATGTACCCCTACCCATTCACCTAAGGTGTAAAATGTAAAGTACAAAAACACACACACTTTTGAAAAAACATTTTATTGCACTGCTCCGGGGGTCTTCTTCCGTCTTGGGGGTCTTCTCGCCGGACTCCTCCGCTCTCTTCTGCTCTTTTACCTAGCTCTTTCACGAGCGGAGAAGTCCGGCTACCTTCTTCGTCGTCGCCGCCATCGTCTGGGGGTCTCGATCCGCCTTCGGGGGTCTTCCGGGGGTCTCTTCTATTCTTGCGGCGGTCGTCGTCTTCTGCGCCGCCGGCGCCTTCTTCTTCTTGTTCTTCTTCTTGTTCTTCTTCTTGTTCCGATGTTGACACGTCGCTCCCTCTGCCCGGAATGGCAGAGGCGCGCTGCGCTGGGACTTATATAGGGACATGGGGACAGGGTCACATGCTCATGTCACATGGTGACCCCGCCCCCCTGTGATGTCACAGTCCCGGAGGATGCTGGAGCCTTATTAAAGGGGGCTCCCAGATTCCGATAAGCCCCCGCCCGCAGACCCCGACAACCAACGGCCAGGGTTGTCGGGAAGAGGCCCTTGTCCCCATCAACATGGGGACAAGGTGCTTTGGGGTGGGCACGGCCCCCCTTTCCCCAGGGCACCCCCCATGTTGAGGGCACGTGGCCTGGTACGGCTCAGGAGGGGGGGGGGGGGGCGCTCGTTCGTCCCCACCCCTTTCCTGGCCTGCCGGGCTGCGTGCTTGGATAAGGGTCTGAGATGGATTTGGGGGGGACCCCCACGCCGTTTTTCGGCGTGGGGATTCCCTGTAAATCCATGCCAGGTGACGGAGCTAGCGCGGCGGCATTTACTGCCTACGCTAGCTACGTACCTGAAGTCACATGCTAAATGAACGGACTTGCCGATGAGCGGCAAGTCCGTTCATTTTCAAAAGTCCGGCGGACTAGCCTACTAACGGCGGGATTGTTCGCTGGACTGCCAAGTCCAGCGGATAATTTTAAAACCAAACTTAAAACTTTGGTCCGCCGGACTTTGGCGCCAAAAAGTCCGCCGGCGCCCACACACGAGGGGATTATCCGCTGGACTTGAGTCCAGAGGATAATCCCGCGGGATTGTCCCTTCCTGTGTACGCGGCCTTAGCCTTACTGACCCACTGCCGTATGGTAGGTGGGTCCAACATCGCTGGTAAGCGTATGCATTCCATAACCATTGGAGGGTTTATATACTCGTCTATACACATTAGCATCTGTGTTTGCAGAGTTTCTCCATATACATCTCATGTGCAAGGATGATCCATGTCATATGATTAATTTTCTTTAACAAAGGACTTTATCATTGTTTCACTATATTATATTGCACTGGATTTTCTTTCACTTTATGAGTCTATTGGCTCAATTTTTTGTTAGCGCTACACATTGTGGTTATTTGCTTGTTTGACTTTGTTTGTTAGAGTGTTGGCTGCTTTCACATATATTTTCAGGATATTCACTGTACACAGTACACTATAGTATTATTTTTTGGATTGATTTCATCATTTTCACTTTTTGAGTTAGCGCAGTGTTTCCCTCACTCCAGTATTTATAGTGTTTGTCGGGTGAAGGTTGTTCACCTTCTTGCATATGCATGAAGGTAAACAACCTTCAGTGGGCAGCTCCCCCTTAGCCCCCCAATACTTATCTTAGCATGATCTTGACCTAGTGATGTGCACAAGACCCGAGGCTATCCGGGTCTCTCCCTCCTGATTGGCTGAGATGCCAATGTCAATGTCAATTACAGCCAGTGAGGCGAGAGTGGGGGGGTGGGGCTGAGCCGTGCTCTATGTGTCTTATGAACACAGAGAGTCGGCTCAGAAGCGAGAATGCATGAGTGCCACCACAGCAAGTGGCTTGCTATTGGGGGCACTGGGCCAGGGGGAAGGGCCCAGAGCGCTGGGGGGGGGGGGGGGCGTACGCGAGAGAAGGATCGGGGCCACTCTGTGCAAAACCACTGCACAGAGCATGTAAGTATGACATGTTTGTAAAGGAAAAAAATGTAATAACAATCACTTTAAAGCGGAACTTCAGTCATTTTTTTCATCTTTCCATCTATTAAATCTTCTGCCCTTGTTGTTGTTTTAACTTTGGATAGTAAAACATTTTCTTTCTGCCAGTAAATACCTTATACAGCCCACTTCCTGTTTCTTGTCTGGTCATTAGCCTAGGCTTATGACATCATGCACAGATCTGAGTGTTTGCCAGGAAGGGATGGGGGGTGAGTCATAAGAGGACCAATAAGAGCTGCGGAGCTGGAGGTGTGCCTCTGTGTAAATCCAAAGTGAACAGGCAGCAGCCTCATCTGCCCACATACCTGCCAACTTTTTGAGATGGGAATGAGTGACACCTATCAGCAAAAGTATGCAGGCATAGGACACACCCCTTGCCACACCCCTTAAAAGAGAATTGTACAAAAAAACAAGATTGGTTAAACCCAAAAGGGCATATGAGGGACAAATGAGGAGGAATGAGGGTCAGAGGGCCATTGCTCCCAATCAGGGATAGTCCCTCATAATCAGGGACAGTTGGGAGGTATGTCAGGGGAGGGAGATTTCTGCAGCATAGTTGGCAAGTACAGGATCACAGTATATATAAAATAATATGCAAAGTGGTTGGAGGGAAGCTTCAGAATGGCAAATATGTTTTTATTACAAATTATGGGAGCGGACTGCAGTTCCTCTTTAAGCAACTTGACAAGTAAAATTTTTATTTATTTTTTGCAGATTTTGCATTAAGGCTTCACGTAGACTGGCAGAAACGATGCCGCTGTTAGAGGCATCTGCCATTTCCTGTTTTCTTTTTTTTACACCTCTGAAAGCAGTTTTGGGTTATCCAATGCGTGTATGCACACTGTGTCATTTATTGGCGTACTTTAGAGCAACAATGCCCCAAGCCTGCTGTCAGAGTGCAATTTATTCTGCCTAAATTTCTTATAGGTACCGATCGCCGCCTTCCCGTCCGTCTCCCCGGGTGGGGGGTGGATGGCATTAGTTTGCAATCCCCCCTGAAATATTTAGCCACTGCTTTAGAACAATGGAAAAACATTAAGGGTTAAGTGTATAAAAAAGTGCGCTGAACGAATGTGACCAATATCTGCACTGCTCCAACAAATCTTTCCGTATTCTGTATAATTATCTTCTATGTTTGTAAGCGCCATCTAGTGACCATAATGCATTTTGTTCCTGTTTGAGACGTTTAGAAAACATTACAGCCACTAGATGGCGCTTGCTAACATAGGAGATAGTTATATTACACAGAATATATGTTTTGAGGAGCTGTACAGATATTTGTCACATTCGTTCAGCCAACGGACCCCAAAATGTATAATTATTATTAAGGGTCTCTTGTTTTTCTTTTTCAGGATTTAATATCGCCAGAACTGGGGAAGCCTCACAGAGCTCAGATTTTCAAGGCCAAAAGCTTATAGGTTACGCTCACAAGGCCATTGATAGTGTGAAAGATACAAACTGGTATAATGGCTTCTGTACCCACACAAATAATGAACAGTCACCCTGGTGGAGGCTAGACATGAAAAAGAAATACAAAGTAAATACTGTTGTACTCACTGGCCGGTCGGATCTCGATATGCAACGGATGATGGGTGCAGAGGTCCGAATTGGAAATTCTCCAAACAATGACAACACAGTGTGAGTACCACGGGGCCAACAAACTGTAGGGGTACCTATGTCAATGGTCTTTGGGCTTATGTCAATGGCCTCAGTTTGAGATGCATCTGAAATCACTTAGAATTCAATGACACGTGTGTCTGACCTGCTATGACTTACCTGATCCTGATTTCTTCTCCTTTGGTCTGATATCTTCTGCTAAATTCATCTTTCAGAGGCCTAAACTGTAGCATTTTCTTGTGCAGGAACCCGAATACCTGCGTCTGCTGTGGGTAGAATAGGGAACCGATCCCCTCAACACTCCTATGTAGTTTCTTTTATCTATCTGATGTATAGACTTCATTACGAATCGAAATTCGGACTAAATTTTCGTTATTCGGAGATTCGGAGGTATATGAATCTCTGAATCACAATAGCAACGAAATTTCAACAAATCTGAAATAAATGATAAGGAAACTAAATATGGAATTAATTTGTTTAACCACTTGCCTACTGGGCACTTAAACACCCCTCCTGCCCAGACCAATTTTCAGCTTTCGGTGCTCTCACACTTTGAATGACAATTACTCAATCATGTAACACTGTACTCAAATTAATTTTTTGTCCTTTTTTTCATACAAATAGAGCTTTCATTTGGTGGTATTTCATCACCTCTGTTTTTTTTTATATTTTGCGCTATAAATGAAAAAAGACCTTAAATTTTGAAAAAAAAACTAATTTTTCTTTGTTTCTGTGATAACATTTTGCAAATTATTAATTTTTTAATGAATTTTGGCCACAATTTATACTGCTACATATCTTTGGTACAAATAACCCAAATTAGTGAATAATATTTGGTCTTTGTGAAAGTTGGAAAGAATAAAACCGTGCTTACAACTAATCAAGCAATTAAGAAAAACAGGCTGCTGCTCAAAGTGGGATACACACACTGGAACAATAATGGTAAAAAAGGGAGCAGCGCCAAATAGTATGATAAAAAACTACCCCAATAAATGATCACTTGTGTATAGCCATCTAGCAAATATGTACCCCACAACAGTATGAGATATACACAAAGGGATAGAATGGAAGTTCATATAATGGGGATATGAGCCTATATATAAAGTCCGATGATGGCAACAATGTCACAGGTGAGTTATGATGATGCACTGCACGGATGAATGGTGACCCCGCCTGCATCCAAAACACATTTGAAGACTTGCACCGCGGTGACTTATATATGCAGTATGTGCAAACGGACCCTCCACCAAAATTGTATATGCCCTTACCAGATGGTAGAGCATATAAGGCTCTATGATGAAAACAATCAGCAGGCAGGTGTAGATATCCCTGATCTTCACTCTAAATCTGTGGCCACCAGCGATGTTGGAATGTTCTCCTCACAAAAACCCAACGAACAGCAGAATGCTAGGGATAACCCAGGTGATTTCTCCTCCCGATCCACAATACAACAGGTGTAGGCTCAAAGGCAACACATTTGGAAAAGGAGAGAAGAGCCACTTGGTTTCCCTCAAATGCCCACAATTAGAATAGGATTGTCTGGAGCTTGATTTTAGCTCAGTGCTCTCTTTGTGAAAGTTAGAGAGTCTACAAACTGTGGTGCAAATCCTAAAAAAATGATCACACCTGATGTACTGGTGGCCTATCTCATTTCTTGCGACCCAAACAAGCCAGGAAAGTAAAAATACCCCCCTAATGACCCCTTTTTGGAAAGTAGACATTCCAAGGTATTTAGTAAGAGGCATGGTGACCTTTTTGGTGTTGTAATTTTTTCCCACAATTCTTTGCAAAATGAAGATTCCTTTTTTTACCCACAAAATTGTCATTGTAATAGGTTATTTCTCTCACATGAAATGTGTATACCACAAATAATGTCCCAAAATACATTCTGCTACTCCTCCTGAGTAATATGATACCACATATGTGGGACTTTTTCACAGCCTGGCCACATAGAGAGGCCCAACATGCAGGGAGCCCCATCACGTGTTCTAGGAGCATAAATTACACATCTAACTTGTTGACTACCTATTACACTTTTGAAGGCCCTGGAGCACCAGGACAATGACACATGGCACTGATGGGAGATGGCACTGATACGTGGCACTGATGGCACGTGACACTGATGACAGATAGCACTGATACGTGGCACTGATGACCCGTGACACTGAAGACAGATGGAACTAATATGTGGCACTGATGACACGTGACACTGATGTGGCACCGATGACAGATGGCACTAATACGTGGCACTGATGACAGATGGCACCAATACGTGGCACTGTTGACACATGACACTGAAGACAGATGGAACTAATATGTGGCACTGATGACACGTGACACTGATGGGGCACTGATGACAGATGGCACTAATATGTGGCACTGATGACAGATGGCACTAATACGTGGCACTGATGACACCTGACACTGATGGTGTTCTTTGGGAGATGTGATGTGTTGGGTTTGTGCCAGACATAGCGTTTTTTTTGATGGCCAAAAAGTTCAATTTTATTCTCATCAGACCAGAGCACCTTCCTCCAATGCGTTTTGGGAGTCTCTCACATGCCTTTTCGCAAACTCAAAATGTGCCATTTTGTTTTTTGCTGAAAGTAATGTCTTTCTTCTGGCCACTCTGCCACAAAGCCCAACTCTATGGAGCGTGCGGCTTATTGTCGTCCTATGTACAGACAGTGGCAGCCGGTCCATAGGGGGCACTTGGGCGCAGCCCCCCAGTCTCCCACTCCCCAAGCTGTTAAAAAAATAAAAATAAAATAAAAATGTCACTTTATAAGTTACCAGGCGCCGGACTTGCGGCGGTCTATGGGAAGCTTCCCAGCCTGCAATCAGCTTATTTCAGGCTGGGAAGCTGATTTGCCCATGTGCAGGGCAAGTGCAGGGCGCACTCGATGCGCCCTAAACACTCCTCACTCTACAGTGATTTGTCTCCGTCCTCTAGTGCATTATTCATATTGGCAGAGACTGGAGGATGGTGGGCAGTGCTTTTTGATTCACCACTTCCGGTTTCCCAGCTTGCTGAGCTAGTGTGCTGTAGACAGTAAGGGGGCCCGTTGCCGGTATCTCGCAGAACAGGACTGGAGCTTATTCACCTCCCTGGGGATCGGTAAACCCTTCACAACATGGGACTGAATTCCTCTGGAGCAGCCAGCAGCAGCGGGTGTCACTCACGGTCACTGTGAGTGTATGGAACGGCCAGCAGCCACGGATGTCACGGATCACAGTAAGTGTGTGTGGAATGGCCAGCCTCTGGCCTCTTCATAGAGGACAGATAAGACTGTGAGAGTAAAGGATCGAGGAACAAGTGCACTGGGTGTCTATAGAGAGGTGAGACAAAAGCCGGCAATGTGTGGGCAGCTTCTTACATTCTCACTTTATGGCACAGTGGCTGCGTTTTATGGGCAAAGTATTCACCCCCCTTGGCTTTTTACCTATTTTGTTACGTTACAGCCTTTAGTTCAATGTTTTTTTTAATCCAAATTATATGTGATGGATCAGAACACAATAATCTAAGTTGGTGAAGTCAAATTAGAAAAATATATACATAAAACAATTTTTCAGAAATAAAAAACTGATAATTGGCATGTGCCTATGTATTCACCCCCTTTGTTATGAAGCCCATAAAAGCTCTGGTTCAACCAATTACCTTCAAAAGTGTGCAATCTAAGTGTCACATGATCTGTCATTACATATACACACCTTTTTGAAAGGCCCCAGAGGCTACAACACCTAAGCAAGAGGCACCACTAACCAAACACATTTTATGGGCACAGTGGCTGAGTTTGATGGGCACAGTGGATGTGTTTGATGGCAGAGTGGATGCGTTTGATGGGCACAGTGACTGCGTTTAATGGCACAGTGGATGCGTTTGATGGCACAGTGGCTGTGTTTTATGGGCACAGTGACTGCGTTTGATGGCACAGTGGCTGCATTTGATGGCACAGTGGCTGCGTTTTATGGGCACAGTGGATGCGTTTGATGGCACAGTGGCTGCGTTTGATGGCACAGTGACTGTGTTTAATGGGCACAGTGACTGCGTTTGATGGCAAAGTGGATGTGTTTGATGCTACAGTGGCTGCGTTTGATGGCGCAGTGGCTGCGTTTGATGGCACAGTGGCTGCGTTTGAAGGCACAGTGGCTGGGTTTGATGGGCACAGTGACTGCGTTTGATGGCACAGTGGATGCGTTTGATGGCACAGTGGATGCGTTTGATGGCACAGTGGCTGCGTTTGATGGCACAGTGGATGCGTTTGATGGCACAGTGGATGCGTTTGATGGCACAGTGGCTGGGTTTGATGGGCACAGTGACTGCGTTTGATGGCACAGTGGATGCGTTTGATGCTACAGTGGCTGGGTTTGATGGCGCAGTGGCTGGGTTTGATGGGCACAGTGGCTGGGTTTGATGGCACAGTGGCAGCATTTGATGGGCACAGTGGCTGCGTTTGATGGCACAGTGGCTGCATTTGATGGGCACAGTGGCTGCGTTTGATGGCACAGTGGCTGCGTTTGATGAGCACAGTGGCTGCGTTTGATGAGCACAGTGGATGCGTTTGATGGGCACAGTGGATGCGTTTGATGGGCACAGTGGATGCGTTTGATGGTGGCTGCGTTTGATGGTGGATGCGTTTTATGGCACAGTGGCTGCGTTTTATGGCACAGTGGCTGCGTTTGATGGGCACAGGGGCTGCGTTTGATGGCACAGTGGATCCATTTGATGGCACAGTGGCTGCGTTTGATGGGCACAGTGGCTGTGTTTGATGGGCACAGTCGCTGCGTTTGATGGCACAGTGGCTGCAATTGATGTTTTTTTTTTCAGTTTGTTTGCGCCCCCCCCAAAAATTTGAGCATCAGCCACCACTGTGTACAGATACTCCAGTCTCTGCTGTGGAACTCTGCAGCTCCTCCAGGGTTACCTTAGGTCTCTCTGCCGCCTCTCTGATTAATGCCCTCCTTGCCCGGTCTGTGAGTTTTTGTGTGCGCCCATCTCTTGGCAGGTTTGCTGTTGTGCCATGTTCTTTCCATTTGGTTATGATAGATTTGATGGTTCTCCTAGGGATCATTAAAGATTTGGATATTTTTTTATAACCTAACCCTGACTTGTACTTCTCAACAACATTGTCCCTTACTTGTTTGGAGAGTTCCTTGGTCTTCATGGTAGTGTTTGGTTAGTGGTGCCTCTTGCTTAGGTGTTGCAGCCTCTGGGGCCTTTCAAAAAGGTGTGTATATGTAATGACAGATCATGTGACACTTAGATTGCACACTTTTGAAGGTAATTGGTTGAACCAGAGCTTTTATGGGCTTCATAACAAAGGGGGTGAATACATAGGCACATGCCAATTATCAGTTTTTTATTTCTGAAAAATTGTTTTATGTATATATTTTTCTAATTTGACTTCACCAACTTAGATTATTGTGTTCTGATCCATCACATATAATTTGGATTAAAAAAACATTGAACTAAAGGCTGTAACGTAACAAAATAGGTAAAAAGCCAAGGGGGGTGAATACTTTGCAAGGCACTGTACATGCAGGGCACCAGATGCATGAATTCCAATGGGGGGGGGGGGGGGGTTGAAGCATGTGATTAATTAGAGCCAGAGGCCTGGGGAAAGTGTTGTGGCTGGGTGACCGGCCGGGGGGGGGGGGGGGGAAGGTGCAGTTTCCCTGACTAGGTCTTCATAACAAAGGGGGTGAATACATATGCACATGCCAATTATCATTTTTTTTATTTCTGAAAAATAGTTTATGTATATATTTTTCAAATTTTACTTCACCAACTTAGACTATTGGGTTCTGATCCATCACATATAATTCAGAAAAAAACATTGAACTAAAGGCTGTAATGTAACAAAATAGGTAAAATGCCAAGGGGGGTGAATACTTTTGCAAGGCACTGTACATGCAGGGTGCATGTACAGTGCCAGTCACCAAGGGTATGTATTGTGGCCGGGTGACTGGCCGGGAGGGAAGGTGCAGGTGACCCGACCGGGTCAAAAAATACCACCAGCCGCCATTCGGCATATAAGGAGTTGACTGAGTTCAATTACCTCTTCGGGTGCAGCTCGGCTTGTTTTGCCTAAATTTGGCACATTTGCAGTTACTGCAGAGGATTCAGATCGTCACTCTACACCAGGAGAAGAGACATAGGCATGGCCACACAGTGGGAGGCAAGAGGTGACCATGGACTGCATCATCCCTGTCTGAACCACAGCCACCGTTCACCTCCTGCCACAGGGCCCCGGTCCCCAACAGGCTGCTCCTGCCAGGACAAAACAGATTACAGTGCACACATTCAAGAATGACATTTATCCTGCAAGGCTAGTTAAAATCACCTGAACATATTCAAAACAAATACAGGGGGTTTGGTCACACTATATGGTCATATAGTGCTAAGCCCACTTACTGCGACAAAGTACCCCGAATTAGTGGGTCCTACCCTAGTAATAGAATGAATGATTTTGCATCTCAACCATGGAAGCCAAACCCCTCTATGTGGGAGAACTGAAGGGATTCCTCCTATGCACTGGTGACCACTAATAAAGAGGTAATGAGGAGGGGAGGGGTGCTCCAGCCCAAAAAAGCCTGGTCAGGGTCTATTACAATATACAAAAACATATTTGGGGGGACAAGCAGCCTGGCGGCCTCGGCAACTGCCTGGTGTGCCCTATGGCCAGTCAAGGCCTGACAATGGGACATGTCGTTTTGATAGCCACACCAAGATTTGGGAAGGGGGGGGGGTAACTTTAGGCACTTTCTGGAGGTAGCCAGACATTACTGAAAAGATTGAGGAACAACGGTGATTAAAATATCAGTCTTCTCAGAAATGCTGTAAGTGATAGTATTTCTGAGAGTTGCTCTTTTCTGAGCATTAACAAAGAAGACAGAAAGAAGGCACCTAGCAGATAGGCCAACTCAGAAGACCACCCAAAAAAAAACAATGTAAAATCTATAGTGTTAAAAGGGGAATGTGAAAGCAAAAGAGAGAAACAAGAAAAGCAGAAGGAGAACTAGAGAGTAAAGAAAAGGAGGGGGTATGGATGAAAGGAAAGAGGGGTTACTGCTAGGGGGAACACAGAGAAGCAGAAAAGGCAATATCAAGATGATCAAATCCAATGGATCTATGATAACCCACCCAAGGAGACCATACTTTTGTAGCACTGACCCCCAAAGAAGCTGCTGGTTTGATTTGGGCTTACCGTTACCTTCTTGACCTCGTATGCATCTAGGGGTTTCCCGAGGTGGATGGCCCAAAGAACTGTAGAAACTGACACTGGATCCACTTTAGGGATTTTTATTTGCAAAACATTGAACAGAACACATTCTCTCAGTAGGGAATAGAGGGTATGGAACTGCTGACACTTGAATGTCTCTCACTATACAATCCAGGGAATAGCCATTCACAACTGGATACCACAGCTATCGGATAAATCCCCTTTTGGTGAATTTAGCAACCGACAGGTGATTTAGATAAAGCAAAGTCTCTGCCACAGACTTGGTTGTAGAACTTTAGGATGAAAAGTCTCTGCCACAGACTTGGTTGTAACTGAAAGATGAAAAGTTTTTGCCACAGACTTGGTTGTAACTGAAGGATGACGAACTTAGAGAACCCTCACATGGTACCAGTAACTTGCAGCCGGTCCGGCGATACCGTATGAGTGTGGATTCACCTAGTGTCCTTCCAACTTAGCTTCCAGGCTATTGCCGAGCAGCCCGCCTTTTGCGTGGCCCT
This sequence comes from Lithobates sylvaticus, assembly GCA_028564925.1. Classification (NCBI taxonomy): domain Eukaryota; kingdom Metazoa; phylum Chordata; class Amphibia; order Anura; family Ranidae; genus Lithobates; species Lithobates sylvaticus. The sequence continues at coordinate 524,556,479 of CM053030.1, read as the reverse complement.
CTTCTGAAGAGTCCTTCCCTGGTTGCGTTCTCAGTTGCTGGGCCTCTCCAAAATCGAGACAGCACTGGACCACCTTGGAATCCTCCCTCCAGTTACTGCGCATCGGGCTAGCCAGCTCAAAGACTCAGAAATGGATGGATCTGCACCCCAGGCCATGAGGGCCCCTGGGGGCTGGTCAGGAGGACCAGGACCAAGCAGTCAGAAAGATCTTCTGGACCGGAACCCAGAAGCACTAGACCTCAGTACCTTAAGTACCCTCTCCCAGAATTCACAGCTGGGTAACACACCCACTGGTTGGTTCCGAGAAAGATTGGCACCCAATGCCCCCAAAGAACTGCGTTCCAATGCCTTCCATAACTGACATCGACACCTATGGCCAAGCAGAACACAATACAGTCCAGCCAAACTGGTACTGAGACCATAATTTAGCACAATTAACCCTAAAACCCAACTATGGTTTTAGAAACATTAAATTTACAAAAATATAGCGTGTGCTCTTCAGGAGCCTGGCGCTACACTTTGATATACATTGTATGAGTATCTTTAAAAATAGCTCTAAGCTTCTCATTTATCATAGTGCCTGCAATGCAAACCCAAAAGTAGGGATGAGCCGAACACCCCCCCCCGTTCGGCTCGCACCAGAACCCGCAAACGGACCTAAAGTCAGTGCGAGCTTTAGAACCCTATTAGTTTTAATGGATGCGAACGTTCGAAATTAAAAGTGCTAATTTTAAAGGCTAATATGCATGTTAATGTCATAAAAAGTGTTTGGGGACCTGGGTCCTGCCCCAGGGGACATGTATCAATGCAAAATTTTTTTTTTAAAAACAGCCGTTTTTTCAGGAGCAGTGATTTTAATAATGCTTAAATTGAAACAATAAAAGTGTAATATTCCTGTAAATTTCGTACCTGGGGGGTGTCTATAGTATGCATGTAAAGGGGCGCATGTTTCCCGTGTTTAGAACTGTCTCTGCGCAAAGTGTCATTTTTGAAAGTAAAAAAGCTATTTAAAATCACTCGTGGCTAATGTTAATTGACGGCTCCCGTAATACAGAGAACAGACATTCATTGAAACTCATTCATAAAAAAAAAGTCATTGATAAAAAATAATTTTTTTTTTTTTAAAAAGCGTAGGGGTCCCCCCAAATTCAATAACCAGGCCCTTCAGGTCTGGGATGGATATTAAGGGGAACCCCAGCCAAAAAAAAATGGCGTAGGGTCCCCCTCAAAATCCATACCAGACCCTTGAGGTCTGGTATGGATTTTAAGGGGAACCCTAGCCAAAAAAAAATGGGGTGGGGTCCCCCTCAAAATCCATACCAGACCCTTATCCGAGCACGCAACCTGGCAGGCCGCAGGAAAAGAGGGGGGGGACGAGAGCGCCCCCCCCTCCCGCCTGAACCGTACCAGGCCACATGCCCTCAACATTGGGAGGATGCTTTGGGGGTCTAAGACCCCTAAAGCACCTTGTCCCCATGTTGATGAGGACAAGGGCCTCTTCCCCACAACCCTGGCCATTGGTTGTGGGGGTCTGCGGGCGGGGGGCTTATCGGAATCTGGAAGCCCCCTTTAACAAGGGGACCCCCAGATCCCGGCCCCCCCCTGTGTGAAATGGTAAGGGGGTACAAAAGTACCCCTACCGTTTCACCAAAAAAAGTGGCAAAAATGACAGGAGACGGTCTTTGACAATTCCTTTATTAAAATCTTCTTTCTTCTTTCTTCATCCTTCGGTTTCTTCATCTTCTCCTTCCGTCATCTTCTTCCATCTTCTTCCATCTTCTACTTCCTCCGATCCGCTTCTTCTTGCGCTGGTCTTCTCGTCCTGCATCTTCTTCCGTCGGCGTCGGTGTCTCTTCTTGGGCCGCTCCGCGCAATGGGAGGCTCCCGCTGTGTGAGGCTCCGCTCCGTCTGACAGGTCTTTTATAACGGAGGGCACCTGGTGACCCCGCCCCCCTCTGACGTCATGGGGAAAGCCATCATGGAATTCCCCATGACGTCCCCGTGCGTCAGAGGGGGCGGGGTCACCAGGTGCCCTCCATTATAAAAGACCTGTCAGACGGAGCGGAGCCTCACACAGCGGGAGCCTCCCATTGCGCGGATCGGCCCAAGAAGAGACAGAGACACCGACACCGACGCTGACGGAAGAAGATGCCGGACAAGAAGGACGAGAAGACCAGCGCAAGAAGAAGCGGATCGGAGGAAGAAGAAGATGGAAGAAGATGGAAGAAGATGACGGAAGAAGAAGATGAAGAAACCGAAGGATGAAGAAAGAAGAAAGAAGATTTTAATAAAGGAATTGTCAAAGACCGTCTCCTGTCATTTTTACAATTTTTGCCACATTTTGGTGAAATGGTAGGGGTACTTTTGTACCCCCTTACCATTTCACACAGGGGGGGGCCGGGATCTGGGGGTCCCCTTGTTAAAGGGGGCTTCCAGATTCCGATAAGCCCCCCGCCCGCAGACCCCCACAACCACCGGGCACGGTTGTGGGGAAGAGGCCCTTGTCCTCATCAACATGGGGACAAGGTGCTTTGGGGGTCTTAGACCCCCAAAGCATCCTCCCAATGTTGAGGGCATGTGGCCTGGTACGGTTCAGGCGGGAGGGGGGGGCGCTCTCGTCCCCCCCTCTTTTCCTGCGGCCTGCCAGGTTGCGTGCTCGGATAAGGGTCTGGTATGGATTTTGAGGGGGACCCTACGCCATTTTTTTTTGGCTGGGGTTCCCCTTAATATCCATCCCAGACCTGAAGGGCCTGGTTATTGAATTTGGGGGGACCCCCACGCTTTTTTTTTTGTTTTTTATTAATGAATGACAGTTCTCTGTGTTACAGGAGCCATCAATTCATTAGCCGCGAGTGCTTTTAAATAGCCTTTTTCCTGCAAAAATGACACTTTTTTGCAGGGAAAGTTCTAAGCACAGGAAACCTGCCCCCCTTCACAGGCCACCTATAGACACCCCCCCAGATGTGATACTGCAATGCTGTTCTAACAGCACGCACACACATATCCCCAGAAATAGAGCACATATTGTCAGCAGCACACTGACACGCTGACACTGACTGAAACATAATATGCGAGGCCGCCGGCGCGGCGGCCTCTTATACCTTGGGGTGTGTACTAAAGCCCCTGAGCTATAATTGGCTACAGGCTTCCTGCCTGTAGCCAATTATGGCTCTCCTCGCTGCCGGCGCTGTGATTGGCCAAGCATGCGGGGTCACAGTGCATGCTTGGCCAATCATCAGCCAGCATTGCACTGCGACTAGCGCAATGCATTGCGGGGCCGCTCGCATCACACGAATTTGATGCGAGCGGCCCCAATAGTTCTGGGCTCGCCGAGCAAGCGAACTCCCGGTGCTCGATTCGAACATGGGTTTGAATCGAACACCGGGCCCATCCCTACCCAAAAGGTAGAGATTGCCTCCAGGATTTAGCAATTTTCTGCCTTGTTGCTAAAAAGATGTATTTCTGGCCACATTTATTGTTCTTTAAAGAAGTTTTTAACGATTGACGTAAGTATAATATGAACCCAATTTGAAAATCTCTTATAGGTGAACAAGTGCCATTTTCTGTATCATTGTGTTGGTCCTTATTTGTCTTCCACAGGTGCGGTACGGTCACCCAAATTACTGATCCTGTGACAACTTTCTCCTGTAATGGGATGGAGGGTCAATACGTCAGTGTGGTGATCCCGGGGCGCAGTGAATTCCTGCTCATTTGTGAGGTGGAGGTCTACGGTGAACCCGTGAGTCGTGTCTGCTATTATTAGGTAAACCTCAGAGGAACGTGACAGAAGGAATACTGAAGTTGATCATCAAATTTAATATCCAGGAAATAACATGTCCTTAAAGTGGAACTACACTGCACAACCAAAAACACAATTTAATTCATTTTTATATTCCAAGCAAACTCCCCCATCCATCCATATCTTCATTGCTTTATTTTGTTGATAAATCAGTTTGAAAACCGCCCCTAGTTTTGGCCATCTTGAGTAAGGGCAGATGATTCATGTAGCATTTACTTCCTGGAATCCATCAGCCGTTAGTTTAGGCAGGCAGGAGGGCGTGCTTAGCTGAAAAAGCCCATCCTCCTCTCCCGAAGACTCCTGGGATGTATGACATCATTTGCCTAGGCATGGAAACTAGGAAGTAACTGAATAAATGTAAAAAGAACGTTTAAAACAAATTAATATAATATACTTTCCTATCTATTTACTAATGCTAGCAGCATAAGGATTACAAATAGTCAGTGTTGATTAGGGATGAGCCGAACACCCCGGGTTCGGTTCGCACCAGAACCCCGCAAACGGACCTAAAGTCTGTGCGAACATTAGAACCCTATTAATTACAATGGACGCGAACGTTCGAAATCAAAAGTGCTCATTTTAAAGGCTAATATGCATGTTATTGTCATAAAAAGTGTTTGGAGACCTGGGTCCTGCCCCAGGGGACCTGTATCAATGCAAAAAAAAAAAAAATTAAGCAGTGAGCAGTGATTTTAATAATGCTTAAAGTGAAACAATAAAAGTGTAATATTCCTTTAAATTTTGTACCTGGGGGGTGTGTATAGTATGCCTGTGAAGGGGCGCATGTTTCCGTGATTAGAACTGTCCCTACACAAAGTGTCATTTTTGCAGGAAAAAAAGCTATTTAAAATCACTCACGGCTAATGAATTGTCAGCTCCCGTAACACAGAGAACAGTCATTCATTGAAAGTCATTGATAAAAAAAAAAGTAATTGATAAAAAAAAAAAAAAAGCGTGGGGGTCCCCCCAAATTCAATTACCAGGCCCTTTAGGTCTGCTATGGATATTAGGGGAACCCCGGCCAAAAAAAAAAAATGTCGTGGGGTCCCCCTCAAAATCCATACCAGAGCCTTATCCGAGCACGCAACCTGACAGGCCGCAGGAAAAGAGGGGGGACGAGAGCGCCCCCCCTCCCTCCTGAACCATACCAGGCCACATGCCCTCAACATTGGGAGGGTGCTTTGGGGTCCCCCCAAAGCACCTTGTCCCCATGTTGATGAGGACAAGGGCCTCATCCCCACAACCCTGGCCATTGGTTGTGGGGGTCTGTGGGCGGGGGGCTTATCAGAATCTGGAAGCCCCCTTTAACAAGGGGACCCCCAGATCCCCCCCCCCCCCTGTGTGAAATGGTTGTACCCCTACCATTTCACCAAAAAAGTGACAAAAATGGTAAAAACGACAGGAGACGGTCTTTGACAATTCCTTTATTAAAATCTTCTTTCTTCTGCTCTTCCTTCTTCTTTTCTTCATCCTTCGGTTTCTTCATCTTCTCCTTCTTCAATCTTCTTCTTCCATCTTCTTCTTCCTCCGATACGCTTCTTCTTGCTCTGGTCTTCTCGTCCGGCATCTTCTTCCATGGCGTCGGCGTCTCTTCTTGGGCCGCTCCGCGCAATGGGAGGCTCCCGCTGTGTGAGGCTTCGCTATGTCTGACAGGTCTTTTATAACGGAGGGCGGGGCCACCTGGTGACTCCGCCCCCTCTGACATCATGGGGAAAGCCATAGGGAATTCAAGGGTCTGGTATGGTTTTTGAGGGGGACCCCACACCATTTTTTTTTTTTTTGGCCGGGGTTCCCCTTAATATCCATAGCAGACCTGAAGGGCCTGGTAATTGAATTTGGGGGGACCCCCACGCTTTATTTTATTTTTTTTTTTATCAATGTCTTTTTTTTATCAATGACTTTCAATGAATGACTGTTCTCTGTGTTACAGTAACCGGCAATTCATTAGCAGCAGATGGCTGCCTTAGATGACACAACAGGCCAGAAGGGTAAAGGTGGTTTAATGTGATACTGCAATGCTGTACTAACAGCACGCACACACTAATCCCCAGAATCACAGCAGACAATGTCAGCAGTCAGCAGCACTCAGCAGAATAATCACAGCACAGATAATGTCAGACTCAGCAGCACTGCAGAATGGATCACAGCAGATAATGTCACTGACACGCTGGAACACACTACATGAGGCCGCCGGCGCGGCCGCCTTATATAGTGTGGGGCGTGTACTAAACCCCCTGAGCTATAATTGGCCACAGGCATCCTGTGCAAACAAGACAGGGACTGTAGGTTTGTTCTTAAGTAGAATCTGTTTGTAATTTTGAACAGGTAAATTTTTAAGTGTAGCTCCATCCAAAAAAATCTATTTTTAATTTTTTTGGAGAACATAGGGAAGGGTTATCACCCCTGTAACATTTGTTTTGCTGTCTGTGCACCTGTTCAGAACATTTCACCTCACTTTCCGTCCCAATGACAAATGTTTTTGGAAAAGTGGGGTTTTTATTGAAAGAAGGATTGGTGATAAAGCATCAGTAGAGAGGAGATACTCTTTTCCCAAATTAAATCTAACAGGATAGAATTTCCCTTCCTAGGGGTAGATTTCCTCTCACTTCCTGTTTTCTCCTTCCGTTTGCAAGTAGGAGTCGTTTCTAAGTTGGATTTTGAAAGTAGGGGCCTACCGTATATACTCTGCAGAAATTTGCCCCATTAGATGTTGGTGTTGCCACAACACTGTAAGCCCTCACAGTTACTCTTGGTGGGCGCAGAAATGGGCCCTGCTGAGAATTATTAGATCAAGATTTGTAATTACACGCCCCTGTTAAACAGGGTCTGAAAAATTGGGCCTTTGGTGGTGGTGGTGGACGGTGTCGCCACAAGACTGTAAGCCCTCACAGTTACTCTTGGTGGGCGCCGGAATGGGCCCTGCTGAGAATTATTAGATCAAGATTTGTAATTACACGCCCCTGTTGAACAGGGGCTGAAAAATTGGGCCTTAGGCACTGGTGCTGGTGCCAAAACACTGCAACCCCTCACAGATACTGTACTCTGAGCACAGCAATGAGACCTGTTGCAAAGCATTTCATAAAAAATTGTAATTACACGCCCCTGTTAAACAGGGGCTGAAAAATTGGGCCTTAGGCATTGGTGCTGGTGCCACAACACTGCAACCCCTCACAGATACTGTACTCGGAGCACAGCAGTCAGACCTGTTGCAAAGCATTGCATAAAAAATTGTAATTACACGCCCCTGTTAAACAGGGGCTGAAAAATTGGGCCTTAGGCACTGGTGCTGGTGCCACAGCAGACAACACTGCAACCCCTCACAGATACTGTACTTGGAGCACAGCAGTCAGACCTGTTGCAAAGCATTGCATAAAAAATTGTAATTACAAGCCCCTGTTAAACAGGGGCTGAAAAATTGGGCCTTAGGCACTGGTGCTGGTGCCACAACACTGCAACCCCTCACAGATACTGTACTCTGAGCACAGCAATGAGACCTGTTGCAAAGCATTGCATAAAAAAATTGTAATTACACGCCCCTGTTAAACAGGGGCTGAAAAAGTGGGCCTTAGACACTGGTGCCACAGCACTGCAACCCCTCACAGATACTGTACTCGGAGCATAGCAGTCAGACCTGTTGCAAAGCATTGCATAAAAAATTGTAATAACACGCCCCTGTTAAACAGGACAGGCCAGTAGCTCAATTGCATACTGTGCAAGCTCTGGCCAGTGATCCATCCTCAAGACCCAGTAAGCCAGAGGATTTTCGGTGGGAAAGGTATCCAAGTCTGACCTTGCCCCTAGGTATTCCTGCACCATGTATATGAGACGCTGGCGATGGTTGCTGGAACTGTTCATACCTTGGGGCTGCGGACTAAAAAATTGTCTGAACGCATCGGTCAGACGTCCACCTTCCCCACCGCTCTTTCTGCTACTGACCGAAGCCTCAGCAACTCGTCGTTCAGGACCAGGGGTTTGTAACCTCCCAGTCTCTGGGAACGCGTTGCACAGACCTTTCTGCAAGGCCTCCCGGAGATGTCTCATCCTCTGATCCCTCTGCGACGGCAGGATAAGGTCCGCAACCTTACCCTTGTACCGTGGATCAAGGAGAGTGGCCAGCCAGTAATGGTCCCTCTCCTTGATCCGAAGAATACCAGGATTCTTCCGCAGGCTTTGACGGATCAGGGAGGCCATGCAACGTAGGTTAGCTGAGGCATTCGGTCCGGATTCTTCTGGGTCACTGAGGACGACATGATCCGCAGCCACCTCCTCCCAGCCACGTACAAGTCCACTGGTTTGTTGGGACTGTAAATCATCCCTAAAAGACTGCTGCTGCTGATGCTGAGTGCCAGGCTCCACCTCCATGCTGACACAATCCTCCTCCTCATCCTCTTCCTGTGTGATGGGTGGGAGAGAAGGAACACTGTCTGGATAAAGGGGGCCTTGAGAGGCAAGGAAGTCCTCCTCTTCCTGCCTCTGTTCTGCCTCAAGTACCCTGTCCATTATCCCATGCAACGTATGCTCCAACAGGTGGACAAGAGGTACAGTGTCACTGATGCATGCACTGTCACTGCTCACCATCCTCGTGGCCTCCTCAAATGGTGACAGGACAGTGCATGCATCCCTGATCATGCTCCACTGGCGTGGGGAAAAAATCCGAGCTCCCCTTACCCTGTCCTGGTGCCATAGTCGCACAGGTACTCATTGATGGCCCTCTGCTGCGTGTGCAGTCGCTGCAGCACGGCCAACGTTGAGTTCCACCTGGTGGGCATGTCACATATAAGGCGGTTCTTGGGCAGGTATAACTCCTTTTGCAGCTCAGCCAGCCGAGCACTGGCATTATATGATCGGCGGAAATGCACACAGACTTTCCTGGCCTGCCTCAGGACATCCTGTAAGCCTGGGTACCTGCCCAAGAACCGCTGCACCACCAGGTTAAGGACGTGAGCCATACAGGGCACATAGGTCAGCTGTCCCTGTCGCAGGGCAGAGAGGAGGTTGGTGCCATTGTCACAAACCACCATTCCTGGCTTAAGCTGCCGTGGCGTCAACCACCTCTCGGCCTGCCCCTGCAGAGCTGACAGAACCTCTGCCCCAGCCCCAGTGTGGCTCCTGTCCCCCAAACACATCAGCGCAAGCACGGCATGGCATCTTTTTGCCTGCGTACTTGCGTAGCCCCTTGGACGCCTACGGAGCACCGCTGGTTCCGAGGACAGAGCACTCGAAGAGGCCATGGAGGAAGAAGAAGAGGAGGGGGGTGGAGGAGAGAGGTGTGTCACAACCAGTAGTAGCATTTTGGAGGCGTGGTGGCGGAACAACCTCCAACACTACTGCACCTTGTCCTGCATCCTTTCTAGCTGCCAAAAGAGTGACCCAATGGGCCGTGAAAGAAAGGTAACGTCCCTGTCCATTCCTGCTGGACCATGAGTCAGCGGTAATATGCACCTTACCGCTGATTGCCCTGTCCAGCGAGGCATGGACATTGCCTTCCACATGTGGATGGCTGGGAGTAAACTTCTTTTGGCGGTCCAGCAGCTGGGGCAGGGAAATTTGCCTGGTACAATCGGATGTCGGTGTACTGCTAACAGAGTGCCCGCAAGTACTTGGCTGTGACACACCTAATTCTACACCTTCATTCCTCTCAGTGCAGCTTTCACAGAGGACTGAAGGTATAGTGGGGTTGGAGATCCCAGCTGATTAGGAGCAAGGAGAGGTCCGCTTTGTTCTTTGGTGTGGGTCTTTAATGTGCGCTTGCCAACGAGCTGCATGGCAGGTCAACATATGTCTGGTCATGCTTGTGGTGCCCAAGCGGCTGATGTTTTGGCCACGTGAGATACGCTTGAGACATATGTTGCAAATAGCAGTGGTGTGATCTGATGCACTAGTCTCAAAAAAGGCCCACACCAAAGAACTTTTGTAATAACGTGCAGAGGCAGCACCCTGCACAGGCGGAGCTCTGTGGTGTGATTCAGTTGGTGTGCTGGCCTCAAGCTGGCCCCCGGAGGGCATCCTGCCTCGTTGGACATGTGCCGCCTCCTCCTCTCTCCCTTCAGTCACCCACGTGGAGTCAGTGACCTCATCATCCCCTCCCTCTTCACCACTGGAGCAAACCTGGCAGTAAGTTGCAGCTGGTGGAGCATGACTGCCAGATTGCTGTCCTTGAGCATCCCCTCTCTCTGCGCTCACGCTACTGCCTTCCTCTAGCTGGGTATCATCCGAAACTTCAAAACGCTGGGCATCCTCCTGGAGCATGTACCCAACACTGTGCTCAAACAGTTCAGGGGACTTCTCAGGAGGACATGGTGGGTCTATGGAAGGGGTGCCTGATGATGCCATTGAGTACGCGTTGGCAGCTGCTTTGCCAGTACCCTGAGCCTGGGTGAGAGAGGATGAGGAGGATGAGGAGGGCTTGGTCATCCACTCTACCAAGCCTTCGGCATGATGCGGCTCAACATGTCCAGCTGCCGAAAAGAAGGACAAGCGTGTCCCATGGCCACGTGCTGATGACGATGCACCATGTCCATGACCAGCACTGTTGTCTCTAGACACAGAGCCTGCTTGCCCTGTGTTCTTGCCTCGGGACTGTCTGCCTCTCCTTGTCGGTCTTCCAGGCATTGTAGTGGGTAGTGTATATTGTACTGGAGTCACACAGCGCACACACTAACTCCTGCAGATGGCTGCCTTAGATGACAACAACAGGGCCTTAGGGCAGATAGAGGCTGAGGTGGTTTATTGTGTGCTGTGCTCTACTCACACAGCACACACGCTAGCTCCTGCAAATGCCTGGCTGCCTTAGATGACAACAACAGGGCCTTATGACAGATAGGGGCTGAGGTGGTTTATTGTGTGCTGCGCTCTACTCACACAGCACACACACACGCTAGCTCCTGCAAATGCCTGGCTGCCTTAGATGACAACAACAGGGTCTTTATGGCAGATAAAGGCTGAGGTGGTGGCTGCCTTAGATGACAACAGGGCCTTACGGCAGATAGAGGCTGAGGTGGTGGCTGCCTTAGATGACAACAGGGCCTTACGGCAGATAGAGGCTGAGGTGGTGGCTGCCTTAGATGACAACAACAGGGCCTTACGGCAGATAGAGGCTGAGGTGGTGGCTGCCTTAGATGACAACAACAGGGCCTTACGGCAGATAGAGGCTGAGGTGGTGGCTGCCTTAGATGACAACAACAGGGCCTTACGACAGATAGAGGCTGAGGTGGTGGCTGCCTTAGATGACAACAACAGGGCCTTACGGCAGATAGAGGCTGAGGTGGTGGCTGCCTTAGATGACAACAAAAAGGCCTTACGGCAGATAGAGGCTGAGGTGGTGGCTGCCTTAGATGACAACAACAGGGCCTTACGGCAGATAGAGGCTGAGGTGGTTTATTGTGTTCTGCGCTCTACTCACACAGCACACACACACACACGCTAGCTCCTGCAAATGCCTGGCTGCCTTAGATGACAACAACAGGGCCTTATGACAGATAGAGGCTGAGGTGGTTTATTGTGTGCTGCGCTCTACTCACACAGCACACACACACACGCTAGCTCCTGCAAATGCCTGGCTGCCTTAGATGACAACAACAGCAACAACAGGGCCTTTACGGCAGATAGAGGCTGAGGTGGTGGCTGCCTTAGATGACAACAACAGGGCCTTACGGCAGATAGAGGCTGAGGTGGTGGCTGCCTTAGATGACAACAGGGCCTTACGGCAGATAGAGGCTGAGGTGGTGGCTGCCTTAGATGACAACAGGGCCTTACGGCAGATAGAGGCTGAGGTGGTGGCTGCCTTAGATGACAACAACAGGGCCTTACGGCAGATAGAGGCTGAGGTGGTGGCTGCCTTAGATGACAACAACAGGGCCTTACGGCAGATAGAGGCTGAGGTGGTGGCTGCCTTAGATGACAACAACAGGGCCTTACGACAGATAGAGGCTGAGGTGGTGGCTGCCTTAGATGACAACAACAGGGCCTTACGGCAGATAGAGGCTGAGGTGGTGGCTGCCTTAGATGACAACAACAGGGCCTTACGACAGATAGAGGCTGAGGTGGTGGCTGCCTTAGATGACAACAACAGGGCCTTACGGCAGATAGAGGCTGAGGTGGTGGCTGCCTTAGATGACAACAGGGCCTTACGGCAGATAGAGGCTGAGGTGGTGGCTGCCTTAGATGACAACAACAGGGCCTTACGGCAGATAGGGGCTGAGGTGGTTTATTGTGTGCTGCGCTCTACTCACACAGCACACACACACACGCTAGCTCCTGCAAATGCCTGGCTGCCTTAGATGACAACAACAGGGCTTTATGACAGATAGAGGCTGAGGTGGTTTATTGTGTGCTGCGCTCTACTCACACATTACACACACACGCTAGCTCCTGAAAATGCCTGGCTGCCTTAGATGACAACAACAGGGCCTTTACGGCAGATAGAGGCTGAGGTGGTGGCTGCCTTAGATGACAACAACAGGGCCTTACGGCAGATAGAGGCTGAGGTGGTGGCTGCCTTAGATGACAACAGGGCCTGACGGCAGATAGAAGCTGAGGTGGTGGCTGCCTTAGATGACAACAGGGCCTTACGGCAGATTGAGGCTGAGGTGGTGGCTGCCTTAGATGACAACAGGGCCTTACGGCAGATAGAGGCTGAGGTGGTGGCTGCCTTAGATGACAACAACAGGGCCTTACGACAGATAGAGGCTGAGGTGGTGGCTGCCTTAGATGACAACAACAGGGCCTTATGGAAGATAGAGGCTGAGGTGGTGGCTGCCTTAGATGACAACAGGGCCTTACGGCAGATAGAGGCTGAGGTGGTGGCTACCTTAGATGACAACAGGGCCTTACGGCAGATAGAGGCTGAGGTGGTGGCTGCCTTAGATGACAATAGGGCCTTACGGCATATAGAGGCTGAGGTGGTGGCTGCCTCAGATGACAACAGGGCATTACGGCAGATAGAGGCTGAGGTGGTGGCTGCCTTAGATGACAACAGGGCCTTACGGCAGATAGAGGCTGAGGTGGTGGCTGCCTTAGATAACAACAACATGGCCTTATGACAGATAGAGGCTGAGGTGGTTTATTGTGTGCTGTACTCACACAGCACACACACACCCGCTAGCTCCTGCAAATGCCTGGCTGCCTTAGATGACAAGAACTGGGCCTTACGGAAGATAGGGGCTGAGGTGGTTTATTGTGTGCTGCGCTCTACTCACACAGCACACACACACACACGCTAGCTCCTGCAAATGCCTGGCTGCCTTAGATGACAACAACAGGGCTTTATGACAGATAGAGGCTGAGGTGGTTTATTGTGTGCTGCGCTCTACTCACACAGCACACACACACACGCTAGCTCCTGAAAATGCCTGGCTGCCTTAGATGACAACAACAGGGCCTTTACGGCAGATAGAGGCTGAGGTGGTGGCTGCCTTAGATGACAACAACAGGGCCTTACGGCAGATAGAGGCTGAGGTGGTGGCTGCCTTAGATGACAACAGGGCCTGACGGCAGATAGAAGCTGAGGTGGTGGCTGCCTTAGATGACAACAGGGCCTTACGGCAGATTGAGGCTGAGGTGGTGGCTGCCTTAGATGACAACAGGGCCTTACGGCAGATAGAGGCTGAGGTGGTGGCTGCCTTAGATGACAACAACAGGGCCTTACGACAGATAGAGGCTGAGGTGGTGGCTGCCTTAGATGACAACAACAGGGCCTTATGGAAGATAGAGGCTGAGGTGGTGGCTGCCTTAGATGACAACAGGGCCTTACGGCAGATAGAGGCTGAGGTGGTGGCTACCTTAGATGACAACAGGGCCTTACGGCAGATAGAGGCTGAGGTGGTGGCTGCCTTAGATGACAATAGGGCCTTACGGCATATAGAGGCTGAGGTGGTGGCTGCCTCAGATGACAACAGGGCATTACGGCAGATAGAGGCTGAGGTGGTGGCTGCCTTAGATGACAACAGGGCCTTACGGCAGATTGAGGCTGAGGTGGTGGCTGCCTTAGATGACAACAGGGCCTTACGGCAGATAGAGGCTGAGGTGGTGGCTGCCTTAGATGACAACAACAGGGCCTTACGACAGATAGAGGCTGAGGTGGTGGCTGCCTTAGATGACAACAACAGGGCCTTATGGAAGATAGAGGCTGAGGTGGTGGCTGCCTTAGATGACAACAGGGCCTTACGGCAGATAGAGGCTGAGGTGGTGGCTACCTTAGATGACAACAGGGCCTTACGGCAGATAGAGGCTGAGGTGGTGGCTGCCTTAGATGACAATAGGGCCTTACGGCATATAGAGGCTGAGGTGGTGGCTGCCTCAGATGACAACAGGGCATTACGGCAGATAGAGGCTGAGGTGGTGGCTGCCTTAGATGACAACAGGGCCTTATGACAGATAGAGGCTGAGGTGGTTTATTGTGTGCTGTACTCACACAGCACACACACACCCGCTAGCTCCTGCAAATGCCTGGCTGCCTTAGATGACAAGAACTGGGCCTTACGGAAGATAGAGCGACTGGAGCAGTGCATTGCGGGCCGCTCGCATCACACAAATGTGATGCGAACGGCCCAAATAGTTCTGGGCTCGCCGAGCGGGCGAACGCCCGATGTTCGATTTGAACGTGGGTTCGAATCGAACACCTGGCCCATCCCTAGTGTTGATTAAGAGAGTGAAGTTCTGCTTTAAGGCCCCAGAAAAATATGACACATCTATGTTTTCCCATCTGACTGGAGGAGGACCTTTTCCACACCTTATAGTCTTGACTCACTCAAGAAACTCTTTAGAAACACCAGTCTATATATTTTAAGTGAGTGAAATTTAGGGATCTATTTTATTTTATTTTATCTTTTCACCCAAAATTCACACAACTTTCACCCAGGATTTACATATTTCCCCAACTGAAAGTGGTGGCTGGTGAAGTTTTAGGATGAGGGCGCCACACCCCGCCCTTCCTTTTTGACCCCTCCTACTTATCATAAGCCACACCCCTTATAGAATCCACTTACTCCGCCCCCTGTATTCCACTTGCTTCCACCTATAGTGTCAGGAGTATACAGCTCAGCATCACAGGACAGAGTATACAGCAACAGAATCACAGGACAGAGTATATAGATAATCATCACAGAGCAGGGTATATAGATCATCATCATAGATAGGACTGACAGCACTGCCCATACCACCCCCCTGCGTGGGTCTCGCTGGAACACTGACAGTACCCTGCGGCGCCGGCCTTGTGACACTGACAGCACCCCCCCGCGTGGCGTGGGTGACTGAGAGCAAAACACCACCACAGGAGGTCCGACACTTACCAGGCTGTTGGGTCCTCTCCCCCGGATGAGTCCGATTGTCCAGCTTCCTCCCCTGTGTGTCTCCTCTTCTGCCAAAGCGATGGGTATCCAATAGGATAACCTGCCACTTTGGCCAATCGGGCAACAGGTCTCACTGACCTGCCTCCTGATTGTCGGAGGCACTGTGATGTAAAAAAAATAGCAAAAATTTATTTGCTATGGTCACACAACAAGGTGGGATCAGGGTGCACTCTGTGCGCCCCGACCCCACCCTTGTTTGAAGCCTATTAGAGCCTCTGGCTCTAATCAGGTGCTTAAAAAAAAACACCGCCTCCCACCCCCGCCATAGGAGTCCATGTGTCTGGCATCCTGAAAGTTATCGGGTGCATGGATAAGGTGGCTGCGGCAGGGATAGAGAGGGCAGCACCATGCACCCACAATGCACGGGCCACCACTGCCAAGTCCCATGTAAAAAATTTTTATAAATAGACCCCCTAAACAAGAGTATCTAAAGCCAAATCTTCATTTTCAGTTGTGGATGGAATGTGGAAGGGTTTGAACCACTGTCTGTTTTTTTTTGATGCCTGTGTCTGCTTCATATATCACAGCTAAGTCCATGACCTCTCTCCAACTCTTTTAGGCCAGATGATCTGTGGTACCAGTTCTGAGACTCCTCCAGCCTTTCGCCTGTGTTACCCTGACATCCCTCCAGCTGTTTGCCTTTGTTATCAAATTTAGCCTTGTTGATTGCAGTATTTTCCATTTATTGGGCGGTGTGGGGTCTTATCTGAAACATAAGTTGCTTAAAAATGTTGAATAAACAAATAAATAAAATGTGTTTGCAGAGAGCAATGACTTGTATTTATTTATAGGATTTATTGTGTGCAACTGTTGGAAACGCAAACCTAATTCTAAAGTTTGTTGTCTTAATCATACGAGCTGTCAATCTAGTTTTATGGGTAAAGTGTAATGTTTAAAAAAATGGAAAGAAATAGATGTTGTTCCTTTTACTAAAATTCCTGGCTGGTTCCAAGAGCTTGCAATCTATTTCCACTGTCAGCATAATCTGCTCAGTACTGTATGAAGATTGAAGAAATTGGGTCTTGTATCATTACTCATCCGAGAAAGCTTCAGCTTTTAAACACTGATTGTTCTACTTACCAGGCTACCAAAATAGAGGAATGTACCCCACAGATGGACTGCCAGTGACCCCCACTTTAAACAGGCCCCTCGTACTGTACTGTTTTACATGGCACCAGTGGCGACCGATGGTATATTTTTTTGGGGGGGTGGAAAACAGCGCACAGCCCCCCTTCGGGTCGGTCACCCGCAACAATTACCCCGGGCAGCGATTCGGTCCTCTGCATCATGGCGGTATCCTGGGCGTGCATCTCCTCCTCAGCAGCATCTGTAAGTCTCCTCCGTGGCACCACGGCAGCATCCTCGCCGTGTGTCTCCTCCCTCCTCCTTCCTCAGCCAATAGGGTAGCTTCTCCTTTTGGCCAATCGGGAAACGGGTCTCAGGGCCCGCTTCCTGATTGTCCGTGAGGCAGAATTAGTGTGACATAGTGAATATTTATTCACTATTCATTCGCTATTGTCACACAACTGGGTGGGCTTCGGGCGCATTACTACCCTTGTTTGAAGCCTATTAGAGCCTCTGGCTCTAACCACATGCTTAAAAAAAAGAAAAAACAATCCCCCATTGGAATCCATGCATTCGGCATCCTGCAGGTAGGTTAGGGGGCCTGATGCCTCCTAAGGATCGGCCGCCACTGCCTGGCACAGTGGCACAGTGCCAGGGGCATGTACCAGTCTGTCCTGGAACCTGTTGTCTTCTGGGCTATCAATTTGACCCATGCATTCACCACTACTCATACACATAGCAGGCCCTAAGGGTCCAACTGACAGATGAACCCCACAGATTACCCTGAGACAGAGGTACTAATAATGGCTCTTGAATTACCCACTTAGAGCTGGTGCCTGCATCTTTAAGAGGTCTAAAATGTCAGGGGTGGGGCTTATGGTCATGTGACCACCATGATTGGCTGTCACGGTGGTCACATGATTGGAAAGCTCCAGATCGCAAGTAGCGAATGGGATCTTTCTGATGGCCACCAGTAACTGTGCCAGGAGCACAGGGCACACGCTTTGGGCACAGCTCTATCTGCGTTATTGCATGCAGATATGCGGCCACTCTGTGCCAAGGCCTGGTCGCAAAGAGGCCACATATTTGTGTGCCCTTGGCGCAAAGAGGCTAAAGTATCATGCAATTGTGAAAAAAATATCAGTTTGAAACCCATATTAACCACTTCAGCCCCGCAAGAATTGACCCCCTTCCTTACCAGGCCATTTTTTGTGATACGGCACTGCGTCAATTTAACTGACAATTGCGCGGATCGCACAACACTGTAGCCAAACAAAATTGATTTTTTTTCCTACAAATAGAGCTTTTTTTTGGTGGTATTTGATCATATCTGCGGTTTTTATTTTTTGCGCTATAAACAAAAGGAGACAGACTATTTTGAAAAAAAGCTATATTTTTTACTATCTGCTATAATAAATATTCCCCAAAAAATATATAAAAAAAATAATTTCTTCCTCAGTTTAGGCCGATATGTATTCTTCTACTAATTTTTGGTAAAAAAAATAGCAATAAGCGTATATTGAATGGTTTGCGCAGAAGTTATAGCATCTACAATATAGGGGATAGATGGCATTTTTAATTCTTCTTATTTTTTTTACTAGTAATGATGGCAATCTGCATTTTTTTTCATTTTATCAGGACTGCGACATTGTGGCGGACAGATCAGACACTTTTGACACTATTTTGGGACCATTGACATGTATACAGCGATCAGTGCTATAAATAGCCACTGATTACTGTATAAATGTCATTGCCAGGTAAGGGGTTAACACTATGTGGCGATCAAGGGGTTAATTGTGTTACCTAGAGATTGATTCTAACTGTGGGGGTATGGGACTGCCTGGGTGAGGAAACCGATCCTTGTGTTTAAGTATTAGGAACAACAGGTTGCTCTCCTCACCGTTGACAGAATGGAGATCTGTCTGTTTACATTGGCAGATCTCTGTTCTCTCCTTCTCAGGAGCAATCTCGAGTAGCCGGCGGCCCTGATAGCACACACATGAGCTCCTACGTCATGCCGTGGGCATGCGCGCCCTATACTCCTTAAAGCGCCCGCAGGAGTGCCATTCTGCCGCCATCAATCGACGCGGGCGGTCGGCAAGCAGTAAAAGAGTAAAATAACTATATCTGAGCACCACAAACTGAAAACATTCATGACTGAGGGACCTGCAGAATGCAGAGGCTCCGATTATCAATAAAACATTAACCACTTCAATACAGGACACTTATACACCTTCCTGCCCAGGACAATTTTCAGCTTTCAACACTGTCGCACTTTGAATGACAATTGCGCGGTCATGCTACACTGTACCAAAACTACATTTATATAATTTTGTTCCCACAGATAGAGCTTTCTTTTGGTGGTATTTAATCACCCCTGGAATTTTTATTTTCTGCTAAACAAATAAAGCAAAGACAGAAAATTTAGAAAAAAACTTTTTTTTGTTTCTGTAACAAAACGTTGTAAATAAGTAAGTTTTCTCCTTCACTGGTGGGCACTTATGGGGCTGCTTTGATGGGCACTGAAAAGGCGGCACTGATGGTCACCAATGAGGTGGCACTGATGGGCACTCATGATGGGCACTAATATGTGGCACTGATAGGCGGCACTGATATGCAGCACTGATGGGTTCACATAGGCGGCACTGATAGGTGGCACTGATATGCAGCACTGATGGGTTCACATATGCAGCACTGATGGGCACTGAAAGGCAGCACTGATAGGCACTGAAAGGTGCACTGATGGGCACTGATAGGTGGCATGGATGGGCACTGATAGGTAGCACTGATGTACACTAATGGATGGTACTGATGGGCATCACGGATTGGCATTCATCCATTGTGGGCACTGATTGGCATTCGTTGTGGGCACTAAATGGCATCCATTGTGGGCACTGATTGTTATCCCTGGTGGCCATGGGTGGCATACCTGGTGGCGTCCTTGGTGGTCCAGTAAGGGCATCCTCTGGGAAGGGGGGGGGCTGCGCTGATAATCAATCAGCACAGAACCCCCTGTCAGAGGAGCAGCCGATTGGCTCTCCTCTACTCGCGTCTTTTGTTATATGGCGGGCGGCAAGTGGTCAAACACTTGACCAATCCCCCCTTCCAAAATGACCAGACGATACATTTTATTTGGAGTCGAATGACCATAGCAACCTTTTATTACAAACCATTAAGTACAACATTCACAAGAAAACAAGTTCAATGCATATAATACACTCAATGAATAACAAATAAACCGACCTCAGCTTATGCCCGGTCTAAGGTCTTTGAAGACCTATATACTCAGGATTAACCATTTGTATCTGCCACCCAATCAAAGTCCCCCAGCCGCAATTACACCGGCTCAGGGACAATTAACCACGTACGTACTACCAAATACTACCTAATTAATACCCAATGTTACCACCGTATTGTTAGGAAGGGTCACCCATACCTCAGATGGGCCCAACCCACAATTTTCCACAGTTAGGAAGGGATACCCATACCTCAATGGGCCCAACTCACAATTGTCCATAGTTAGGAAGGGGCATCCATACCTCAGATGGGCCCAACCCACAATTTTCCACAATTATTTACCCAGCACCACCTTCAAAGACCTAAAAGCTAATAGCACTAAGAAATTGAATGGCAAGCTAACAATATAAAACCTGAAAACCCACTACAAATACCCCAGCACTGTGAGAAAGTAGGAGTTACCCCCAAACCAAAACAAACAAGGGAGGGAGGATGGGGGAAAACTGTCTGATGCTGTGATGAGCTCTGACTGAGCTGTGACACGATTCCCCCTCCTCTCTACCCACTACAGGACGCACCCTCTGCCTTGAACACTTCAATCTGCTAAGCGGACTGCATCATTCTAAATCACTGTACGATTCTCGTTTTTACAGTAATAATATCGATATTTCAATAATTCATATTGATGAGGAATGGTCCAAGAAAGTCCATTCAGTTCTTGTGTAAAAACTCAAAAATTGATTTAATAATAAATATAGCAAAATATTACAAGAACAATATAAAAATATAGAATGTCATTAACCACTTTGTGACCGCCCACAGTCATATGACGTCGGCAAGAAACATCTGTTTCGTCCTGTCAGAGGAGAGGAGACCGATGGTGTGTCCCTTGTACATAGGGACACCGATTGGTCTCCTCCCCTAGTCAGTCCCCCCCCCACAGTTAGAATCACTCCCATAGGGAACATATTAATGTATTAATAAATTAGCTTTTTTCTGTGCTCAAACTCTCTATTTTTTCATTTTTTACTTATTTATTATTTTTAATTTTATTATTATTTTTTTTTTATTATTTTATTGTCAGTATCCTGGCTGTGCATCTTGACCCCATCCTCAGGGCTGTCCTGTCTCCGCTCGTAGATGCCGATGCACGCATACCCGACGGGTAAGCCCCGCCAGTTCAGGCGGATTTGGGCAGTGGGATACCATTCTGTCCATCGGCCTTCCCACTGGGCGGGGCAAACTCTGTATTCCCCGTTGCCTAGTGCCGCGGGACCAGAATCTTTCCCGCCGGTGATGCAGCGATGCGTGATGCCGCCCCGCTCATATGGGCGGGGCCACGCTGCGCACCGCTGCATCAGGAAGACGCCTGGCTCTCATAGTCAGCTGTGATACACAGCTGATCTAATGAGATCAGGCGCATTCTAATTGGTCAACCTGAGACACAGCACGGTATTTAGGTGCTGACATCTCTAATGCCCCGAACACACGGTCGGATTTTCCGACGGAAAATGTCCTATCGGGCCATGTTGTCGGAAATTCCGACGGTGTGTGGGCTCCATCGGACTTTTGATCCTGCTCTCAAATTTTCCGACAACAAAGTCCTATCGGACTTTTTCCGATCGTGTGTAGCGAATTCCGACGGACAAAGTGCCACGCATGCTAAGATCACATTACAAGACCAAAGCTATTGGCTACTAGTCTCTACGTAGTCCCGTCGTACGCAACGAACGTCACCACGTTCAGAATGATCGGATTTTCCGACAACTTTGTCCGACCGTGTGTATGCAACACCAGTGACGGACAAAATCCGTCGGAAAAAATCAGACGGATTTTGTGGTCGGAATTTCCGACCGTGTGTACGGGGCATAAGAGTTAGGCTCGATTCACAACTATGCATTTTGCAGTGCTTTTTGCGGTGCTTGCCGCGTTTTCGGACACGCGTTTTTACAGCGATTTTGCCGCGATTTGCATTTTGCGTTTTTTTATTTTTAAAAAAAAAATTTTTTTTTTCACTGTGGTTGCTTAGCAACCAGCTATATACAGTGTAAAAAAAATAATAAAAAAAAAAACGCAAAACGCAAATCATGGCAAAATCGCGGTAAAAACGCGGTAAAAACTCGGCACTTGCGTTTTGGATGCGGGTCCATTGACTTCTATTACATGCAAAACGCTGCATTTTGCATGAAAAAAAGTCCCGACTCTTTCCAAAAACGCAGAGGCACAAAAATGCATTGATGTGAACATGTTCCAAAACATGCTAGTGTAAATGGAGCCTTAGTCAGCACACCGGCTGTGTCTCATACGGATGGCATACACAGACTGATCCTGCAGATAAGGTAAAAATACCCATGCAATTTTTACTCTGATTTTATTGGTATAGTGTGTATATACCCTTTCCCCCCTTTGGACTCTTTATATTAGTGGGGCGTGGACTAGCTCCACGATATTTGCTGTTTTGATCCTCATTCAGCTTATCAATATAACACATAAAACCCTCTATTACATTGAATTTAAATTTGTGCCTTACTAGCATGGGGGACTCATCTGCTTCCTCTTTGCTACTACTTCCACGGCACATAGCTCTGTTGCTGTGGGAGGGGTATTCAGGCTCTCATAGTCAGCTGTGATACACAGCTGATTTAATGAGACCAGGCGCATTCTGATTGGTCAACCTGAGTCACAGCATGGTATTTAGGTACTGACATCTCTAAAGCCCCATACACACGGTCGGATTTTTGCATGGATTCTGTCCGATCGGACAATGTTGTTGAAAAATCAGACCGTGTGTATGCACCATCGGACAGTGTACGTCGGATTGTCCGACGGACAAAGTCCTATCTCCTGCTGGATAGATTTGCCGACAACACGGTCCGATCACACCAAATCCGATCGTGTGTACGGTAGTCCGACCGGACAAAGTGATACGCATGCTCAGATCACATTACAAGACCAAAGCTATTGGCTACTAGCCTCTACGTAGTCCCGTCGTAGGCAACAAACGTCACCACGTTCAGAATGATCGGATTTTCCGACAACTTTGTCCGACCGTGTGTACGCAAAACCAACATCAGACAAAGTATGACGGACATGGTCTGACGGACCTGGTCCTCGGATAATCCGCGCGTGTGTATGGGGCTTTAGAGTTAGTCAGCACACCGGCTGTGTCTCATACGGATGGTATACACAGACTGATCCTGCAGATAAGGTAAAAATACCCATGCAACTTTTACTTTGATTTTACTGGTATAGTGTGTGTATATACTTTTTCCCCCTTTGGACTCTGTATATTAGTGGGGCGTGGACTAGCTCCACGATATCTGCTGTTTTGATTTTCATTCAGCTTATCAATATAACACACAAAACCTTTTATTACATTAGGGTTGCCACCTGTCCGGGATTCACCTGGACAGTACGGGTCTTGAGTCATGTGCCCGGGTTTTGTACTGCTTGACACCCAGGCACATTACTGAGCGCAGATCAGGGCCAGACCATTTGGTCAGGGGGGAACATTAAAACACCTGCCAGGCTGCCACTGTGGAAACAGCATAAGAGGCATTTCTTCTAAATACACTGTGCCTGTGGTGTGTGTTAAGGATCCGAAGCTCCTTTGTGTCTGTCTCCCCCTCCAGTCTCCTGCAGGGTCTCTCTGAACTCTGACTCCACCCCCCCCTTCCCCAATCACTATTGGGTGTGGTGAGAGAATCGGGAGGCGGAGATCCCTGTAACTACTGTCGGGATGGCTCTTCACACTACATGCAGGGAGAGGTGAGCTGAGTCTTTTTTTTATGACAAAAGTCTGCTAGGGTGGAAAGCTTTCAGCAGCATTTGTTTTGCTGATGCAGTGAAGGGTTAAGTTGACAGAAGAATCGGAAGAGATACTGTGTGTGGGGGTGGGGAGTCTGCAGCCCAATCACAGTTTACAGATAACTTCTAAGCCTGAGCACTTGTCTGTACACAGGGCCGATCCTAGGCAGGGTGCGTGGGGTGCTCCGCACCCAGGCGCCGCAGAGGTGGGGGCGCCGAAGCTCCAGAGTGCTGCACCCCTCCATCCTCCTCTGTGTCCAGAGGCGGAGGTGGAGCACATGTAGCGGGTGCTGCGGTTCCCCATCCTGCCGGCAACTGACGAGTGCATACCGCTCCCGCCGCCCCCGGAATCCGTGCTGTCTGAGTACTGCTGTGGAGCCTAGTACCAGAACACGTTCCAGTACTGAACTCCACTAATCTTTCTGTCTGTTGCACGTGGAGCAGTCTCCTGTCTGCCCTGCCCCCTCTGCGTGTGTCCGCTCTTCTCTTCTGGGTTGGCCGGAGCTGCTACCAATTATCCAGTGCACTCCCAGAAATGCTGTTTGAGTGCCGCCCTCCTAGTAACCAAAGATGCCACAAATGCCCCACTCCCCTGCAACGTGCACAGTGCTTCTGCTCCCAGTGCGCCAAAGCTACAGGGATCTATTGGACAGGTACTGATCTATGGGGACACCTGCTATGGGGGGGGCTCTGATGGGGGAACACCTGCTGTGGGGGGCTCTGATGGGGGACATCTGCTGTGGGGGGGGCTCTGATGGGGGACACCTGCTGGGGGGTCTCTGTTGGGGGACACCTGCTGTGGGGGGTCTCTGTTGGGGGACACCTGCTGTGGGGGGTCTCTGTTGGGGGACACCTGCTGTGGAGAGGCTCTGATGGGGGACACCTGCTGTGGAGGGGCTCTGATGGGGGACACCTGCTGTGGGGGGGCTCTGATGGGGGACACCTGCTGTGGGGGGGGGCTCTAATGGGGGACACCTGCTGTGGGGGGGCTCTGTTGGGGTACACCTGCTGTATGTCTGGGGGCTCTTTCTAAAAGACTCTCTAACAGAAGCCCTTTCTGTGTGCATTAGAGAGACCCCCCTCCAGGTCCCATTAGTGTACTCATTTTCTTTATTGTTAAGAGATCATGGGAGGATCCTAGGGTAATGAAGTCATTGCCAGAATACAGATCTGAGCACTACCCAGCGGAGTTGCCACGGGCAACCCAGAGTGATCTGACTCCTGATCAGTAGAACTGATGTTGCTGTACCGCCGGGTCTGGTGAGAGGGCTGGTCGGTCATTATCTACTACCATCCTTAGGAACTACAGTCTCTGATCATCTCCTGTAGTGTGTCTGCTGTCTCTGATCATCTCCTGTACTATGTCTGCAGTCTCTGACCATCTCTTGTAGTATGTCTGCAGTCTCTGACCATCTCCTGTATCATGTCTGCAGTATGTCTGGGGGCTCTTTCTAACAGACTCTCTAACAGAAGCCCTTTCTGTGTGCATTAGAGAGACCCCCCTTCAGGTCCCATTAGTGTACTCATGTTCTTTATTGTTAAAAGATCATGGGAGGATCCCAGGGTAATGAAGACTTCTTAGGGGAGCATCTCTGTGTTTGAGTCGTAGCCATAGAAACATTTGTAAAGGGGAGGCGTTAGTAATATGACCATGCCCATGTGGGGGCGCCATAAATATTTCTGCACCCAGGCGTCTGTGACCCTAGGATCGGCCCTGTCTGTACAAACATCCCCAAATCCTCAGTCCAGATCATGTGAAGTCATTTATGACCATTCATGTAACCTGCGTGTATGTGGGTTCAGTGTAACTTCTGATTGTACAGATACAGAGTGCTGGGAGCTGGATTACAGTATATAGATATGTACTACTTATACCAGATTGTTTTCATTCAGCAGTATTGTTGTATATAGTAGTGGGTGAGATTTTTCTGATTATAGACATCTTTATCTGACCACTTCTAAGCTCCCCCCACTCCCCCCAGCTTGTATCACCCCCAGATTACTTCATACACACCACTCAGAGCTGCTTCCAATCCCCCAGCTGAGGGACATCATTCCATGGTCACCAGTGATGTAACAAACGCGATTAAAGTAAACGGCGTTACGTAACGCCATTACTTTAGAGGGTAAGGAGTAATCTAACTGATTACTCTTCCCTTCGCGGTAACGCCGTTCCCATTACTTGGGAGGGCGTTACCGCAATTACTCGCCGCGATCCGCGGAGCCGTCCGCGGCCTTGGCCTTAGGAAAGGCCGCGGCTTTGGCCTAGCTCTGGAGTGGCGGCCATCTTGGTGCACCCGTCGGCCGTTTACAATGTGATTGCTCCGTCAAATGACGGAGCGATCACTTGTAAACAAACCGGCGTCAAGATGATGCCGGTTCCTCTCTCCCCTCTGTGTACAGATCTGTACAGTGGAGGGGAGAGATCGGATGCCAGCACATACCCTGCCAATACTCTGCAATACCCTGACAATACTCTGCAACACCCTGCAATACCCAGGTAATACCCTGCCAATACCCTGACAATACTCTGCAACACCCTGCAATACTCTGCAATACCCAGCCAGTACCCTGCCAATACCCTGCCAATACCCTGCCAATACTCTGCAATACTCTGCCAATACTCTGCCAATACTCTGCAACACTCTGCCAATACTCTGCAACACTCTGCCAATACTCTGCAATACCCTGCCAATACTCTGCAACACCCTGCCAATACTCTGCAACACCCTGCAATGCCCAGGTAATACCCTGACAATACTCTGACAATACTCTGCAACACCCTGCAATACCCTGCCAATACTCTGCAATACCCAGCCAGTACCCTGCCAATACCCTGCCAATACCCTGCCAATACTCTGCAATACTCTGCAACACTCTGCCAATACTCTGCAACACTCTGCCAATACTCTGCAATACCCTGCCAATACTCTGCAACACCCTGCCAATACTCTGCAACACCCTGCCACACCATGTCAATACTCTGCAACACCATGCCAATACTCTGCAACACCCTGCCAATACTCTGACCCTGCCAATACTCTGCAACACCCTGCCAATACTCTGCCATACCCAGCCATACTCTGCCATACTCTGCAATACTCGGTAATACCCAGCCATACTCTGCAATACTCTGTAATACCCAGCCATACTCTGCAATACTCTGTAATACCCAGCCATACTCTGCAATACTCGGTAATACCCAGCCATACTCTGCAATACTCTGTAATACCCAGCCAATACTCTGCAATACACGGTAATACCCAGCCATACTTGGCGATACCCAGCCATACCCAGCCATGCTCAGCCGTACCCAGCCATACTCAGCCAATATTACACTTAGGAAAGGCCGCGGCTTTGGCCTAGCTCTGGAGCGGCGGCCATCTTGGTGCACCCGTCGGCCGTTTACAATGTGATTGCTCCGTCAAATGACGGAGCGATCACTTGTAAACAAACCGGCGTCAAGATGATGCCGGTTCCTCTCTCCCCTCTGTGTACAGATCTGTACAGTGGAGGGGAGAGATCGGATGCCAGCACATACCCTGCCAATTCTCTGCAATACCAGCCAATATCCTGACAATACTCTGCAACACCCTGCAATACCCAGGTAATACCCTGACAATACCCTGACAATACTCTGCAACACCCTGCAATACTCTGCAATACCCAGCCAGTACCCTGCCAATACCCTGCCAATACCCTGCCAATACTCTGCAACACCCTGCAATACTCTGCAATACCCAGCCAGTACCCTGCCAATACCCTGCCAATACCCTGCCAATACTCTGCAATACTCTGCAACACTCTGCCAATACTCTGCAACACTCTGCCAATACTCTGCAATACCCTGCCAATACTCTGCAACACCCTGCCAATACTCTGCAACACCCTGCAATACCCTGCCAATACTCTGCAATACCCAGCCAGTACCCTGCCAATACCCTGCCAATACTCTGCAATACTCTGCAACACTCTGCCAATACTCTGCAATACCCTGCCAATACTCTGCAACACCCTGCCAATACTCTGCAACACCCTGCCACACCATGTCAATACTCTGCAACACCATGCCAATACTCTGCAACACCCTGCCAATACTCTGACCCTGCCAATACTCTGCAACACCCTGCCAATACTCTGCCATACCCAGCCATACTCTGCCATACTCTGCAATACTCGGTAATACCCAGCCATACTCTGCAATACTCTGTAATACCCAGCCATACTCTGCAATACTCTGTAATACCCAGCCATACTCTGCAATACTCGGTAATACCCAGCCATACTCTGCAATACTCTGTAATACCCAGCCATACTCTGCAATACTCTGTAATACCCAGCCATACTCTGCAATACTCTGTAATACCCAGCCATACTCTGCAATACACGGTAATACCCAGCCATACTTGGCGATACCCAGCCGTACCCAGCCATGCTCAGCCGTACCCAGCCATACTCAGCCAATATTACAGTTGAGGATATGACGTGGATATTACAGTGGGTGAGATTGTGGATATTACAGTGGGGGCTTCATGGTGGTGGAATTTTCACAGGTTTTTGAAAATTCAATTATTATTTGCTGATCCGAAAAATTATCCGATCTGTGACTCTGATCCGAGCAACGATCCGATCCGTGAGTTTGGGGGGGACAGATGTACAGAGGGGGAACAGATATATGTGTGGGGGGGGGGAACAGACGTGTAGTGGGGTACAGAGGGGGAACAGATATATGTGTGTGGGGGGGAACAGACGTGTAGTGGGGTACAGAGGGGGAACAGATATATGTGTGTGGGGGGGACAGATGTGTAGTGGGGTACAGAGGGGGAACAGATATATGTGTGTGGGGGGGACAGATGTGTAGTGGGGTACAGAGGGGGAACAGATATATGTGTGTGGGGGGGAACAGGAGTGTAGTGGGGTACAGAGGGGGAACAGATATATGTGTGTGGGGGGGACAGATGTGTAGTGGGGTACAGAGGGGGAACAGATATATGTGTGTGGGGGGGAACAGGAGTGTAGTGGGGTACAGAGGGGGAACAGATATATGTGTGTGGGGGGGAACAGACGTGTAGTGGGGTACAGAGGGGGAACAGATATATGTGTGTGGGGGGGAACAGACGTGTAGTGGGGTACAGAGGGGGAACAGATATATGTGTGTGGGGGGGACAGATGTGTAGTGGGGTACAGAGGGGGAACAGATATATGTGTGTGGGGGGGACAGATGTGTAGTGGGGTACAGAGGGGGAACAGATATATGTGTGTGGGGGGGAACAGGAGTGTAGTGGGGTACAGAGGGGGAACAGATATATGTGTGTGGGGGGGACAGATGTGTAGTGGGGTACAGAGGGGAAACAGATATATGTGTTGGGGGGGAACAGACGTGCAGGGGGGTGCAGAGGGGAAATAGACGTGCAGGGGGGAACGCACCCCTTGCTTACAGTAATACTAGACCCGCCCCTAAGAATATAAAAAAAAAAATCACAGTTACTTTTCTGAGTAACTAATTACTTTTCCAATGTAGTAACTGAGTTACTAACTCAATTACTTTTTTGGGAGAAGTAATTTGTAACATAACTAATTACTTTTTTAAAGTAAGATGACCAACACTGATGGTCACTTACCTTCCCTTCCCAACAGCGCTCCCTGGTCACCCCACAGACACTGCAAGAAATCCTTCCCCATACTGCCCCCATCATCCCCTCTGCACTCCTCTCCTGTACATACTGCCCCCATCATCCCCTCCACACTCCTCTCTTGTACATACTGTCCCCATCATCCCCTCTGCACTCCTCTCTTGTACATACTGTCCCCATCATACCCTCTACACTCCTCTCCTGTACATACTATCCCCATCATACCCTCCACAGTCCTCTCTTGTACATACTGTCCCCATCATCCCCTCTGCACTCCTCTCCTGTACATACTATCCACATCATACCCTCTACACTCCTCTCCTGTACATACTGCCCCATCATACCCACCACAGTCCTCTCCTATACATACTGCCCCCATGATCCCCTCCGTACTCCTCTCCTATACATACTGCCCTCATCATACTCTCTGCACTCCTCTCCTGCAGATTCAGATATAAAGGGAAACTCTGTGGATTCAGATGTAAGGGAAAACTGCAGAATTAGATATAAAGGGAAACTCTGTGGATTCAGATGTAAAAGGGGAATTATGTTGACTCTGATGTAAAGGGAAACTCCTGTAATTAACTCCATATGATTAGAAATGTTATTTAATCACAAAATTGCTGTGCATTGCTTTGTACAGAGGTAATACATTTAATGTACTACAAAAAAAAAAAAATTGCCGTGCGCTGCTGAAGTGTTCGGGTTTGGCTTGACGCAAAGGTGGCAACCCTATATTACATTGAATTTAAATGTGTGCCTTACTAGCATGGGGGACTCACCTGCTTCCTCTTTGCCATTACTTCCACAGCACATAGCTCTGTTGCTGTGCTAGCTGTATCCAGGCGTCTTTTGTATGCAAATCACCGGCGGCTGAGTCGCAGACAGAAGTTACCAACTACCAGCCCCATGTATGGACCTATGCGCAGCCAGCGTGTATTATTTTCCTGTATTGTCTTTT
The DNA here is from genome assembly GCA_028564925.1 of Lithobates sylvaticus. Classification (NCBI taxonomy): domain Eukaryota; kingdom Metazoa; phylum Chordata; class Amphibia; order Anura; family Ranidae; genus Lithobates; species Lithobates sylvaticus. Next base: position 524,526,629 of record CM053030.1, on the reverse strand, counting down.
TCTAATTTACTTTGAATCTATGATATGTAAGTATATTTTGGCTCCGCTTATATACTGATTCTACGCACAAGTTAAAACAAAAATCACTGACAGTATATGTTTTTCTCTCTTTGATGTTGTGAGATGAATCTCACTATGTACCTTTATATTTCGCACAGATTGAATATAATTACCCAACCCCATATTACCCCTGAAGAAGGAATATTATGATGTAAAATCAAATTCCGAAACATGTCGGGTTTATGTCACTTGAACTAGCCTACCAGGCTGCAACCATTCTGATCTACGCTTCTTCCTGACAAATGAGTCTAGGTTACTGTAGAGTATATTCTGTATATCTGTAATGTTCATAAAATGTACAATATTAGGATTTTTTTACCTATTCATGTTTACATGATACATATTTCCTTTTTTCACAACTATATATAAATACTATTGTGCCCCCTTTGTTTTACACCTTGTCAATTGTATTTTGATCGTCACATCATATTGCTACCATACAAAGTCCAAAGGGGCGTCCCCTAATGCGCTTTTGTAGAACATATTAACCCCTTGATCACCCCCTAGTGTTAACCCCTTCCCTGCCAGTCACATTTATACAGTAATCAATGCATTTGTAGTCAGTGTGGTTGAACTGGATGGACTTGTGTCTTTTTTCAACCTAACTAACTATGTAACTATAAATAAAAGGTGATTCTGCGCAGCGGTGTGAAGCACACACTTGAAATGATATATTATAAATATTGATAGCATAAAAATCAATAAACATCAATATACACTCCTAAAAAAATAAATATATTATATATAAATATATAGAAAGTGGGAAGTTTTCTATAAACACTCAGTGTGTGACCGTGAATAAATAAATGAATAAATTAATAAGTTCATGTGGTTATCCTTTAGCTAATTGTATGGTAAAATGTCTTTATAAAGTCTCTATGTAAATGTTCATTTAAAGAGTAACTCCCATGTGTATTGTTGAAACTTCCCGCAGATTCTAATAAGGTAGGCAAAATGTGAATAAAGAATCCAACAGTTAGCTCACAGAACTCTCACCTCTATTCCTTGTTGAATCAGCATAAAGTTATAATGGAAAGCCTCTTCTCCTATTCCACTGTCTGCCACCAGGGCGCCCTCCGTCCCTATAGTTGGTTTAGACTGTATAGAACTTCCGCTTCCACATCTATATACTCCAATGTTAAAATGCTCACAGAGGAGATAAAAGAGGAAAAGAATGCCTCCAATAGTGTAGTAAGTTAAATAACTAGTAAAGTTTATTAAATGACGGTAAAATTGGACCCTTACGTAAATAATAAAGTTAAAAGCAGTAAAAAGTAACAGTGTGGTGTTTTCTCGCTGTTCTCACGTCACTTCCGGTATTACGATCTGTGTCCACTTCTGGCCACTCCCTACGCGTTACGTCATCCACGTGACTTCTTCAGGGATCAGTCCACTGGTGCTATGTGAGGAGACAAAAGGGGCACTGGTGCTCAAGGGAGTGAGCAGGGGGTGCTGGTGTTCAGTGGGGGCACAAAAGGGGGCACTGGTGCTCAGCAGTGAAACAAGAGGGGCACTGGTGCTCAGCGGGGAGAGAAGGGGGGCAATGGTGATCAGGGGGGGAACAAGGTAGGCAGTGGTGCTGAGGGGGTGGAGACAAGTGGGGAGACAAGAGGACACTTAGTGCTCAGTTGGAAGACAAGGGGGCACTGGTGCTCAGTGAGGGTACAACGAGAGCACTGGTGCTCAGTGAGGAGAGAAAGAGGGCACTGGTGCTCAGTGGGAAGTCAATGTGAGCAAAGGTGCTCAGTGGAGAGGAAATGGGGACACTGGTGTTCAGTGAGGAGACAAGGGGACACTGGTGCTCAGTGGGGACAGGAAGGAGGCACTGTTGCTCAGTGGGGGGACAAGGGGAACTGGGCCCAGTGAGTGAAATGCGGGGGGAGATCCTGGTACTTAGTGAGGGACCAGGGGGGCACTGGTGCTCAGTGGGGGGGGGGGGGCACTGGTTCTCAATACCTGACTGCTTGATAGCATCTGGAATCCTGGAGATAAATCATCCCCTCTTTCCCTGTTCTTGTCTGACTGTCTTTCTCCAGAGCCAGCAGCAAAAGAAGATTGCCTCTACTCACTTATCTGCTGGACTCTGACTGATGACATCATCTAATGCAGAGCCCAGCAGAGAAAGGCAGAAGTCTTCCTTTGCCACCAGCTTTGTTGACTTGGCTGAGCTGTCTCTGCACTGGCATTGCTCCCAACTGTCCCTGATTTGGAGGGTTTGTCCCTGATTTGGAACAAAGTCCCCCTGTCCCTCTTTCCTCCTCATTTGTCCCTCATTTCGGTCTGATTTATATAGTTGTATGTAAAATGCACCACTTACCTTTTAACCGCTTCCCGACTGGCCACTGCATATATACGTCAGCAGAATGGCACGGGCAGGCAGAATCACGTACCTGTACGTGATCGTGCATGTGCCTGCCCGTGGGTCGCGCTCCCGACCCGGTCGGGAGCTCCGTGACCCCGGCCGCGGGACCAGCGGACCCGATCGCCGCTGGTATCCCGCGATCGGGTTACGGAGCTGAAGAACGGGGAGAGGTCTATGTAAACAAACCTCTCCCCGCGCTTCCTACACTGACTGTCAGTGATTGGCGGTTCCCTGTCATTGGGAACGCCGATCAATGACGTCAGACGTACAGCCACGCCCCCCTACTGTAAAAAAAAAACACAACACGTCACACTGACTCCTCCCCGCCCCCTAGTGGTTAACCCCCTAACTACAACTGTCATTTACATAGGAATCAGTGCTATTTAAATAGCAGTGATTGCTGTATTAATGACAAATGTCCCAAAAATGTGTCAAAAATGTCCGATGTGTCCGCCAAAATGTCGCAGTCACAATAAAAATCGCTGATCGCCGCCATTACTAATAAAAAAAAAAATATTAATAAAAATGCTATAAAACTATCCCCTATTTTGTAAACGCTATAACTTTTGCGCAAACTAATCAATAATCGCTAATTGCGATTTTTTTTACCAAAAATATGTAGAAGAATACGTATCGGCCTAAACTGAGGAAAAAAAATGTTTTTTTTATATATATTTTTTGGGGATATTTATTATAGTAAAAAGTAAAAAATATTGCATTTTTTTCAAAATTGTCGCTCTATTTTTGTTTATAGCGCAAAAAATAAAAACCGCAGGGGCGATCAAATACCACCAAAAGAAAGCTCTATTTGTGGGAAAAAAAGGACGCCAATTTTGTTTTGGAGCCACGTCGCATGACCGCGCAATTGTTAGTTAAAGCGACGCAGTGCCGAATTGCAAAAAGGGGCCTGGTCCTTTGGCTGCCAATTGGTCCGGGGCTGAAGTGGTTAAAAAAGGCTTTTCCACTATCAAATCTTTCATCCAATTTCTAAATTGCTGCATTTGAAAATTCCAAAAACCAGAATAAAGGAATAGTAGTGTTAACCACTTTCAGACCGGACCAATTTGCAGCCAAAGGACCAGGCCCCTTTTTGCGATTCGGCACTGCGTCGCTTTAACTGACAATTGCGCGGTCGTGCGACGTGGCTCCCAAACAAAATTGACGTCCTTTTTTTCCCACAAATAGAGCTTTCCTTTGGTGGTATTTGATCGCCCCTGCAGTTTTTATTTTTTGCGCTATAAACAAAAATAGAGCGACAATTTTGAAAAAAATGCATTATTTTTTTTTTTTGCTATAATAAATATCCCCAAAAAATATATAAAATTTTTTTTTTTCCTCAGTTTAGGCCGATACGTATTCTTCTACATATTTTTGGTAAAAAAAATCGCAATAAGCGATTATTGATCGGTTTGCGCAGAAGTTATAGCGTTTACAAGATAGGGGATAGTTTTATAGCATTTTTATTAATAATTTTTTTTTTTATTAGTAATGGCGGAGATCTGCAATTTTTTTTGTGACTGCGACATTATGGCGGACACATCGGACATTTTTGACACATTTTTGGGACCATTGTCATTTTTACAGCAATTAATGCATTTAAATGCATTGATTTCTGTATAAATGACACTGGCAGTGAAGGGGTTAACCACAAGGGGGCAGTGTAAGAGTTAAGTATGCCTAGGGGTGTGTTTTTTACTGTGGGGGGGCGTGGCTGTCAGCTAGTGAATGCTGATCCCTGCTCCAATCACAGGGAGCAGAGATCGGCGTCACTAGTTGCTAGGCAGAACGGGGAGATGCTGTTTATCTCGGCATCTCCCCGTTCAGCCGCCCCGTGAGACGATCGCGGGGGTCCCCGCGGCGATCGAGTCCGCGGGGACCGCGATCGGACTCACGGGGGTCCCGACCGGCGTGGGAGCGCGCCGCTCCCGGTGCGCTCCCGATGGCACGGACAGGCTAAAGGAGGGACTTATATATACGCCCTCCTGCCTGTCCGTGCCATTCTGCAGACGTATATCTGCATGCGCCGGTCGGCAAGTGGTTAAAAAACACCTGTGGGTTCAACCAATAATGTTTTTTTTTTTTTTTACAATTCTCCTCCTAAGGGGGTGTGGCAAGGGGGGTGTCCTATTCCTACATACTTTTGCTAATAGGTGTCCCTCATTCCCATCTCAGAAAGTTGGGAGGTATGCACTGGCATCTCTGCAGATGTGCCGGCCACAGGAATAGCGATACCACTGTCAATATTTCTGTCAGCAGTGGCGCCTCTATTAATGTGGCACCCCCGGCACATGTCCCCCCTGCCCCCCAGTTTTGGCCCTGATCCTCCCCCACAATTTGAAAATGATTCCTTTTTTAATGCTGCATCACAGCCTGTCCTTCTTTCTTGCCTAGGGGAATGATGTAGTGCCCCCATTAATGTCGATGTTTCCACAACACGCAAAAAAGTGCATCTCTTTTGCAGGCATGCAACCATGCACACGCCAAAATGCATGCTAGCATAGTACTGTGTGTTTTGGTGCAGTGCAACTTTAAAAAAAAAGGAATATGCACTTTTGTGCGATTTTCGCATTAAGGCTGGGTTCACACTGATGCGGGTGAGGGGGGTCACAGCAGGGGGTCCAGTGCGTGTCTATTTATCGATTCAGGTGAGCATCAGGTCCAAATTTTTGCCTGAATTCGCACCTGAAATGGAGTTAAAGACGCACAGGACCCTTTTCCAATGTGGAGCGTCTCCATTGAGAGCCGGTCACACTCGCCTGTCATGCGGATTGGATATGGGGAAATTCGCATCAGTGTGAACCCAGCCTTAAGGCAGTCTATTGAAATGAATGGGCTGCCCTAAACAAGACACAAAAATTGCACAAAAAATGCATGTGTACTGTAAAACTTGCATAGGTGTGAATGAAGCCTAAATATTCCTTTATCTATCCTATTTGACTAAAAAAATTGTCATTAGATACACTTTAATTTCTCTGATCCCTTTGGGATGTCTTTGTATCCTCTTGTGCTTTGCAACCTAAGCAGTTGCCCTCATCCCCCCCCCCCCGCCAACAGGTATTTCTACATATGAAGTTCTTACCTGTACAGAGTCTTGAAGCTTCTGAAATTTTCATAATAATTCATAGCCTTCCCTCTGTATTTATGAGTGTTTGCTTTACACTTTTCCTCCCACACCAAATCCCCTCCTCAATGAGGGCAGGGAACCTGGTATTACTTATCCCTAAAAATCCATCCCTAATTATCCTGGGGAATCCCTAATTATCCTATAGACTGTAATTACATTTTTGGATATGCAAAGTTCATTTTGTCAACCAGTTCAACAGAACTTTCTTTTTTTTTTTAATTCTTTATTTATTTCAAAATTTTCTATTACAAGAAGGAACATATAATAGATAAAACATAGACAACAACATAGAACCAACTATACCAATTCTTTACTTTACATGCTTCCAATTTTCCCGTTCAACAGGGACAGGGAAGCTGGTCAGAGTTGATGGGAAGGTGGATGGAGCCAAATACAGGTCAATCTAACTTGAGACTGGGACGAAGGTTCACCTTCCAGTAGGACAACGACCCTAAACACCCTTTCGCTGTTTGTCTTTTATGGTGGTGGTTTCCTTCCAGCTCGGGGGCTGCGATGTGCATAAGGGAGTTCTGTTCCTGATCTCTTGCTGTCCTCCCCTGTCTGTTGACGGGGGTGGCCACCTGCACATCGGCGCCATGTTTTCCACGCCCATACACTGACGTCTCCCTGACGTAATTGAGGTGTGGGCTGTGTGGGTCATCCTGGACGGTTGGGTGATTGTTGCATCTGTGCACCCCCTTTGATGGTGGACGTCTTATGGACGCCCCTGCGTCACCGCCCATACATGATGCTGGGGGCATAACCTTCAAGCCCTTGTGGGTAGATCTAGACGTTCAGCACGGCTGGGATTCTGATTGACAACTTGACGATTGGATAGAGCAGTCACATCTCTAAGAACAAACTGACAACCATTGGATTTTTCACTCCATTGAGGTACAACTTTTTTACTTTCTTGACACCTATTGGGTTTGTTACATTGTCTTTTATACACATGTAATACTTATATCATTTCTATATTGCCCGTAGTCTCTCTGCCCATACCAGCTGTAAAGGATCAGCATCAAAGGTAAAGCTTGAAGGACTCCGCCACTCGCTGGTTCTTCTTTTTAAGGGCTTTGTTTGCTCATTTTTATTAAAAGAAAGTTCCATAAACACAGATAAGTTTCCCTCACAGGGGTTTCAGCATTCCTTTTCTGTCAACAACAAAAATGACAGTTAGCCTAGTTGGCTCTCAATTGCAGCACTCTGCTCTGGCCTTACCCTCCAGGCCCTTGTCTGTCTCCTACAGACTTTTCCAGCAAACACCTTGGTGCACCCAGCTTACAGCCTCTTGCTGTACTGGTCCTCAGACTTGGGTCTTTGGCTTTGATTAGTGCACACCTGCACTCTCTGGACTCCTAGAGACCTCCTGTCTCTCTGGGGTGGAGTCCAGAACCATGGTCCTGACTCTACTATCAGACCAACACACACCTGAACAATCAGTGTGCTGGTGAGTCTCAAATTCCGGACCCAGGACTCGGGGTTTCATCCCACTTGGATCTCTAAGAAATTCCCAGGCTCCAGGTCCCAAAGCGGACTTTACTAAATAATGAGGAAACTGAAAAGCCAGTTTTCTCTCAAACAAGAAACTACCCTGGAGCCCCTCAACCATCTGGTTGAGAATTCTGGGTACATGCACTGGTGAAGTACCACATTACCACACAGCTTTATAACTATGTTGGTCTGCATCCATGCATTTACCATATTCCATATTTCAGATAGTCCTTCTTATCAACATACTCTAATAAGCTTAATTAATTTATTTACATCTTTATGTATATAAAAAATTACATTTTAGAACCTTATACATTAAGCTTATTTTGCAATTATGATGCCCTCTGATATATGTGCATCCTTGCAGACATTTTTCAGACATGATTTTAAGGGGCTAAGTGGAGACCGCAGTAAGAAACCAGACCGTGCAGATCCTCTGGATGCTCCCCTGTTGTGGCTTTTGTTTGTTCAGCCCCCTCAGCTCCCGAGCTGAATGCACTACACGGCTGCCATTTGGAAAGCCAGCGCTTTGCGATTTATCTCAGACCTTCGGTAAGTATGAGGTCTCTGTTTCAGACCTCTCTTGACAATTATTCCGCCTGCCCCCATTTATAAACAACATACATTTATTGATCTTATATTTACATTGCAGATACAACATTCATGCATCCGCCCCTGAAGAAGCGAGCAGGATCTCGCGAAATGCATAGGGCTTTATTGATGCTTGTTTTATGCCAGTACATGCTGGGTATTATTGATGTCTGTATTATGTTTACATACTTCCCTGTCCACATGTATGTACGTTTTATTTTCTTATTGTGTCAGTGTATTTACTGACCCAGCAACTTTTATGTTTTATTGTTGCTCATGGATGTACAACATTTGTAATAAATATTTTGTATATTTACTTTCATCTGTGTTGTGTACATTGGCTATTATGCCGGACAACTCACAATCATTGTTGTTGCCGCTCTATTACATAACATTTTGAAACAAATAAATTGACTTTTTCTCAGTGTTCGCTGTGGACATTGGCTAACCTCTCTCACCTCATCTAAAGTCCCAGGGCTATTTTTCTTGTTTTTTTTGTGCATTATTAGGGATGGAGGTGTCAGAGGGGTCACAAAAGACCTTAATCTCTTTTCTTTGTTTTCACTCTATTGGTCACTTCGAGTCTGTCTTATTTATTTATATATATATATATATATATATATATATATATATATATATATATTGTAAACTTTGGGGATAATAGCTTCATGGGATTAAGTGCATAAACCGTTTAAACTTGAAACAAAAGACATTTATTTATAAGAAAATCAAAAATAAGGCTTCCTTTAGCACACAGGTCAAAAATACAAAACAAAGTCCGCTTATCTTCTGCATAAAATAAAGTTTGCTTATCTTCAGCACAAAACAAAATCAAGGAAAAAGCATATACAGTTTTTGTAGCTGGGTCTTCACCCCAGAGTTTAAAGTCCTTGCTGAATCTTTAGCAGCCTCCAAACAGCAACACAGCTCATCCGACAGGTGTAATCACCTACTCCTCCTCACCACCAAGTCTTCACTACTTCCTGTCTTATGAGCTGTTTCCTGGAGGCCCTTAACCCCCTGTGTGCTGAATCCCTGTGGTCAGAGAGGTAGGCTCTTTCCCACCCGAATATCACTTTAGAGCCTCCCAAATTCCGGGTCCCAAATAACTCTCTGTTAATATAGAGAGGGCTGCGAGTCTGTCCTCTCCTGCTTGACTAATCCTGTAATCCCTCACCCATTTTGGGTGACCCCCTGAACACTACTGCGATTCCCTTAAAGGGACCACAACCCAAATAGTAGTGCTATATAGCACCCGTCCAGGACCCAACCTTGGCGTACTGTACAATATATATATATATATATATATATATATATTTATATTTATTTATATATACTAATTTTTTTTCTGTAATATGTAGGCATGTTTGGTGATTTATAATATACCGGTAGTTTTATTTTTTAACTTTTAAATTACCTTGTTTTTGTGGTCCATCTCCGTGTTTTCCATGGGCTTTGTATGTTTCTCTCTTTTTTGGCCACATGCGTTTGCAATTAAAGACCATTAAATGCATCATGTGATATATTTCAACTTAGTATATATTAGCTAAACAATATGTGGTCATTTAGCTGTGATTAAGGATGATGTTGCGAAACGCGTCAGTTATCTTGCCCTGCTTCTGCTGTTGCATGAACTTTGATTATTTGTAACAATAAAGGCTTATATTGGAGTGTAGCTGTCCAGATTCCTTTTCTTCATCACCGTTTGTGCTTAGCCAGAACCTGTTACTTCCACACTGAGGAGGGCGTCACTCTCAGTCCACCACCTGGAGCGGTTCATCCCTTCACAAACCTGGCCTCTGATAACAGGAGTAGTTGACCTCTGGTTCTCACTTGCCTCTGGTAACAGTGGTCGTCCCATGTGGCAACTTCTTCTCCTTCACCTCTGGCAACACTCGGTTCACTGTCCAGCTGAACCTCTGCAACGATCTGGCTCCCCTCGTGCAGAGCCTCTAAACATGTGGCTAGGCCTCAGGCTTAGGCCTAACCTTCAGCTGTTGCTTCACATACAGCCCCCAGGCCTCAGAAGACACAGAAGAGAGAAATGCACCAGATTCAGGCTTAGGGCAAAAAAAGACAGAGGATAAAACTACCAATTAGACTAATTACAGCCTAGCATAACTAAATTTGTTAGCAACCCCGCCTAATACCAGTGTGCTACAATTAGAAGACAGCAGCGCAGCACTCTCAGTACATATAACCCAAGTTCCTGCACCTTCACACTGCAGATCACCCCAATTCCTGTACCTTCTGACCTCTATTCTCCTCAATTCCTGTGTGTTCTGAAATCAGATCACCTCAATTTCTGCACCATTAAACCACAAATCTACTCAATTACTCCACCTTCACACCTCAGATCGCCACACTTCTTACACCTTTTGACCTCTGATCGCCTTAGTCCCTACACCTTCTGATCGCCCCAATTCCTGCCCCTTCACATCTCAAATCAGCCTAAATTCATCCCTAATTCCTGCACCTCCATACCACAGATCACCCCAATTCCTGCACCTCCATATCTCATTTTACACCAATTCCTGCACCTTCACACCTCAGATCAACCCAGTTCCCGCACCTTCAGACCACCCCAATTGCTCCCCCTTTCTACCTCAGATCAGTCTCTATTTAGACCTCAGATCAGCCCTAATTCTTTCCCAATTCCTGCACCTTCATACAGATGCGGCTCTAGGCTTTGCGAGGCCTTCAAGGGCACTCTCCTCACCCATCAGACATATGCAGCCAATAAAACATCTGGGACCCAGCAAGGTGGCAACCCCTCTAAGAATTTCCTGTGTCTTGGGAGAATGGTGGGGGATGTCACTGAGTCGTTCCACATCCACAGAGGAAGGAGAGTGGGGGATCAGATAGAGAGGGGAAGGGAGAGAGAGGAGGGGAGGGAGAGAGAGAGAGAGAGAGAGAGAGAGAGAGAGAGAGAGAGGAGGGGAGGGAGAGAGAGAGAGGAGGGGAGGGAGAGAGAGAGGGGAGGGAGAGAGGGAGAGAGAGAGGAGGGGAGGGAGAGAGAGAGAGAGGAGGGGGGAGGGAGAGAGAGAGGAGGGATGGAGGGGAGAGAGAGAGGAGGGGATGGAGGGAGAGAGAGAGGAGGGGAGGGAGGAGAGAGAGAGGGAGGGGAGGGAGAGAGAGAGGAGGGGGGGGAGAGAGAGAGAAGGGGAGGAGAGAGGAGGGGGGAGAGAGAGAGAGAAGGGGAAGGAGAGAGAGAGGGAGGAGGATAGAGAGAGAGGAGGGGAGAGGAGAGAGAGAGGGGAGGGAGAGAGAAGATGGGCGGGAGAGAGAAGATGGGAGGGAGAGAGAAGAGGGGAGGAGAGAGAGAGAGAGAGAGAGAGGAGGGAAGGAGAGAGAGGAGGGGAGGAGAGAGAGAGGGGAGGGAGAGAGAGGAGGGAAGGAGAGAGAAGAGGGGGGAAGGAGAGAGAAGAGGGGAGGGAGAGAGAGGACAGGAGGGGAAGGAGAGAGAGAGGGGAGGGAGAGAGAGGACAGGAGGGGAGGAAGGGAGATGAGGGGAAGGAGATAGAGAGGAGGGGAGGGGATGAGAGAGAAAGAGGAGGGGAGGAAGGGAGAGGAGGGGAAGGATAGGCGAGAGAGGGGAAGGAGAGAGAGAGAGGAGGAGATGGAGAGAGAGAGAGAAGAGGGGAGGAGAGAGAGGAAGAGATGGAGAGAGAGAGAGGACGGGGGGAGAGAGAGGAAGAGATGGATGGAGAGAGAGAGAGAAGAGGGGAGGAGAGAGAGGAAGAGATGGAGAGAGAGAGAGAGAGACGGGGAGGGAGGAGGAGATGGAGAGAGAGAGAGAGAGGGGAGGAGAGAGAGGGAGAGAGAGAGAGTGAGAGGAGGGGAGAGAGAGAGGAAGGGGGGATGGGAGAGAGAGAGGGGGGGGAGAGAGAGAGAGGAGAGAGAGGGAGAGAGAGAGAGAGAGAGAGAGGAGAGAGAGAGAGAGAGAGAGGAGGAGGAGAGAAGGAGAGGAGGGGGGGAGGAGAGAGAGAGAGGGGAGGGAGAGAGAGAGAGAGAGGGAGGGAGAGAGGGGAGGAGAGGAGAGAGGAGGGGAAGGAGAGAGAAGAGGGAGGGGAGAGGAGAGAGAGAGAGGAGGGAGGAGAGGAGGGAGAGGAGGGAGGGAGGAGAGAGAGAGAGGAGGGAAGGAGAGAGAGAGAGGAGGGGAGAGAGAGAGAGAGGGGGGGGACAGGGAGAGAGAGAGAGGAGCGGGGGGAGAGAGAGAGAGAGGGGAGGGGGAGAGAGAGAGAGGAGGGGAGGAGAGAGAGAGAGAGAGGAGGGGAGGGAGAGGAGGGGAAGGATAGAGGGGGGGAGAGGAGGGAGGAGGGAGAGAGGGAGGAGGAGAGAGCGAGAGGGGGGAAGAGAGAGAGGGGGAGAGAAAGAGGGAGGGAGAGGGGGGGAGAGCGAGAGAAAGAGAGAGGATGGAGGGGAAGAGAGAGAAAGGAAGAGAGGGGAGAGAGGGGGAGAGTGAGGAAGAGAAAGGGGGAGGAGGGAGGGGAAGAGAGAGGGAGGGGGAGCAAGAGATTGTGAGCGAGAGGGGGAGAGCGAGAGGGGGGGAGAGAGAGAAAGAGAAAGGGGGAGGAGGGAGGGGAAAGAGAGGGGGGGGGGGGGAAGAGATTGTGAGCAAGAGGGGGAGAGCGAGAGGGAGGGGAGAGAGAGAGCCGTGGGGAGACTGAACATAGTAGAATCGTTTTTTCCATATTCCTCCATGCAGCCACTTAATGATCACTTCTCCTCCTCTCCCTCCTGCAGACATTCAGCAGCTGCAGGAGGAATATTCCACTATGTGCAGTCTCCCCACCGCTCCTCCTATCCAGGCACACAGGCAGGCTGCACAGCACGGGCACTCACCTTCTCTCTGGTCGGGCCAGGCAGCATAAGAGCTCCATCTTCTTCATAATCATGGGGCAGCTCAGCTGGATAGCTTCAGCGACCCCCCCACTGCTGAACCAAATAAGAGGCAGGTGTGGAGGAGAGGTCGGGAGAGCTGCACAGGCTGAAGGAGCTGTGGGTCCCACATGGACATACCGCCCACATGCCTTGGAGCCCGGTGCTGTCTTCCGGCCGCTGCCGCCACCTAGAGTCCACTGTCCCTCTCCCCACACTTGCTGCCATCGGACGCTCCGTGATGAGACCTTGACATCAGAGTTTGATCACAGGCAAATTAGGCGGCCTGCGAGGCCCCTGCGAGTGCGGGGCCTTAGGCGATCGCCTAATTTGCCTAATTAAAGAGCCGCCTCACCCCCTTCTGATCCATGCCTGACCAACCCGATCTGTCCGCCACCCTAAAAATAATATCACACAACACTCAGGGTCTTAACTCGCCGATCAAGCGAAGGAAAACCCTTCAATACTATCACTCGATACATGCAGACGTTGTCCTTCTGCAGGAGACACACTTCCCTTCTACATACAAGCCCAAGTTCCTACACCAAAGCTACCCACAATTTTTTTTAGCTTCCGCAGAGAATAAAACTAAGGGGGTTGCGATCTGCTTTGCGAAACATTTAAATCTCTCCCAACCTGAAACTATAACGGATCCCCAGGGTCGCTATATTCTGGTATCGGGTTTTATAGATGGGGAACTATACACCTTTGTCTCTTACTACGCACCTAATAAGGGTCAAAAATCCTTCATGGAATCCCTGGTAACTAGACTGCAGAAACATTTCAAGGGGACGGTATTCATGGGAGGGGACACCAACTTAGCCTTTGACTTCTCCCTAGACAAGCTAGCAAGTGGTGCTTCGAAACCCAAACGCCCGTCTAAACAGAGCGTCCAACTTGCTAAGATTCTCAACGAGGCTGACCTGATAGACGTATGGAGGGAAACGAATCCGCGCACCAAAGACTACACACACTTTTCCGCTCCGCACGGTTCCTTTGCCAGGATAGACCACATCTTCACCCGAACTTCCACACTCCCTCTCATTAGGTCCTCCAAGATCATCGACTCTTCCCTCTCAGACCACTCCGTAGTTACGCTACGTGTAAACCAGCAGGCACCGAGTTCCGTCCGCTTTGGCGCTTACGGGAAACCCTTCTGAATGACCCTATACAATGTGCGTTACTGGAATCTGCTATCCAAGAATACTTTACGTTAAACTCGACAGACGGGATATCCCCGACCATCAGCTGGGCGGCGCATAAAACTGTTATCAGGGGAAGACTAATCCAATTGTCCTCTAAACTAAAGGCGGAACACAGGGGGGAAACAGTAAGACATACGGAAGAATTTCGTTCACTATCAAAAATGCATAAACGTAGCCCCAATGCACTTTCATTAGCAAAATTAGACACGGCTCGGGCACTTCTCAACATGACTCTGACCACTTCAGCAGCTCAACATCTTCAATGGACCAGGGCCAAATTTTATGCACAACAAGATAGGATTGGTTCCAAATTGGCAGCTAAGCTTTCCCCCAAAATACGCACTCAGGCTTTTCCCAAACTGAAGGTATCCTCAGGGGAACTTTCACAGAACCCGAGCAAAATAATGGAAACCTTTAAACGATTCTACTCGGATCTTTACAAACGTAACCCCGGCCCCTCCACTACTTTACGGGATAAATTTCTATATGGTCTGCAGTTACCCTCCCTAGATAAGACACATGCAGAACTTTTGGAGGCCCCCTTCACCCAAGGGGAAGTCTTAGATACTATAAAGAACCTTAAGCTGGGCTCTTCCCCGGGCCCGGATGGCCTATCCACGGGATATTATAAGAAATTTGGTCACTGCCTGGCATCACACTTAACTAGAATGTTCAATTCTCTCAGGGATGGGGCCTCTTTAAATACAGATTTGAACTCAACATATATTTCGGTGATACCGAAACCTGACAAGGACACCAGTGAGGTTGGCAACTATCGCCCTATATCTCTTATTAACAATGATATAAAAATAATGACTAAGATACTTGCCAACCGACTATCTAGCTTTATCTCCACATATGTACATAAGGATCAGGTAGGCTTCATCCCCGGGAGACAGGGACCGGACCAGATCAGACGGGCAGTAGACATCATTTCATTGCTAAAATCTAAATGGGACAGGGGCCCTGCACAAAAAGGATTTTTATTGTCAATTGATCTACACAAGGCGTTTGACTCAATAGATTGGGCATACCTGTCTGATATCCTTAGGCGATGGGGTTGTGGCTCATACTTTCTTAATCTTATCAACTCCCTTTATTCCACTCCGACGGCACAGGTGCGCCTACTGGGTAGGTACTCGGAATCCTTTCCCATCGGCAGGGGGACCATACAGGGATGCCCTCTATCACCTCTCCTGTTTGCTATAGCAATCGAGACTTTGGCCATCGCCCTGCGGTCAAACCCAGACATCAAAGGGGTACGTTGCGGCTCCCATGAGCACAAATGCGCTCTGTATGCGGATGACCTCCTTCTTTTTATTACCTCTCCCCTGACTTCCATGCCTACGATCCTTCAGACCCTTGGGGACTTTAGTAAGATATCAGGCCTAAGGGTTAATATGACTAAATCACTGGCTTTGAATGTAACCCTCCCGCCAGATACACTCAAACAACTTACAGATAATTTTACTTTCACATGGGCTCCCTACCAGATCCCATACCTGGGTATCAAGCTTACCCCGAAAATAGAGGACTTATTCCGCGCAAATTATCCGCCCATGATGAAAAAATGCTTACAAGACGTGGAGAGGTGGTCTAGATGTGGTCTATCCTGACTGGGCAGAATTCATGCGGTGAAAATGACGCTGTTACCAAAACTATTCTATCTATTCCGCTCGTTGCCGATCCCAATACCCAAACGTGTTCTCACCAAAACACAGTCGGACATCATTCGTTTTATTTGGGGTAGGAAAGGCTACAGATGTCCTTCTGAAACACTCTACAGATTAAAAACTCAAGGGGGTTTGGGACTTCCAAATCTTTGGGCTTACTATCAGGCTGCACGGCTGACACAAATTTCTTTAGCCTACTCTAGTCATGCTAAACCAGACTGGTTTGCCATGGAACGACAAGCTGTTCCCTCGCATACCATCGACTTCCTCTTAAGTTGCTCTTCGAAAGACAGACCGGCTATCATGGCACCCACCCTATCACACTCTATAGCGCTTAGCTCCAAACTTTTCTCCCTGAGCTCAATCATATCCCCACTGAGACCCCTATCACACATTTTTCACAACCCTGAATTTCCCCCTGGAAAGAACATTGAAGCATTTAAATGGTGGACCGACAAAGGCCTATATCGTATCGGTCACTTCTTCTCCCCTTCAGGGCCCCTCTCACTGCAGCACTGTAGGAAGAAACTAGACATGCCTGTGACAGACCTAGCCGGGACACGGGCTTTTTGAGAGGACTACATGCTAGCCTCCTGCCAGCTGATCATGGGCCCCCCAAAATACACTCTCTGTATATGCATCTGGCATTAGAAATAGACTAGCATCTGACACCTTGTGTCCCATTCAATGTCATGATGAACTCAAGCCACCTGTCTATTGTGTAGATGAGGCTGGTCTGGCTTGTAAGGTGTATTCCACACAATGTTGTTGTGCTAATTAGCCCTGTGTTACTGTTTATGTTAATGTATGTTGAATAGTTATTCCAATTAACTAGGAGCCTTAAAGTCTGACCTTGAAAAGCCTTTTCAGGCAGTCAACTAGTCTGGGCAATGATTAAGATAATTAGCTCATGCTAATTAGGTTAGCTTTTAATCATCTGGCTATATATGTGTGTGAAATGTCAAATAAAGCATTCCTGATGTACCCCACACTGGTGTTGTCTGGTGACTGGGTAAGCTAAGGGGGTCTTGGATTGTGTGGTACCGGACAGAGGAAGCAGTTACGGCGGACATCTTGGGTACGAGGTCCGTCACAATTGGCTGGCAGCGGTGGGATTGTGCTTCCTTGTCATGAACACATCCAAACCATCACCTGGATCCAAGGCCCGCATAGCAGAGGTACAGATACGTCATCATGGAAGAGGAATTCGGAAGGAGGTTGCGAGAGATGCGGATACAGCACAGAGGATCAGTATCGGTGCAGGTCCTGCTGGGATGGTATGATTCTGTTCGCCTACAACTCTGGAAAGAAGCGCTAGCCTGTGAGCAGCGACACCAGGGAAAAGTTCTCCCCTCCATCCATGTAAGGTACTGGTCGCAGTATGAAGTACGATTGCTGTTATTGGGGGAACAACCGAAGCAGGAGTGGACAGCTGAGTTAAACAGGCTGATCCGGGCAGAAATGCGTTTGGACGAGAGCTACAGAGCCCTCCGGTGGTATGTAGCCCAAGTGTGCCCGTGGACAGCGGATGACAGGCCCACGGAAGGCTTTGATTATAATGGCCTGGGATTGTTGTACTGGAGGCTGTCCGAGGACCCCGACTTTGGGAGTGATCTGGAGTGGCGTTTGGAGGAAATAATGGAGCACAGAGAGCAAAGATTGAACGTCTCGGAAGTGCTCTGGGCACAGGAAGATTTGGAGTTCCTGGCCGCTCAGGAATGGGAGCTGGAGATCGCCTACATACAGCTGCTAGACACTGCTCAGCAGCAGGGTGGGGCTCCCTTTGCCTGGGACTATGAGGAAATACCAGCAGACAGCTCTGAAATCCTGGCTGAAGAGTCAGCAATGGGGCATAGTAACAGAGTGCTTTGCCCACCTGCCCCCGCAGCTATGGACGCGGAGGTCTTATGGCGGATGCAGGAAGTGCTGACAACAGGGCAGAGCTCTGCCAACCTCTGCCCAGCACCGATGGCATCTTCTAGGTTCCACGGACAGGTGGTGAACCTCTATCCCCAGCCATCAGTTGTAGAGACTGGGGATTTAATAGACTTTTATGCTGAGGAAAAACAACCTCATGAGCCTCCATCAGAAGAGCTGGTATTAGGGCCGAACTTCACTGTGCTCTGCCCAGCACCAACGCCAGTATCCATGGAGTTGCAAGGAACTTCCCCAGCTGAAGCTCTGGTCACTGAACAGAGGGTCCAAGACCTCTGTCCCATACCTGTGGCAGTTCTGGAGGCCCAGGGTGAGGAGGTGGTGGTCACTCCCGAGCAGCAGCTCAGGACCCAAGGAGAGAATGCAATCTGCACTTCACATCTGCAGCTTGATCTGGTGTCAGTGGATGGGCCGGTGGTCTCCACTAACAGAAAACCAGCAGAAGTGCTGGCAACCGGGCAGAGTGCTACCAACCTCTGCCCAGCACCGGTAACAGCTGCGGAGTTCCAGGGAGCTGGGGCAGTCGGCCTCTCTCCCCAACAGTTAGCTGGAGCAGATGATGTAGGGAAGCTCCTACGCCCAGCTGAACTGCTGGCAACGGAACAGAGCGCTGCTGGCCTCTGCCCTCAACTGACACAGGACAGATTTCCTGTAAAGGTGGATGGGAATTCAGTCTCCACCTGTATACCCCAGGGATGCTGGGCAGTAGGCCAATATGCCCAACAGCATGACAGACTGAGCCCAGTCACCCTGTCTTCTCTCCAGCGGCTGAAAAGACTCCAGGGAGGAGGGCCAGTCCAGGCCTCTCCCCAGCGGCAGATATGTTCTATGAGAGAGGCAGAGGTTGGCTGGGTGAGTAATACTCTGTTTGAAACAATTTGTTTGGGGTACTGTGTGGGTACAGGCATTAGAGGACTGGAACTATGGACTAACTTCGGAGTCAACCCGTCTGGGGTCTCCTCCTGTGTTAGTCTCCTGCCGAAAGGGGAGAAATGTGACAGACCTAGCCGGGACACGGGCTTTTTGAGAGGACTACATGCTAGCCTCCTGCCAGCTGATCATGGGCCCCCCAAAATACACTCTCTGTATATGCATTTGGCATTAGAAATAGACTAGCATCTGACACCTTGTGTCCCATTCAATGTCATGATGAACTCAAGCCACCTGTCTATTGTGTAGATGAGGCTGGTCTGGCTTGTAAGGTGTATTCCACACAATGTTGTTGTGCTAATTAGCCCTGTGTTACTGTTTATGTTAATGTATGTTGAATAGTTATTCCAATTAACTAGGAGCCTTAAAGTCTGACCTTGAAAAGCCTTTTCAGGCAGTCAACTAGTCTGGGCAATGATTAAGATAATTAGCTCATGCTAATTAGGTTAGCTTTTAATCATCTGGCTATATATGTGTGTGAAATGTCAAATAAAGCATTCCTGATGTACCCCACACTGGTGTTGTCTGGTGACTGGGTAAGCTAAGGGGGTCTTGGATTGTGTGGTACCGGACAGAGGAAGCAGTTACGGCGGACATCTTGGGTACGAGGTCCGTCACAATGCCCGACTCAGAACTTTATAGATACACACAAATCTCCCATTTCTTGCACTCTATCTGGACCACCAAACCACTACCCCCCACTATTACCCCATTCGAACACTGGTGTATCAACACGGCTGATCAGAAGGGGGGCATTTCACTGATCTATACGGCACTTATGACAAAACAGTCCAAACCATCTTATGCCCGAGCCTGGGAGTACGACCTGGACGTCGACGATTCATGGGACCCTACAGTTTGGTATAGAGCCTCTGCAAGAGCTTACAAAGGTATTCTCAATATATCACTGATTGAAGCCAGTTTAAAAGTTTTACTGAGATGGTATTATGTCCCTTCCAGGCTGGCTACACTTTTCCCGGGCACGTCTCCGGTTTGCTTCCGAGGATGCGGACTGGAGGGCTCTATGGTCCATGTTTGGTGGACTTGTCCTCGCTTACGGTCTTTTTGGCGGAAAATATTCCGAACCATTAGCTCCCTGACAGGCTCTACGGTTATGCCTCACCCTAGGTGGGCACTGCTGAACTTTCTTATCCCAGAATTATCCAAAACGTCCCAGGCGTTAGCATTGTTTCTCTGCCTGGGGGCCAAAATGACTATAGCCAAAGCCTGGAAGACACATACCATCTCTTTCCGGTTGTTTAAACAGAAGGTGACATGGATCATGATTCAGGAACAAACCGTTGCCAAGCTTAACGACAAAACCGAGAAGTTTAGAAGCATCTGGGAACCCTGGGCAACCCTCTGCAATATTTCCCTCATACCAGGAGTACCCCCTGGTAGTTTGACCTCCCGAACTACAAGCTGATAGACAGAACATCTCTCTCCTCTCCTTTTCTCTTTTTCACTTCACACATATTTCCCCCCCCCTTTTTGTGCCTCCTTACTTTCTTCTGTCGCCTCTCTTGGCAAGGTTCTTTCCCCCGCACATTACCGTGTCAGTTTGATAACTGACGCTTGACTTACCTATATCGGTATACAGAGACTATAGTTTCAACACTTCAGTTCTGGCTTTGAGCCAAGTATTATACGCCATGGGATGGGTCTGGCTCCCCGACTCCTGGGCTGCAGCAGGATCCCATTTGGGGCTCCTGGGTACTCGGGGTTCACAGACTCTCCCCGGCTTGGGTCCCTTCAGCAGGTCTGCTGGTGTAACAGGCAGAGTTGCATCCTGAACTGAAGTGACAGGTACCTGAGGCTTGTTATGACTTCATTGGTTGCGTTATTATACGACTTTGTCATTATTACTTTATCTGTTACATGACATGCCTGTATAATTTTCTTTTTTGTATGATTGCACTTGTTGTACCTGTACTGAGTATACAAAACTTTAATAAAAACTTTTAAACGAAAAGAGCCGCCTCTGCCTCCATACCTCAGATCTCCCCCATTCCTGTAACATCAGACCTCAGATCATCCCAATTCCCACACTTTCGTACCTCAGATCACCCCTATTTCTGTACCTTTGGACCTCAATTACCCCAATTCCTCCACCTTCCTACCTCAGATTATCCCCAATTCCTGCACCTCCACACCTCAGATCGGCCGTTTTTGAGACTTCACCCCTTTGTCCATATGACGTTCACGGAACGACGAATGTCCACCCCAATTCACGTGCCTTCTGAAATGAGATCACCTTAATTTCTGCACCATTAAACCTCAAATCTCCACAATTCCTGCACCTTCCCACCTCAGATCACCACAATTAGATCTTTAGACCTTTTAATCAACCTAAATCCTGCACCTTCTGACCTCAGATTGCCTTACTCCCTGCACCTTCTCATCTCTGATCGCCCCAATTCCTGCCCCTTCACCTTTAAACCTCACATCAGCCCAATTCCTGCACCTTCACATTTCAGATCAGTCACAATTTTTGCACCTTCACACCTCACATCAGCCCAAATTCATCACTAATTCCCGCACCTCCATACTTCAGACCACCCCAATTCCTGAACCTTCACACCTCAGATCAACCCAATCTCCACACCTTCAGACCACCCTAATTGCTCCCCCTTTCTACCTCAGATCAGCGACCTCAGAGAGGAGGAGGAGGAGGCGGCACATCTCCAACGAGGCAGGATGCCCTCCGGGGGCCAGCTTGAGGCCACCACACCAACTGAATCACACCGCAGAGCTCCGCCTGTGCAGGGCGCTGCCTCTGCACGTTATTAAAAAAGCTCTTTGGTTTGGGCCTTTTTTGAGACGAGTGCATCAGATGCTTCCACATCAGCCGCTTGGGCACCACAAGCATGACCAGACATATGTTGACCTGCCATGCAGCTCGTTGGCAAGCACACATTAAAGACCCACACCAAAGAACAAAGCAGACCTCTCCTTGCTCCTCATCAGCTGGGATCTCCAACCCCACTATACCTTCAGTCCTCTCTGAAAGCTGCACTGAGAGGAATGAAGGTGTAGAATTAGGTGTGTCACAGCCAAGTACTTGCGGGCACTCTGCTAGCATTACACTGACGTCCGATTGTACCAGGCAAATTTCCCTGCCCCAGCTGCTGGACCGTCGAAAGAAGTATACTCCCAGCCATCCACATGCCCAGCGGTTGAATGCTAGCTTGGCTAAATTGCTAGCACTTCAACTGCTGCCTTTTCAGTTGGTAGACTCGGCCCCCTTCCGTGAGTTTGTTCAATGTGCGGTTCCTCAGTGGCAGGTTCCCAAACGCCACTTTTTCTCACGGAAGGCGATTTCGGCTCTCTACCGGCATGTGGAAGGCAATGTCCATGCCTCGCTGGACAGGGCGGTCAGCGGTAAGCTGCATATTACCGCTGACTCATGGTCCAGCAGGCATGGACAAGGACGTTACCTGTCTTTCACGGCCCATTGGGTCACTCTTTTGGCAGCTGGGAGGGATGCAGGACAAGGTGCAGTAGTGTTGGAGGCTGTTCCGCCACCACGCCTCCAAAATGCTACTACTGGTTGTGACACACCTCTCTCCTCCACCCCCTCCTCTTCTTCTTCCTCCATGGCCTCTTCGAGTGCTCTGTCCTCAGAACCAGCGGTGCTCCATAGGCGTCCAAGGGGCTACGCAAGTACGCAGGCAATAAGATGCCATGCCGTGCTTGCGCTGGTGTGTTTGGGGGACAGGAGCCACACTGGAGCTTAAGCCAGGAATGGTGGTTTGTGACAATGGCACCAACCTCCTCTCCGCCCTGCGACAGGGACAGCTGAACCATGTGCCCTGTATGGCTCACGTCCTTAACCTGGTGGTGCAGCGGTTCTTGGGCAGGTACCCAGGCTTACAGGATGTCCTGAGGCAGGCCAGGAAAGTCTGTGTGCATTTCCGCCGCTTTTCTGGAAAAGTTTAGGGCATTTCTTTTCCCCCTCTGGTTGAGAAAGTATCAATGTATCCAGTGGAGCATGATCAGGGATGCATGCACTGTCCTGTCACCATTTGAGGAGGCCACGAGGATGGTGAGCAGTGACAGTTGTGAGGGGTTAGCTCGGCAGCGGGTGTGTGTGACCCCCTGGATGGGTTCACAACACAAAATCAGGCACAGCAGACAGCGTTGTAGGTGGAAAAACAAAGGTGCGGTTTATTTATGCTACATGCAGTGAAAAAAATATAACAGCCAAACAAAAAAAAACACGAAAATAAATCCTGGCCAGCTTGACCGCTAACTACACACATAGATTCCCTGTCTAACAACTGAGTGCAGCCTTTTGCTGCCCCAGTCCCTATCTCTGTTGTAGAGGTTTGCCACACAGGCGTTAACTCACCGCACAGAACAGGTGTCACACTCCCCAGTCTACACAAAACTGGTTCCAGGATGGAGCATCTCCCTAAGCACGCTGGGGTTTTTTCTAGAGGTCTTAATGAGCCCACTTACTTCAGCTGGGCTCATTAACTCTTCCCCTATAGGACTCCCAGCACTCCCCTCAAGTGGTATAAGTCCACATAAAGCCTGAATCTAGGGCATACATATTTTCCATCCTGGATACAACCAGGTGATTTTACCTGCCTGCTGCCACATACCCCCCCTCTTGTTTCAACCTTGGGGTTGTAACACAAGCAGTCAGACACGCATGTATCCGAGACAAAGCATCCACATTCCCCATTTTAACACCAGGGCGATGCTTAACTGTAAAGTTGAATTCCTGTAGGGCCAGGAACCACCTATTTACCCTTCTATTGGTCTCCTTGTTTTGAGCCATCCACTTTAAAGGAGCGTGATCAGTCACCAGGTCAAAGTGCCTACCTAGCAGATAGTACCGAAGGGAATCTAGAGCCCACTTCACCGCTAAACATTCCTTCTCAATCGTGGCGTAATTTACCTCATGGGACTTCAACTTCCTGCTGAGGTAAATGACAGGGTGCTCTTCCCCGTTCCAGACCTGGGACAACACTGCTCCTAACCCAACGTCTGATGCATCAGTTTGTACAATAAAGTCCTTAGAGAAGTCTGGTGAGTACAACACTGGCTGGCTACATAAGGCTGTTTTTTAAGGACTGAAATGCTTCTTCAGCCTCTGGGGACCATTTAACCATGACAGACTCTTTCCCCTTTGTCAGGTTGGTGAGGGGCACAGCCTAAGAAGCAAAATGGGGAATGAATCGCCGATAATAGCCAGCGATTCCCAGAAAGGCTCGTACCTGTTTCTTGCTGTTGGGACGTGGCCAACTCTGTATGGCCTCGACTTTATTGACTTGGGGTTTTATCACCCCCCTCCCAATAGTGTACCCAAGATATTTGGCCTCCTCCTGTCCAATGGTACACTTCTTTGGATTGGCCGTAAACCCAGCTTCCCGGATAGAGTTTAAGACTGCTTGCACTTTTGGCAAATGTGAGACCCAGTCTGTGTGATATGGATAACAACATCATCCAGGTAAGCTGCAGCATATTTCTGATGGGGCCTCAGAATCTTATCCATTTTCCGCTGGAATGTTCCTGGTGCATTCTGTAACCCAAACGGCATTCTCTTATATTGGAACGCCCCATCTGGGGTTATAAACGCAGTTTTCTCCTTGGCCGACTCGGCCAGGGGAATTTGCCAATATCCTTTGGTGAGATCAAGAGTTGTCATGTATCGGGCTGTTCCCAGCCGGTCAATCAACTCATCTATACGCGGCATGGGGTAGGTGTCAAATGTTGTAACTTTATACAATTGTCTAAAATCGTTACAAAACCGCCAGCTCCCATCAGGTTTGGGCACTAGTACGATAGGACTGGACCAGTCACTCTGGGACTCTTCTATCACACCCAATTCCAGCATCCTTTGAACCTCCCCACGTATTGCCTCCCGTCGGGCCTCTGGTATTCTATAAGGTTTTAGTTTTACCCTTTCTCCTGGCGGGGTGATAATGTCATGCTCTACACCAGATGTTTGTCCCGGCAGCTCAGAGAAAATCTCTTTGTTGCGAAGTACAAACTCTTTAACCTCCTGTTGTTGGGGTTTCGATAAGGTGACTGCTATTCCAACCTCAGGAGCTAAGCAATCAGACTGGGCTTGTGACAAAGTCTCTGCGACTAGGGATTCCATATCCCTCCAGGCTTTCAGCAGATTGACGTGATAGATCTGTTCCGGCTTTCACCTTCCTGGCTGTCTGACCCTGTAGTTCACCTTAATAATTTTTTCATTTATTTCATATGGACCTTGCCATTTGGCCAGGAATTTGCTTTCAATCGTAGGGACTAGCACCAAGACCCTATCCCCCGGGGAAAAAGTACGGGTCTTGGCCCCACGGTTGTACACTCTCTGCTGTGCTAACTGCGCTTGGGCCAAATGTTCCTTTACGATTGGCATTACCTGTGCAATTCTATCTTGCATCAGGGCGACATGCTCAATCACACTCCTGTGGGGAGAACTCTCATTTTCCCAAGTTTCCTTGGCGATATCCAGCAGCCCTCTTGGGTGTCTCCCATAGAGCAACTCAAAGGGTGAGAAACCCGTAGAGGATTGGGGTACCTCCCTAATGGCAAACATCAGATAGGGTATTAGACAGTCCCAATTCTTTCCATCTCTATCCACCACCTTCTTTAACATTTGTTTTAGGGTTTTGGTGAATCTTTCAACCAACCCATCTGTTTGGGGGTGATACACAGATGTACGCAATTGTGTCACTTTGAACAACTTGCATAGTTCTTTCATAACCCGGGACATAAAGGGTGTACCTTGGTCCGTAAGCAGTTCCTTACAAATACCCACGCGGCTAAAAACAAGAGATAGCTCTTTGGCTATGGTTTGTCCGAGGTATTTTGAAGAGGAATTGCTTCCGGATAACGGGTGGCATAGTCCAATATGACCAAAATGTACTGATGCCCCCTAGCGGACTTCATTATCGGACCTACCAAATCCATTGCGATCCTCTCAAAGGGGACCTCAATGATAGGAAGAGGTACCAGCGGGTTACGGAAATGTGGCATAGGTACCGCCTTCTGACACACAGGGCAGGAGGAACAATAATTTTCTGTTTCCTTCATGACCCCAGGCCAATAGAATCTCTGCAATACCCTCTCTCTGGTTTTATCTGTCCCCAGATGACCTCCCAAAATGTGCCCATGGGCCAATTCTAACACCAACTTCCTGTAAGGTTTGGGCAACACAAGTTGCTCAATGGTTTCTTCTGCCCTTTGAGCCACTCGATACAGCAGGTCCCTTTCCATAGTGAAGTATGGGTAAGTGCAAGTCTTATCTGGGTTTACTAACTCGCCATCTATTTTCACCACATTTTCCTGTGCCTTTATTAGGGTGGGGTCTTTTAACTGTTCTGTGGCAAAATTTTCCCTGTGAACCTCAAGATCCGAAAACTCCACAGACGGCATGTTTTCATCTGAGGATGTTGGCTCATCCCCAGTTTCTCGAGTTTCCCCCGACAATACCGACAAGGGAAATTCGGGAGAGTCCTCACCACTCTCAGAGGAATTCTGGTCATCTTCCTGGTCTATAGGGACACCAGTGGGGGGCTCAGGACAATCCCAGAGTTCCCAGAACTTTGGAAAATCCCTTCCCACAATGGCATCATGTGGTAAGTGAGACACTAACCCCACCTGATGAGAGAGGTTACCTTTGGGGGTCTCAAAAAACACTGAAGTTGCCGGATACTCTCGGGTGTCCCCATGCACACAAATAACAGCCACCTTGTTATTCCCAGAGAGCTCTGTAGTAACTAATTCAGCTTTTATCAATGTTACCAGGCTACCTGAATCCAGCAACACATCAACATTTCTACCATTAATACACATTTTACATAAATGTTTCTCAGGTCCCCGAATGGCAGTGCATGCAACTGTCGCAAACTGCGACTGACGTCTCTCCCTTATAAAGTCACATTGCATAGGCTCATCCACAACTGGGCAATTGGCTGCAATATGTCCCTCTTGCCGGCAGCGGTAGCAAATAATCTTTTTCGCTGCCTCTTGCAGCCTGGGCTTCCCGGGCTGCTCCCACCAGACCTTAGGTAGAACTCCCACCCTCTCACTCTCTCCACCCTCACCCCTTGGAGTCATCTTACCCGCCACTGGGGATGATCTGGTCTTAGGGTGGAAAGTCCGTGAGTCCCTGGAAGAGGTGGTCAGGTTCTCTGTAGCCAAGTACCTCTCAACCAGATCCAGAAGCTTATCTGAATTTTCTGGGTCTCCATGGCTTACCCACTTTTGGATGGCAGTAGGAAGAGCTCTCAGGAAACGATCCATAACAACACGTTCCACAATGTTTGTTGCGGTCAAAGTCTCTGGCTGCAGCCACTTCCTGCTCAGGTGAATGAGATCATACATTTGAGACCTGGGGGGTTTTCCAACCTGAAAAGTCCAGTTATGCACACGCTGAGACCGGACGGCCAGGGTGACACCCAGCCGTGCCAATATTTCTGTTTTCAGCACCACATAGTCTTTTGCTTGGTCAGGCTCTAGGTCATAATAAGCTTTCTGCGATTCCCCAGTTAACAGAGGGGCCACCAGTCCAGCCCACTGCTCCTTAGGCCACTTTTCCCTTTCAGCAGTCCTTTCAAATGTGGTCAAAAACACCTCCGGATCATCCTCTCCAGTCATTTTTGTCAGTAAACGGCTCACACCAAAGGATGCGGTATTAGTGTAACCACTTGCCTCATTGGTCTGCGGACGTTGCTGTATTAATGTCTCTATTTGTTGTTGAAAACTCTGCTCTTGCTTCTGCAACAGGTCTATGAAGCGGGCTTCAGATTGCTGCTGGGCTTGTTGCTGAGCTTCCAGACTCTGCTGGTGAGCTTTCTGCTGAGCTTCCAGACTCTGCTGCAAAGTTGCATTTGTCTGCTGCTGGGCTGCAAGGCTCCTTTGTAAACCCGCATTTGTCTGCTGCTGATTTGCATTTGCTAGAGCCAGCTGTCTCAGTATCTCCTCCATGCTGGCCTTAAAAAAAAAACTGCCCGCATTCTCCACCAACTGTGAGGGGTTAGCTCGGCAGCGGGTGTGTGTGACCCCCTGGATGGGTTCACAACACAAAATCAGGCACAGCAGACAGCGTTGTAGGTGAAAAAACAAAGGTGCGGTTTATTTATGCTACATGCAGTGAAAAATATAGCAGCCAAACAAAAAGAAACATGAAAAGAAATCCTGGTCAGCTTGACCTCTTACTACACATGTATATTCCCTGTCTATCAACTGAGTGCAGCCTTGTGCTGCACCAGTCCCTATCTCTGTTGTAGAAGTTTGCCACACAGGCATTAACTCACTGCACCGCAGTCACACTCCCCAGTCTACACAAAACTGGTTCCAGGATGGAGCATCTCCCCAAGCATGCTGGGGTTTTTTTTTGTAGAGGTCTTAATGAGCCCACTTACTTCAGCTGGGCTCATTAACTCTTCCCCTATTGGACTCCCAGCACTCCCCTCTAGTGGTATAAGTCTGCATAAAGCCTGAATCTAGGGCATACATATTTTCCATCCTGGATACAACCAGGTGATTTTACCTGCCTGCTGCCACAATATATAAATGCACATATGCACGCACATAAAAACCAGTGGCAGCTGGAGCTCAAAATTTTTAGGGGGGCGCAAGCAAACTGAAAAATTCTGAAAAAAAACATAAATTGCAGCCACTGTGCCCATCAAATGCCGCCACTGTGCTATAAAATGCCGCCACTGTGCTATCAAATGCCGCCACTGTGCCCATCAAGCTCTGCCTGTGTCCATCAAATGACGCCACTGTGCTATCAAATGCCACCACTGTGCCCATCAAATGCCGCCACTGTGCCCATCAAGCTCTGCCACTGTGCCATCAAATGGCACCACTGTGCCAATAAAATGCTGCCACTGTGCCCATTAAATGCTGGCAGTGTGCTATCAAATGCTGCCACTGTGAATCCCCCCCCCGCCTGCTCGCTGTCTGCCCAGCACTTACCCTGCCTTGGTGGGGCAGCGGGTGACGGCCACGAGTGGGGTCCTCCTTGCGTCTTCTGCCATCCTCATCTCCTGTCCTCGCCTCCTGATAGGTGCAGCTATTGGACACCTATCATTTCAGCCAATCAGGTGACGGGTAACAGATCCGCACACCTGATTGGTGGAGATGTGGTTCAGTGTTTCTAACACACCTGGGTGGACTGTGAGCGTCAAGCATGGCGCTCGCAGTTCACCTATTATGAAGCCTATTAGAGCCTATGGTTCTAATCAGGTGCTTCAAAAACACCCCCTGCCACTGTAATTCAGGCGCCCAGCGCCCCAAAAGGGACCGGACACCTAAATATGGGGGTGGCAGCAGGGGCCATGGATAGAATCATGCTATGCATGAATCTATCCATTTGTCATACAGGGAGTGGCTGGAGAGAGGGGGTGGCACCTGTGTGCCCTTTTGGACGCACCGCCACTGATAAACACATGCACATTCACATACATACATACATACACTCTCACATACATGCACACACACATATATGCACGCACACACACACACACGTGCATGCACACACACACACACAGACAGACATACATGCATCATGCACACACACAGACATACATGCGTGCGCGTGCACACACACACACACACATGCATCATGCACACACACACATACATGCATCATGCATTGCACACACATGCATGGACAGACACACACATACATCATGCGTACACACACACAGACATACATGCGTACACACACACACATACATGCATCATAAACACACACACACACATGCATCATGC
Source organism: Lithobates sylvaticus (assembly GCA_028564925.1). NCBI lineage: Eukaryota > Metazoa > Chordata > Amphibia > Anura > Ranidae > Lithobates > Lithobates sylvaticus. The sequence goes on along the minus strand of CM053030.1, from coordinate 524,497,631 downwards.
ACACACACACACACACGCATCATGCGCACAAACACACATGCATCATGCGCACACACACATGCATCATGCACACACACACACACATGCATCATGCGCACAAACACACATGCATCATGTGCACACACACATGCATCATGTGCACACACACACACATGCATCATGCGCACAAACACACATGCATCATGCGCACACACACATGCATCATGCGCACACACACACACATGCATCATGCGCACACACACACACATGCATCATGCGCACACACACACCCACACATGCATCATGCGCACACACACATGCATCATGCGCACACACACACACGCATCATGCGCACACACACACACACACATGCATCATGCGCACAAACACACATGCATCATGCATTGCACACACACACATGCATCATGCGCACACACACACACACATACATGCATCATGCATTGATTGCACACACATGCATGCACAGACACACACATACATCATGCACACACACACACACACATGGATGATGCACACACATACAGTAGATAGATAGTCTTAGATATAAAAAAAAAACGTCAGTCCTCTTACCTTGTCTCTTCCTGCCGGGTACTGCACTGTAGGGGGAGACAAAGAGCACAGCACACACACTGCTTTCACTTTAGCCTATGTGAGGAGCTCCCTGCACACAGCGCAGATTACAGTTTAGAATCGGCGATCGGGGAGCTCCTCTCAGCCGCCCCTCCTAGCGAAGAGTACAGGGGGTCCCCAGGGCCCCCTGCAGCAATGGGCCCGGTCGCCACGGCAATCGCAGCGACCCTTATAATTCCGCCACTGGTCACCCTATTGTGTAGCCGAGGGTTTACCTGTCACAGGGATGGCTGTAGTGGATCAGTGGAGTGGTGATTCAGGAAGCACTACCTGCTCAGTGTTCGCCCAAATTGCAGAATTAGAGGCTTTAATAAAAACATGTCAGGCAGCGGAGGGTAAATCAGTGATTATACACTGATTCACGATACGCTTTCGGAGAGGTGCACGACTATGCCGCTTTGTGGAAAAGCAGAAACTATTTTACATCCCAGGGGAAACCTATAAAGAATGCGGCTCAGATAATTGCCTTGATAGAGGCTATTACCTTGCCAGTTGCTGTTGCAGCAATAAAAATAAAGGCCCACACGAGGGGAGATTATGTTGTTACTATAGGGAACCAAAGAGCAGATGAAGCTGCTAAAGAGGTGGCTCTGTTCCCGGTAGAGGCAAGAGAAAGTGAGAGAGTGTGTTTCCTACAGGGAATATCTGATAAGGAAAGACTAATAAACTTACAGAAAGCAGCCTCCCGAGAGCAAATAAAGAAATGACAGAAGGCCCAGTGCAGACAAACTGAGAAGGGTATTTGGCTTCATGGAGATGGGAGGCCTTGTGCCCCACAGTCAAATGTAGACCGATTTGCGTTCAATGGCACATCTTCCATCTCATGTGGCCAAAGGAGGGATGGTGGCTGCTATTCTGTAGGTATGGGATTCCAGGAATAACAGAAAGTGATAAGGAAAAGCATTCAACGGCTAAGAAGTTGATACAGGAAGTGGTAGTATGTAGGTATGGGATTCCAGGGATAATAGAAAGTGATAGGGGAAAGCATTTAACGGCTAAGAAGTTGATATAGGAAGTGGTAGTATGTAGGTATGGGATTCCAGGGATAATAGAAAGTGATAGGGGAAAGCATTTTTTCTTGGGTCAGATAATGAAGGAAATACTGACATATTTTAGCATTGAACAGCGCCTACTTACACCATATAATCCTGCTGCAAGTGGTAAAATAGAAAATATAATGAAAATATAATTGTAGAAAGCGAAACTAGGAAAACGCAGAGCGGAATTGAGATTGAATTGGTTGCAAGGATTACCAATTGCATTGACTCTTTAAGGACCAGTCCTAAGAAAAAAGAAAAAGATATCTCCTTATGAGATACTCTCTGGATCAGTGCCAGAGACAGGTATGTACTACCCACAGGCCTCAACTAAATCCTATGGCACACTCACTCAGTATGTGGTAGGATTACAAAAACACCTTAATCAATTGCATAGTGAAATCTATGCTTCCCTTCCAGTTCCAGATGATCTTGAAGGGACACATAAGTTGCAACCAGGTGACTGGGTGATGCTTAAGAAGCACCAAAGGAAAGGTCTCGAGCCTAGCTGGTCAGGACCCCATCATGTGGTGATGGTGACTGTGACAGACCTAGCCGGGACACGGGCTTTTTGAGAGGACTACATGCTAGCCTCCTGCCAGCTGATCACGGGCCCCCCAAAATACACTCTCTGTATATGCATTTGGCATTAGAAATAGACTAGCATCTGACACCTTGTGTCCCATTCAATGTCATGATGAACTCAAGCCACCTGTCTATTGTGTAGATGAGGCTGGTCTGGCTTGTAAGGTGTATTCCACACAATGTTGTTGTGCTAATTAGCCCTGTGTTACTGTTTATGTTAATGTATGTTGAATAGTTATTCCAATTAACTAGGAGCCTTAAAGTCTGACCTTGAAAAGCCTTTTCAGGCAGTCAACTAGTCTGGGCAATGATTAAGATAATTAGCTCATGCTAATTAGGTTAGCTTTTAATCATCTGGCTATATATGTGTGTGAAATGTCAAATAAAGATTAATTCCTGATGTACCCTACACTGGTGTTGTCTGGTGACTGGGTGAGCTAAGGGGGTCTTGGATTGTGTGGTACCGGACAGAGGAAGCAGTTACGGCGGACATCTTGGGTACGAGGTCCGTCACAATTGGCTGGCAGCGGTGGGATCGTGCTTCCTTGTCGTGAACACATCCAAACCATCACCTGGATCCAAGGCCCGGATAGCAGAGGTACAGATACGTCATGGAAGAGGAATTCGGAAGGAGGTTGCGAGAGATGCGGATACAGCACAGAGGATCAGTATCGGTGCAGGTCCTGCTGGGATGGTATGATTCTGTTCGCCTACAACTCTGGAAAGAAGCGCTAGCCTGTGAGCAGCGACACCAGGGAAAAGTTCTCCCCTCCATCCATGTAAGGTACTGGTCGCAGTATGAAGTACGATTGCTGTTATTGGGGGAACAACCGAAGCAGGAGTGGACAGCTGAGTTAAGCAGGCTGATCCGGGCAGAAATGCGTTTGGACGAGAGCTACAGAGCCCTCCGGTGGTATGTAGCACAAGTGTGCCCGTGGACAGCGGATGACAGGCCCACGGAAGGCTTTGATTATAATGGCCTGGGATTGTTGTACTGGAGGCTGTCTGAGGACCCCAACTTTGGGAGTGATCTGGAGTGGCGTTTGGAGGAAATAATGGAGCACAGAGAGCAAAGATTGAACATCTCGGAAGTGCTCTGGGCACAGGAAGATTTGGAGTTCCTGGCCGCTCAGGAAGGGGAGCTGGAGATTGCCTACATACAGCTGCTAGACTCTGCTCAGCAGCAGGGTGGGGCTCCCTTTACCTGGGACTATCAGGAAATACCAGCAGACAGCTCTGAAATCCTGGCTGAGGAGTCAGCAATGGGGCATAGTAACAGAGTGCTTTGCCCACCTGCCCCCGCAGCTATGGACGCGGAGGTCTTATGGCGGATGCAGCAAGTGCTGACTGACCTTGATGATCCTGTTACGGCACAAAACGAGGTTGGATGGAGGAATATGCCTGTCCAGCAGCATGCAAGAGAATCGGCAGTGGAAACTCTGGAGATTGCCGTCCCCAAACCTGAAGTGCTGACAATAGGGCAGAGCTCTGCTAACTGCTGCCCAGCATCAACAGCAGTATCTGGGGAGTTACAAGGAACTTCCCCAGCTGAAGCGCTGGTCACCGGACAGAGGGTCCAAGACCTCTGCCCCACACCTGTGTCAGTTTTGGAGGCTCAGGGTGAGAAGGTGGCGATCACTTCCCAGCAGCAGATACAGGGGGAGAAGGGTGAGGAGGTGGCACTCCATCACGAGTTGCAGATCAGGGTTCAAGGAGAGAATGCAGTTGTCACCTCACAACTGCAGCTTGATCTGGTGTCAGTGGATGGGCCTGTGGTCTCCACTAACAGAAAACCAGCAGAAGTGCTGGCAACCGGGCAGAGTGCTACCAACCTCTGCCCAGCACCGGTAACAGCTGCGGAGTTCCAGGGAGCTGGGGCAGTCGGCCTCTCTCCCCAACAGTTAGCTGGAGCAGATGATGTAGGGAAGCTCCTACGCCCAGCTGAACTGCTGGCAACGGAACAGAGCGCTGCTGGCCTCTGCCCTCAACTGACACAGGACAGATTTCCTGTAAAGGTGGATGGGAATTCAGTCTCCACCTGTATACCCCAGGGATGCTGGGCGGTCGGCCCAGATCCCCAACAGCAGGATGGAGTGAGCCCAGTCACCCTGCCTTCTCTCCAGCGGCTGAAAAGACTCCAGGGAGAATGGCCAGTCCAGGCCTCTCCCCAGCGGCGGATATGTTCTATGAGAGAGGCAGAGGTTGGCTGGGTGAGTCATGCTCTGTTTGGAACAATTTGTTTGGGGTACTGTGTGGGTACAGGCATTAGAGGACTGGAACTATGGACTAACTTCGGAGTCAACCCGTCTGGGGTCTCCTCCTGTGTTAGTCTCCTGCCGAAAGGGGAGAAATGTGACAGACCTAGCCGGGACACGGGCTTTTTGAGAGGACTACATGCTAGCCTCCTGCCAGCTGATCACGGGCCCCCCAAAATACACTCTCTGTATATGCATTTGGCATTAGAAATAGACTAGCATCTGACACCTTGTGTCCCATTCAATGTCATGAACTCAAGCCACCTGTATATTGTGTAGATGAGGCTGGTCTGGCTTGTAAGGTGTATTCCACACAATGTTGTTGTGCTAATTAGCCCTGTGTTACTGTTTATGTTAATGTATGTTGAATAGTTATTCCAATTAACTAGGAGCCTTAAAGTCTGACCTTGAAAAGCCTTTTCAGGCAGTCAACTAGTCTGGGCAATGATTAAGATAATTAGCTCATGCTAATTAGGTTAGCTTTTAATCATCTGGCTATATATGTGTGTGAAATGTCAAATAAAGATTAATTCCTGATGTACCCTACACTGGTGTTGTCTGGTGACTGGGTGAGCTAAGGGGGTCTTGGATTGTGTGGTACCGGACAGAGGAAGCAGTTACGGCGGACATCTTGGGTACGAGGTCCGTCACAGTGACCCCAACAGCTGCAAAGCTTGGAGGCAATGAGGCTTGGGAGCATGCATAACACTGCAAACACGTGCACAAGGCTGTGGTATCTGAGCAATCAGGCTAGCTTATGGGATAGAGGCCTTGGAGGGGGCCCCGGATCTTGGCAGGCAGTGCTTAGGCTAATAATAATTGTGTCCTTTTAGTTTTCAGAGTAAATCATCTGTGGAGAAGGAAGATGAGAGCATGGCAATGTGTTCTGATGGTGGTAGCCCTGGGGCCGATATATGTGGGAAGCCAGACCTTCTTGAGCAGGATGATTCAGATGCATGAGGTGATCAGTAATCAATTCAATCTCTCAGATTGTTGGATATGTACTATGATTCCCCCTAGAGTCCGTCACAAACCCATAGTTGTTATGGCAGGGACAACCCCTGATTTATATCATGCTTATTGAAAAATATGTTCACAAATAGTATACTGACCATGTGTCAATGTGAAAAGGATTGCTCCAACTGTTCTAATAAAACCATGAAGCAATCAATTAACCACTTCCTGCCCGCCCTATTGTAAGAGGACGTCGGCAAAGTGGTTGTAAAATCCTGACCACGCATCGCGGTGATCGTTGTTGCGGGGTGTCAATCTGACACCCCGCAACTACGATCTTGGTAAAGAGTCTCTGACGGAGACTCTTTACCACGTGATCAGCCGTGTCCAATCACAGCTGATCACAGTGTAAATAGGAAGAGCCGGTGATCGGCTTTTCCTCACTCGCGTCTGTCAGACGCGAATAGAGGATAGCCGATCGGCTGCTCCTTTGACAGGGGGGTCTGTGCTGATCGATTATCAGCGCAGCCCACCCCCCCCCCCCCCCCGAGGATGCCCACACTGGACCACCAGGGATGCCCAGCACAAGGTATGCCACCCTAGACCACCAGGGATAAAAAAGGTGCCCACAATGGATGCCAATCAGTGCCCACAATGGATGCCAATCAGTGCCCACAATGGGCATCACTGATTGGCATGCATTATTGTTTAGCACTGATTGGCATCCATCAGTACAAAACAATGCTGCCTATCAGTGCCCATCCGTGCCACCTATCAGTGCCCATCTGTGCCGCCTATCAGTGCCCATCCATGCTCATCCGTGCCGGCTATCCATGCCCATCTGTGCCGCCTATCCATGCCAATCCGTGCCAGCTATCAGTGCCAATTTGTGCCACCTATCAGTGCCCATCCGTGCCGCCCATCAGTGCCGCCTATCAGTGCCACATATCAGTGCCCATCAATGCCACCTCAGTGCCACTTCATTGGTTCCACCTCATCGGTGCCCATCAGTGCCCATCAGTGAAGGAGAAAATTGACTTATTTACAAAGTTTTGAAACTGAAACAAAAAAAAACTTTTTTTTTTTTCAACATTTTCAGTCTTTTTTTATTTGTCTACCAAAAAATAAAAACGCAGAGGTGATCAAATACCACCAAAAGAAAGCTCTATTTGTGGGAAAAAAAATGATAAAAATTTGGGTACAGTGTAGCATGACCGCGCAATTGTCATTCAAATTGCGACAGCGCTGAAAGCTGAAAATTGGTCTGGGCAGGAAGGTGTTTAAGTGCCCAGTATTGAAGTGGTTAAAGCTGCTTCAGATTTTATTACAAAAAGTGCAGTGTATCAGTATGTGGGGAAGCTTTTAAGGCTTGGACTTATAACAGCTATGCAAATGTGAATAATATAATGTAAAGTCATGTCCTAGCAGCATGAAAAGGTGAAGTAGAAGAGTTAATAGAAAAAAGAATACAGGTGATTGCTAACCATATGGGTCTAGACATTCAGCTTAAGGAGGATTGTGCACCTATATGGTTGACAATAGTTATGGCATACATGCCCACCTGATAGGCTATAGAAGAATTACAAGGTGATGTACATGATATCCTCGACCATAACTTAGATTTATCTGAGTGGGGTGGAGATGTGCTGTCATTAACCACTTCAGCCCCGGACCATTTGGCAGCCAAAGGACCAGAGGTCTTTTTTCAATTTTGCACTGCACTGCTTTAACTGGTAATTGCGCGGTCATGCAATGTTGTAACCAAACAAAATTTGCGTCCTTTTCTTCCCACAAATAGAGCTTTCTTTTTATGGTATTTGATTGCCTCTGTGATTTTTATTTTTTGCGCTATAAACGGAAAAAGACCGCAAATTTTGAAAAAAAAAGATATTTTCTACTTTTTGTTATAAGAAAAATCCAATAAACTCAATTTTAGTCAAACATTTGGGCCAAAATGTATTCAGCCACATGTCTTTAGTAAAAAAAATGCCAATAAGCGTATATTTATTGGTTTGCGCAAAAGTTATAGCGTCTACAAACTAGAGTACATTTTCTGGCATTTACACCGCTTTTAATTTATGACTGCCTATCTCAATTCTTGAGGTGCTAAAATGGCAGGGAAGTACAAAACCCCCCCAAATGACCCCATTTTGGAAAGTAGACACCCCAAGCTATTTGCTGAGAGGTATGTTGAGCCCATTGAATATTTTTTTTTAGTCCCAAGTGATTGAATAAAGACAAAAAAAAAAAAATTTTCATAAAGTTGTCACTAAATGATATATTGCTCACACATGCCATGGTTATATGTGGAGATGCACCCCAAAATACATTTTGCTGCTTCTCCCGAGTATGGGGATACCACATGTGTGGGACTTTTTGGGAGCCTAGCCGCGCACGGGGCTCCGAAACCCAATCAACGCCTTCAGGGTTTCTAAGGGTGCAAATTTTTGATTTCACTCCTCACTACCTATCACAGTTTCGAAGGCCATAAAATGCCAAAATAGCACAAAAACCCCCCAAATGACCCCATTTTGGAAAGTAGACACCCCAAGCTTTTTGCTGAGAGGCATGTTGAGTACATGGAATATTTTATATTTTGCCACAAGTTGCGGGAATATTACAAACTTTTTTTTTTTTGCCCAAAGTTGTCACTAAATGATATATTGCCCACACATGCCATGGGCATATGTGGAATTACACCCCAAAATACATTCTGCTGCTTCTCCTGAGTACGGGGATACCACATGTGTGGGACTTTTTGGGAGCCTATCCGCATACGGGACCCCGAAAACCAAGCACCGCTTTCAGGATTTCTAAGGGCATAAATTTTTGATTTCACTCCTCACTACCTATCACAGTTTTGAAGACCATAAAATGCCAAGATGGCACAAAACCCCACCAAATTACCCCATTTTGGAAAGTAGACACCCCAAGCTATTTGCTGAGAGGCATGTTGAGCCCATTGAATATTTTTTTTTTAGTCCCAAGTGATTGAATAAAGACAAAAAAAATAAATAAAAAAATGTATTCAAAAAGTTGTCACTAAATGATATATTGCTCACACATGCCATGGTTATATGTGGAATTGCACCCCAAAATACATTTTGCTGCTTCTTCTGAGTATGGGGATACCACATGTGTGGGACTTTTTGGGAGCCTAGCCGCGTACGGGGCCCCGAAACCCAAGCACCGCCTTCAGCATTTCTAAGGGTGCAAATTTTTGATTTCACTCCTCACTACCTATCACAGTTTCGAAGGCCATAAAATGCCAAAATAGCACAAAACCCCCCCAAATGACCCCATTTTGGAAAGTAGACACCCCAAGCTATTTGTTGAGAGGCATGGTGAGTATTTTACAGCTCTCATGTGTTTTTGAAAATGAAGAAAGTAAAGAAAAAAAAAAAATTTTTTTTTCTTTTTTCAATTTTCAAAACTTTGTGACAAAAAGCGAGATCTGCAAAATACTCACCATACCTCTCAGCAAATAGCTTGGGGTGTCTACTTTCCAAAATGGGGTCATTTGGGGGTAGTTTTTGCCATCTGGGCATTCCATGGCCTCCGAAACTGTGATTGGCAGTGAGGAGTGAAATAAAAAAATTACACCCTTAGAAAGCCTGAAGGCGGTGCTTGGATTTTGGGGTCCCGTACGCGGCTAGGCTCCCAAAAAGTACTCAGGAGAAGCAACAGAATGTATTTTGGGGTGTATTTCCACATATGCCCATGACATGTTTGAGCAATATATCATTTAGTGACAACTTTTTGTAAAAAAAAATTTTTTTTTTTTTTTTTTCATTATTCAATCTCTTGGGACCAAAAAAAAAATATTTAATGGGCTCAACATTGCTCTCAGCAAATAGCTTGGGGTGTCTACTTTCCAAAATGGGGTCATTTGGGGGGGGTTTGAACTGTCCTGGCATTTTATGCACAACATTTAGAAGCCTATGTCACACGTCACCCACTCTTCTAACCACTTGAAGATAAAGTCCTTTCTGACACTTTTTGTTTACATGAAAACATATTTTTTTTTTGCAAGAAAATTACGTTGAACCCCCAAACACTATATATATTGTTAAAGCAAAGGCCCTACAGATTAAAATGGTGGGTGTTGCATTTTTTTTTTTCCACACAGTATTTGCGCAGCGATTTTTCAAACGCATTTTTTGTGGAAAAAATACACTTTTTTTTTATTTTAATGCACTAAAACACACTATATTGCTCAAATTTTTGATGAAATAAAAAATATGATCTTAGGCCGAGTACATGGATACCAAACACGACATTCTTTAAAATTGCGCACAAACACGCAGTGGCGACAAACTACATACATTTTTAAAAGCCTTTAAAAGCCTTTACAGGTTACCACATTAGATTCACAGAGGAGGTCTACTGCTAAAATTACTGCCCTCGATCTGACCTTCGCGGTGATACCTCACATGCATGGTGCAATTGCTGTTTACATATGACGCCAGACCAACGCTTGTGTTCGCCTTTGCGCAAGAGAAGGGGGGCAGGGGTGCTTTTTTTTATTTTTATTTTTATTTATTTTTTTATTTAGCTTTTTTTATTTTATTTTTAAACTGTTCCTTCCATTTTTTTTTTCTTAGTTATCATTTTTATTGTTATCGCAGGGAATGTAAATATCCCCTATGATAGCAATAGGCAGTGACAGGTACTCTTTTTTTGAAAAAAAGAGTCTATTAGACCCTAGATCTTTCCTCTGCCCTCAAAGCATCTGACCACACCAAGATTGGTGTGATAAAATGCTTTCCCAATGGTGCGGTGGGTATGCCCACCATTAGAATACCTCCCTTCATCCACCCACTTCTAATGATGGGCATACATGCACCATTTATATATGCCGAAGCATGGGGGCATCCTCCCACAAAAAATTTATGGCACGTACACATGGTCGGACTTTTTTCGACCATATGTACGTGGCATTAGGAGCAAAATCGCTCCTCCGCCCTCTGCTGCCCCCATGCTTCGGCATATATGCTCTTTTTTTTAACTGTGGTGGTGAAATCACCTCCTACAGCGTTGGAGTCGCGGCTTTATGTATCGTGGGAGCAAACGCTGTTGCTGTCAAGATAAATAAATCCACGCTGCAACTGAATGGCGTACCTGCTAAGCAAATAATGGTTAACATTAAAACAAAGTAACATTACAGTATAACAGTAAGACCTTACCATACCATACCTGCAAAGCAAATACCAAAAAAAAAACATAGTAAAAAATAAAACATTTTGTTAACGCAACCGGTGCCTAAAATATATATATGCCGAAGCATGGGGGCATCCTCCCGCAAAAAAGTTATGCCACGTACACATGGTCGGACTTTTTTCGACCGTATGTACGTGGCATTAGGAGCAAAATCGCTCCTCCGCCCTCTGCTGCCCCCATGCTTCGGCATATATGCTCTTTTTTTTAACTGTGGTGGTGAAATCACCTCCTACAGCATTGGAGTCGCGGCTTTATGTATCGTGGGAGCAAACGCTGTTGCTGTCAAGATAAATAAATCCACGCTGCAACTGAATGGCGTACCTGCTAAGCAAATAATGGTTAACATTAAAACAAAGTAACATTACAGTATAACAGTAAGACCTTACCATACCATACCTGCAAAGCAAATACAAAAAAAAAAAAAAAAAAACATAGTAAAAAATAAAACATTTTGTTAACGCAACCGGTGCCTAAAATATATATATGCCGAAGCATGGGGGCATCCTCCCGCAAAAAAGTTATGCCACGTACACATGGTCGGACTTTTTTCGACCGTATGTACGTGGCATTAGGAGCAAAATCGCTCCTCCGCCCTCTGCTGCCCCATGCTTCGGCATATATGCTCTTTTTTTTTAACTGTGGTGGTGAAATCACCTCCTACAGCGTTGGAGTCGTGGCTTTATGTATCGTGGGAGCAAACGCTGTTGCTGTCAAGATAAATAAATCCGCGCTGCAACTGAATGGCGCACCTGAAAACAAAAAAATGGTTAACAATAAAACACAGTAAACAAAATTACATACCTGAAAAGCAAGCATGATAAAACATAATAAAACATTGCAGAATAGAATAGAGTAAAAAAGAGCAACAATAGAGAGAGAGAGAGAGAGAGAGAGAACAATAAAACGACAACTATTTTTGTTTTTTTTATTTTATATTTTTTTTGGGGGTTTTTTTTTTTTGTACTTTTTTTTTTTTTTTTACACTTTTTTTTTTAAACTATAACTATAATTTTAACTGTAACGGTCGGGTCTCAAAATGCGATGGCATTGTTGAGACCCTGTGAAAGTGTATCCTAGCCTGTGAAATGCTGTAAACTACGCTAAAACCTCACTAGTGAGTGGTAGCGTTCAAAACATTCACCAACGCAGAGACCAGTATTGTCAGGACAGCGTGGACAATAATAACGGGTGTCACGCCTACATCCGCGCTTGGTACAGACACGACATCTTTTTTGGGGGGCTCGTTGGGTAGGGGTACTCGGGAGGACATAAGGATAATGCCTCTCATACAGCCGGCTAACTGCATTTGGTTCGGAATGGTGAGGTGCAGAACCGTCTGGAAACAGAAGGTCTGTGAGAACCTCTTCCAGGAATTCAAGGAAGGGTAACCTCCCGCCTGAAGCTCCGTATAGCACATGAGCATTCAGAAAAGCCAATTGGAACAAATAAATAGACACTTTTTTGTACCAGCGTCTAGCCTTACGGACAACTAGGTACGGCGCCAACAACTGGTCGTTGAGGTCCACCCCTCCCATATTAAGGTTATACTCGTGGACACAGAGGGGTTTCGTCACAGCACCAGCCGCCGTACGAATTTGGACTGTCGTGTCTGCATGAAGGGAGGTAAGAACGAAAACATTCCTATTATCCCTCCACTTCACAGCGAGCAAATTATTACACTTCAAGCAGGCTCTCTCCCCCAGCCTAAGAGGGGAATCTACAAGCCGCTGGGGAAAGCCCCGGCGATTAGGTCGCACGGTGCCACATGCTCCAATCTGATGATCAAACAAGTGACTAAACAGTGGCACGCTCGTGTAATAATTGTCCACGTACAAGTGGTACCCCTTTCCGAATAAGGGTGACACCAAGTTCCACACTATCTTGCCAGCGCTCCCTATGTAATCTGGACAGTTCTCCGGCTCTACGTGACTATCTTTTCCCTCATAAACCGAAAAGCTCCACGTATAGCCTGTTGCCCTGTCACAGAGCTTGTAGAGCTTGACCCTGTATCTGGCACGCTTGCTGGGAAGGAACTGTTTGAAAGACAAGCGGCCAGAAAACTTAATCAGGGACTCGTCAACGCAGACAACTTGATTGGGACTAAACAAGGCTGCAAAACGTTGGTTGAAGTGGTTTATGAGGGGCCGAATTTTATAGAGCCGATCAAATTCAGGGTCTCCACGAGGACGACAGAGTTCATTGTCACTGAAGTGCATGAACCGCAAGATCTGTTCGTATCGTGCCCTGGACATGGAGCGAGAGAACACGGGCATATGGTGGAGCGCGAGGGTGGACCAATAAGACCTCAGCGTCGGGAATTTATGCATGCCCATGTTGATGGAAAGGCCCAGAAAGGACTTAAATTCGGAAACCGTAATTGGTTTCCAATCTCTGGCAAGGGAAGGCACTTGGGGATTAGCGGCGATGTATTGACCAGCGTATATATTACTTTGGTCCACAATAGATCTATAGAGATCTTCCGTGAAAAACAGCGATAAAAAATCGGATGGCTTAAAATCAGCTGTTTCCACCTGAATACCGGGTTGGCCAGTGAATGGGGGAAGTACGGGTCCTGCAGAAGTGGTGGGCACCCAATCAGGATTGGCAAATTCTGCAGGAAGGACACTATGTGATCGACGGGCCTGCCTTTGTCTTCTTCTTGGTGGCAGCGGGACACTACTTGTGCTTGCTACCTCGCCAGCTTGAACAGCACTTATAGGTGCTAGCAGGTATCTGGGCTGATCCCGCTAACAATGCGTTTTTTGGAACCCTAAACTGCTGGGACGCTAGTATAGATCTGATCAGATCAGATATTGATCTGTTCAGATACTATACCACTAAGGGAGGTGTATGCTTTGCGCGTGGGTGTTTGCGGTGCTGGCACTAACCTGGGGCGACGCAGACCTTATTTGACCCTAAAACCTAATTGATATCACCCGCCGGGCGATCAGGGGGTTAAACCGTTATTGGGTAATAAATGGCGGGTGCCCTGACAGTATAAAAAACAAACTATCTAACCAGCGTCACCCGTAACAGTAATACGGTGATCACTGGTGAAAGGTTAACTAGGGGCAATCAGGGGGTTAAAACCTTTATTAGGTAATATATGGGGGTACCTGACGATATATAAAAACCTGACGGGGAACCTAAATAACTAAATAACTAACTGGCTAACCAGCGTCACCAGTGACACTTATACTGTGATCACTGGTGAAAGAGTTAACTCTAGGGGCAATCAAGGGGTTAAAACCTTTATTTAGGTTGTAATATGGGGGTACCTGACCTATAAACCTATTTATAATCCTATATAAACCTGGCGGTTACCTAAAACAAAAACTGGCTACCTAGCGGCACCAGTGACACTAATAGAGCGATCAGAAAAACGATCGCTTAGTGACACTGGCAAAAAGGGGGTGAAAGGGTTACCTAGGGGGCAATCAAGGGGTTAAACCTTTATTGGGGGGGGGGGGTAGGGGGCTACCTTAGACCTAAAGGGGCCTAATACTAACTGCCCTGACAGTTATTACAGTCACACTGACACTAAATGCAGTGATCAGTAAATAAATGATCACTGCAATCAGTGACACTGTGACTGGGGGGGCAGGGGGTGATCTGGGGGGTGATCTGGGGGTGACAGGGGGGTGGATTGTGTGCCTATGTGTGACTGGTGTCAGTGTAGTGTTGTGCACTTACTTCTGCGTCTTCTCCGCTCGGCGTCCCGGTCAGAAAGACCGACAGGAGGAGCGTGACGTCACTTCCCCTTGCCTGTGTTTACAATTACACAGGCAAGGGAGAATGTGATTCGCCAGGAGCGATCGCGAGGGGGTGGCCAGAAACCACTGGCCGTCCCCTCTTCCCGCATCGCTCCTGACACGATCCCGACCGTCCCCGCCGGCGGAGGGGGGTCCGATCGGACCCCCCAACCGCCTGAAGAATGCCACGTACAGGTACGTCCTTTTGCCTGTACGTGCCATTCTGTTGACGTATATGTACATGGGGCGGTCGGGAAGTGGTTAACATCTTGGTGAAACCCATTTAATTGGTTTAAGGGAATTGGTCAGGTTTTCAGAACATTTTTCATAGGATTATTAATAATAGGAGGAATTGTGTTAGGAGTAATAAAATAATTGCTCCTGTGCTATAACCTAAAATTGTGTTTGCAGAAAGATCTTTAAAATTTTAAATCTAAGAAAAACTCAGATGTTTTTGTCACTTCATTCAAAGGAACAATGGAAAGCAAGAGAGAAGGAAATGAGATGCCTAATCTGTCACCAATCCATGAGGTGTCTTTGAAAAAGACATTGATGCATCCCATAATCATCTGTGCCATTCACAACTCTTGATGAAAAAGTAGGCCTGACCATGATGACACTGTGGAAGATGTAACATGTCTGATGTCGCTGAAGACCCTCTAATTACAAGTTCTCTTCCACTGCCTCCTGAAGTACAATGAACTGTGCCTGCATCGGTTGTTCTATCAACCACCAGTGGCCGATTGACGCAACAGAACTCGGTTTACCCCAATTGTGCTGAAGAAGCCCACAGAGAGTTAAAAAGAAGTTATAATGTTGGACATTCATATATGCAGGGCACATTCTAGAGCCACATGGCTGAATATGGAAATATGGACACCTTAGTTTATAAAGGGGATATGCAGTGGGTGGATGAGAGAACTCTTTCCAACATACACATAGTTTTTCCACATACAATAAACTGACCCTTATGGAAAGTTGATAGTGTCAGACATGTACAGGATATAAACTGGGAATGGTACTGGGCTCTATGTGAGATTAATGGGTTTGCATATTACATTGTGGGTTGAAAAATACACGGGGTCCACGCTTATTTAGACCAGACCAAATGCATCCAAGGGACACAGGGAGTGACATTTTTTCACAAGAAATAGTTACTACGTGTCTGTGACGGAACGTCCCTACACTCCTCTTGAGTGCGTTCGTCTTATATCACTTCCTCCCAGTCTGGATATAGATATCAGATATTCCAACCGCTCCCAAGCACCAAACGAGACGACACTTGCTTAGTGCTAGCATGGACTGTTTTATTACAAAACCAAACTGACATTTATATACAGTAGAAGAGGAGATCCCCCCCCCTCCTGCTCATATTACACCTGTAACAACTTAACATAAACAAATTAACTAATCTCTTTAAGCAGCCGATGTGACTCATCAGGATTTCACTACAGGTCAGACTTGTCACCGAGCTAAACACAGTTGATTATAAATGATCATAATTACCACCACAAGACATTTCATCACAATAGCAGGAGACCACCAGTAACAGACGGACCGTCTCCTACATTGTACAGAGGACAAGGTGATCAGCTCTCTCAATTAACATCTTGAGTTCATGACACTAGCATCTGACAGTGTGTGTCCCAACAGCATGAGACCACACACATTATATATACACATATATACAGCATTGAATCTGACTGGGGTTGGGGTTCTCCTTCACCCTGTGCCCCTTAAAATCCAGGGCCCATAATCGGTTGGCAGGAGGCTCGCATTTAGTCCTCTCAAAAAGCCTGTGTCCCGGCTAGGTCTGTCACAGTGTCCAAAATAGAGGAATTCGGGGGTGACATGTGGGCCAATGATTTTAAGAGAAAAGTAAATTCTCCATTAGCTAGAGTGTGAAAGCATTGTGATTGCGAAAGTGTGAAAATGCCATAATAAAGATGAATGCTTGCTGGTGTGACTGGATAGGGCCAATGTCCCTTTTTACGTACCTGCCCTGGCTGGAGGCATTCCTCCGACACATAGGTGGGGTTAGCTCACCTATATGTCTCGGTAAAGGACAGGGATGGGACGTTGTCCACCTATAGGCAAGTTAGTAAAAAAACTTGTTGCAATGTCTACTGGTGGTGAGCTAAGTGGTAAAAATGATGCGGAGAGTGGAAAACCATATCTGTGAGACTGGAGTAACTGGGAGACTAGTCAGGATTGAGGGAAAGATGAATGCAGCAATGTACAGAGACATCCTTGTATGTCGGCTGTTTGAAGTGGAATACCATTGTTATGGCAGCAGCTAGCTGGCATAACCCCGGTATCCTCTTCAACAGCGGGCAGTCCGCTTTCAGATAAAAGTGGTCTCTGTGGCAGATTTGCCGCAAGATCACTGTAAGGTACCTGGTGGCGAGCCTGGCTTGACGGAAGGGGACCTCTCTTACGACTCTGGTTCAGGGTCCACTGGAATGGGAACAGGGGACCCGTGAGCACAGCGGAGTAGGAGTGTCCGTCCGGTGAGTCAGCTGGTGCAGGATGAAGCAGGATGCTGGTGCTGGTCTTTAGGTGGCAGGAACTGCAGGTGATGGCACAGCAGGCTCGGGATCGGATGACCGAAGAGAGAGGTAGTCTCTGGAGCAGCAGCAGCGGAGGCAGATCCTGTGCGGGAGAGAGGCACACTCGGACGGCAGAGGTAGTCAGACAGGCCGGGTCACAGGGAAGGCAGATAGGCATAGACGGCAGGCAGACGGATGGTCAAGTGACAGGCAGAGGTTCGGCAACAGGTGGTAAGTCCTTTAGCAGGGTCAGGCAAGCCGGGGTCAAGGAGTAGAGAGGTCAGCGGGGTCAGACAGGCCGGGTTCC
The DNA here is from genome assembly GCA_028564925.1 of Lithobates sylvaticus. Taxonomy (NCBI): domain Eukaryota; kingdom Metazoa; phylum Chordata; class Amphibia; order Anura; family Ranidae; genus Lithobates; species Lithobates sylvaticus. Next base: position 524,480,342 of record CM053030.1, on the reverse strand, counting down.
AAAGATCACAGATAGGTTCAGGCAGGTTCACACAGGAGATTCAGGTCAGAGCTGCAGACGAACAGCACCGCAGGGCTGCAGCCCTGATCCTTAAATAGGCGCACTGGCGCCAAACAGCGCTAAACGCGCACGTGCACGCGCACGGGCGCGCGCCCCCGCTATTAGCGCACGGGAGCGCGCCCGCGGGCCGGTCGCGCGCGTGCACGCGCCCGCGCCGCGCGCCAACGCCCGCGCTGATGCCTGGAGGGCATGGAGGTAACCGTTTGCCTACGTGGAGGCAATCTGGGCCGCACCGAGCGGCCAGGACCCTGACAATCACTTTTATCAGGGGTGGGCGAGGCCCCCCTCCCGCTGCGCTCCAGTCGTCTCCGCCGCTTACAAGAGCCGTCGGTAGCGACGGAGACGATCGGGTCCTCTCCCCTCAACAACCTGGGGCCAAGTGAGGGAAAGATGGCCCCCACTCGGCTCCATACCATTAGATGGCGGAAGCAATGTCAAACATCACTTCCACCCAATGGTCTTTTTTTTATTGCATTTTAGTGTACATGTGAGATCTGAGGTCTTTTTGAACCCAGATCTCATATTTAAGAGGCCCAGTCATGCTTTTTTTGTATTACAAGGGATGTTAACATTCCTTGTAATAGGAATAAAAGTGACCCACATTTTCTTTTTTAAAAGGACAGTGTAAAAATAAAAAGTAAAATAAATAAATAAATAAATTGAAAGCGCCCCGTCCTGCCAAGCTCGTGCGCTGAAATGAACGCATATGTAAGTCGCTCCTGTGTATGAAAACGGTGTTCAAACCACACATGTGAGGTATCGCCGTGATCGTTATAGCGAGAGCAATAATTCTAGCACTGGATCTCCTCTGTTGCTCACAACTGTTAACCTGTCAATTTTTGAACGAGGCCTATGGAGATTTTTAACTGTCAGTGTTTTTTGCCATTCCACGAGCAGGCACAATATTTAACCACTTCAATACCAGGCACTTAGACACCTTCCCGCCCAAGCCAATTTTCAGCTTTCAGCGATGTCGCAATTTGAATGACAATTGCGCGGTCATGCTACACTGTACCCAAACAAATTTTTTATCATTTTGTTCCAACAAATAGAGCTTTCTTTTGGTGGTATTTGATCACATCTGCGATTTTTATTTTTTGCGCAACAAACAAAAAAAGACCGAAAATTTTGCAAAAAAACAAGTTTTATAATATGTGCGTTTTCTTCTTCAATGACGGGCACTGATAAGGCGGCACTAATGGGCACTGATAAGGCGGCACTGATGGGCACCGATGAGGTGGCACCAATGAGGTGGCACCAATGAGGTGGCACTGATGATGGGCACTGATAGGCGGCACTGATGTGCACTGATAGATGGCACTGATGGGCATTGATAGGTGGCACTGGTATGCAGCACTGATGGGCACTCATAGGCGGCACTGATGGGCACTCATAGGCGGCACTGACGGGTACTTATGGGTGGCACCGATGTACACATATAGGTGGCACTGATAGGTGGCATGGATGGGCACTGATAGGAGGGCATGGGTGGGCACGGATGGGCACTGATAGGTGGCACTGATGGACGCTGATGAGTGGCACTGATGACACTGATGGGTGGCATTACTGGGCATCCCTTTTTTAAACTTTTTTTAACTAAATATGATGTGCCAATCAGTGCCCATCTGTGGGCACTGATTGGCATATTTTTTGCATTTTTTTTTAACATGTGGATGGCCATGGGGGATGTGATGTACCTGGCCATCCACATGCTGGGGGCTTCCCTGGTGGTCCTGGGGGGTTCCCTGGTGATCTAGTGTGGGCATCTGAGGGGGGGCTGCGCTGATAAACAATCAGCGCATACCCCCCCTGTCAGGAGAGCCGCCGATCGGCTCTCCTCTACTCGCGTCTGTCAGACGCGAGTGAGGAAAAGCCGATCAATGGCTCTTCCTGTGTACATCGTGATCAGCCGTGATTGGACACGGCTGATCATGTGGTAAAGAGCCTCCGCGGGAGGCTCTTTACCGAGATCAGTGTAGCGGTGTGTCAGACTGACACACCGCTCCACCGATCGCCGCGATGCGCGCCCCCACGGGCGCGCGGCGGCTGTTATCCTGAAGGACGTCATATGACGCCCAGTCAGGATAACGAAACCACTTCCCGGACGTCAATCTGCTATTGACCGGGCGGGAAGTGGTTAAACATGACATGTTGGGTATCAATTTACTCGGAGTAACATTATCTTTCACAATATAAAAAAATTGGGCTAACTTTACTGTTGTCTTATTTTGTATTCAAAAAAGTATATTTTTTCCCCAAATAATTGTGCTGGTAAGACCGCTGCGCAAATACAGTGTGACATAAAGTATTGCAACGACCGCCATTTTATTGTCTAGGGTGTCTGAAAAAAATATATATAATGTTTGGGGGTTCTAAGTAATTTTCTAGCAAAAACAAGCAAAGCCCGGTCTTTAGATAGTTAAAGCGGAGCGACACCTATAAGTTTTTTTTTTTAAAAGTCAGCAGCTACAAATACTGCAGCTGCTGACTTTTAATAAATGGACACACACATATATATATATATATATATATATATATATATATATATATATATATATATATATATACTCTGCATTTAGCGTAGACCAGATTTTCAGTGTAGACTCTATATTCAAGTTAGTAGACTCTATATTCAAGTCCATTTGATAGATTATATATATACAGTTTAGTGTATGCACTGTATATACTCTGCATTCAGTGTAGCCTATATATTCAGTCAATGCAGGCAGTGTAGTTTATATAACACAGTGTATTGAAGTGGTAAAGGGGAACCCCGCGCCAAAATCCATAACAGACCCTTATCCGAGCTTGCAACCTGGCAGGCCACAGGAAAAGGAGGGGACGAGAGTGTGCCCCCCTTCTGAACCATACCAGGCCACATGCCCTGAACATGTGAAGGGTGCGTTGGTGTTCCCCACAAAGCACCTTGTCCCCATGTTGATGGGGACAAATGCCTCATCTCCACAACCCCTGTGGAATCTGGAAGAGGTTTCCCAGATCCCACCCCCCCCCCCCTATGTGAATGGGTATGGGGTACCTCTAACCATTCACCAAAAAAGTAAAAACGACAACAGACAGTTTTTGACAATTCCTTTATTACAAAAAAAAGTGCCCCGCGATGTAAATTCATCCTCAATCACGGCACCAAAGGTCTGAGAGAAAAAAAGAAAAGAAAAACTCTGCCTCCATGGGAGGCGTCCCGCCAAATGCCACCTTTTTGCAGTGACAGCTATTATATAGCTAAAGGTGTGGCCATCCGGTGACGTAACCGCCAGACTAATGGGACCCCCCAGGCATGATATTTAAAGGAATATTTAATTTTTTTTTTTTTCACTTTAAGCATTATTAAAACCACTGCACCAGAACAAAACGGCCATTTTAAAAACTTTTTTTGCATTGATACATGTCCCATAGACTTTAACGGTGTTCGCATGTTTGCACAAATTTTTGCTCTGTTCACATGTTCTGGTGCGAACCAAACCGGGGGTGTTTGGCTCATCCCTAGTGCATGTATTGGTGTTAGCTAGGGATGAGCCGAACACCCCCCGGTTCGGTTCGCACCAGAACTTGCGAATGGACCGATAGTTTGCGCGAACTTTCGAACCACGTTAAAGTCTATGGGACTCGAACGTGAGAAATCAATAGTGCGAATTTTAAAGGCTAATATGCAAGTTATTGTGCTAAAAAGGGTTTGGGTCCTGACCCAGGGGACATGTATTAATGCAAAAAAAAAAAAAGTTTTAAAAATGGAAGTTTTTTCGGGAGCAGTGATTTTAATGATGATTAAAGTGAAAAAATAAAAGTGAAATATTCCTTTAAATATCGTACCTGGGGGGTGTCTATATTATGCCTGTAAAGTGGCGCATGTTTCCCGTGTTTAGAACTGTCCCTGCACAAAATGACAAAAAAAATATATTTTTAATAATTACATTTGGCACATTGAACAACAATTGAATATAAATATTTTTTGGGCATTTAATAAACTGTGATTGTGGGGAGGGACAGGGGCCAACTAAGACCAAGTGGCCATCTCTGCTGCAGACAGTCAGTTCAAGGAATGTCCAGAGTGAGGGAGGGGTACCCCAGCTTTGGCAAATTGATTTTCAAAAATGCTAACTGCTCCATTAGCTGGGGGGACAACTGTGATCTTTGGGGTGACAGGATGTTTCCCATCACAGAAAACACCCACTCACTCTGGACACTTGTCGGAGGGCAGGACAGTAGCTCCTTGGCAATATCTGCGAGGGCAGACCACTCCTCGCTCTTCTCCTGCCAAAAAAACATTGGATCTGTGGTGGGGTGCACTGGTGGGGCTGACAAATAGGACATGACAACCTCCTTTGCTGAAATGGGTTTCTTGGGGCACACTATGCTGGAGGTTCCCATTAGGGTGTCAAGTGCCTCAGCCAAGACAGAAGATGCTCTGCGACCGCTGGCAGGAGCTCTGCTCACTTCACTAGATATCATTAATGTTGCATGGGAGAGGGGGTGTTCAATATCTTCTTCCTCCTCTTCCTCCTCTCCCAGCTCTAGCGGCCTTACCATCTGCCTTTCCCTCTGATGCACCCTGTCAATTAGTCTGTCCCACCATGTTGTCAGAGCACTGCACTGCACAGCCATTTTACCCTTGATGTGAGGGTCACACATAGCAGCCAGCATCAGTTATGGGCAAGAGGCGGTCAAATCCTGCGTGCGCCTGCCCAATTCCATCAGAAATGTGTTGAGCAGAGCCAACACATCAGGTTGAGGGCCGCCACCAGGCAAAGGTTCCTCAGCCGACTTGAACCGCTCCAATTTGCTCTTAAGGTGGTTGAAGAGTGGGAGCACATGACCAATGCTGGCATCCTCGCGGCTTAGGTGTTCTGTGACAGAGAGGAAAGGTTTGAGGACTGCCACAATCTGCCCAATTATGGCCCAGTCCTCCCTGGCTAAAGGTCTCTCTATGCCAATGTTATGATGACAGGCCATGGCATGGAGAGCCTTCTGCTGCTCAAGGATGCGTATCAGCATTGCTAGGGTTGAATTCCACCTAGTCCCCACATCCTGTTTTAGGCAGTGTTCTGGAAGGCCTGCCTTCCTCTGTTCCACCCTGAGGAGGTGGCTGTCCCTCACACATCGATGGAAGTGGCCACTGGCAAGCCATCTTCCGACAAGAGTCCACCACTTTGGACAGCCTTCCATCGCCGCCAGAATTAGCTTCCACCAACCGAAAACTGTCAGTTACCACCTGGTGGAGAAGGTGGGCTGAGCAGTGCACACCCACAAAACTGGCATCCCTTAGGCCCCTTTCACACTGGGGCGGGGATATTTAGCGCTGCTTTACCGTCGTTTTAACCGCGGTATTCGGCCACTCGCGGTGTGGTTTTACCGCCCGCGAGCGGCCGAAAAAGGGCTAAAGACCCCCGCAGAGCGCCGCCGTATCGGCGCTTTGCGGCGGTATTGCCGCGGTTTTACCACGGTTTCCCATTCAAATCAATGGGAAGGAGCGGTATAGGATTGGTGAACACACCGCTCCTATACCGCTCCAATGATGCTGCTAGCAGGACTTTTTTTGCCGTCCTGCTAGCGCACCGCTCCAGTGTGAAAGCCCGCCAACTTTCACACTGAAGTTAAAGGGGCCAGATTTTTTCAGGCGGTGAACAGGCGCTATTTTTAGCGCTGTACCGCCTGAAAAACGCCCCAGTGTGAAAGGGGCCTTACAGCCTTGACCATGTTGCTGCCTCCATCAGTGACAACATAGCCAATCCAGTAGTTGCTGTCTGCCTGTCCAAACCACTGCAACAACATTTTCTGCAGGGCTTGCAGGATGTTTTGCGCTGTGTGCTTTTCATCAAGCACCTCAGCGTGCAGGAGGAAGGAACGGTGCCCCTGTTTGTCAACTGCTGACAAGGATCCAGATGTTTGAACTACATCATGGGACACCTTGCCCTGCCACCAATGTGCCGTCAAGGACAGGAAGGCGTGCTGGGCACTACACGCACTCCACAGGTCAGTGGTCAGGTGCACTGCCTGTCCACCTGCCTTTCTAATCTCCTTCTTGAGCACCCTAACACAAGACCTGTATAAGGCTGGCACCACAGTTTGGCTGAAGGTCTTACGCGATGGCACACAGTACTGTGGTGCAACTGCCTGCATCAATTGCTTGAAAGGCTCACCTTCTACCATGTTGAAAGGTGCTCCTCCAACTGCAATGAGCTGGCCGATCAGGCGTGTTATTCTTTGTACCTGTGCCCGAGACATACCCTTACTCTGAAAGCCACCAAAATCTTCCAGGGTGGCCTGGTGGCTGGTATGGGTTGGATGTGGGATGGTAACAGTAACAGCATTATTTTCTGTATACTGGCTGATGGTGCTGGTACTTATGGTGGCTGTGGCGGTGCCACTATTGGTTCCCCTTTTGGTGTTTGGAGGAGGGGCCATACTTTTCTCTCCTAACAGCACTGCTTGGTGGTGCACACGCATGTGCTGGTTCATGCCACTGTTACTGAGATGCCCTATGTCTCGGCCCCGGCTGATCTCCCTGCCACAATGATTGCATTTGGCCTTCTGGCCAACACCAATTCTTTTAAAATGCAGCCAAATGCTGGAACGGCAGCCAGCACCAATGACACTGCCTGATGGAATCGCATCCACTGCAGTGGTCACCAGTGATGTAAGTAACTGAGTTAAAATAAACTGAGTTACCTAACGCAGTTACTTTAGAGGGTAACGAGTAATCTAACTGATTACTTTTCCCCTAATGGTAACTCAGTTCCCATTACTTTGGCTTAGTTACCCCAATTACATCTACGGCCACTAGATGGCAGTAGTGTAATTCCGGTGTCCTGCCAAAAAAGTTCCCCCGCCGGATAAGGACCCCCTGTACTGCACAGGCGCAGGGCTTGCGCAGTACGAAGGACTACGGAGCTTCCGAAAATTGCCGAACCTAAACAGCTCTGAGTGAACTCTACACCGTGCAGGTGCAGTTAACATGTAATTGTACGAGGCAAGGCCGTGCGCTCTTGATGCTCGTGCTACTCTGCAAGGGCCGTCTATCGTGTAAGTAAGGGGCGGGTCTAGTATTACTGTAACCAAGGGGAGCATTTATTATTATTGTTATATATCGAGCTCTGCCCATTAATTTAACATTCACCCTCTTCTGTAGCCATCCACCCCTTACACGATATAATAATAATAGACCCGCCACTTGCTTACACGCTATAACAGATCTGCCCATTGGTTAGAGTAATAATAGAGCAGCCCCTTGTTTACACGATATATAACAATAATAATAAATGTGCCCCTTGGTTACAGTAATACTAGACCCGCCCCTTAGTTACACGTATAGAATATTTAAAAAAAAAGTCAGTTACTTTGCTGCGTAACTAATTACTTTTCCAATGCAGTACCTGAGTTACTAACGCAATTACTTTTTGGGAGAAGTAATTTGAAACTTAACTAATTACTTTTTTTAAAGTAAGATGACCAACACTGGTGGTCACACTCTCTTCCTGAGGTTCAGCAGGAACAGGATGAAGAGACCTGAACATCCCAGGTATTTTGGGTGCTGTGGTGGATTGAGGCCTAATGGTTGCATTGGCCCATAATGCTGGAGGCTATGAAAGAGCTTGGTCAGGGGACTTAGGAGAGAAAAGTAGTGGGGACTGTGGGGACTGGGGAGATACATTCTGGGCTGTCGCTGGGGCCAACATGGGTAGAGGGTTGGAAATCCAATTTGTCTACGTCAGGAAAGCCTGTTTCCACCTCTTCCACGTTGCCAGGGGAAGAGTGATCCTTACAATCAGTAAACTGTGTCTCCTTAATTTCTTTTGTATTAGTTGAAATTCGATATTATTTGGTAGTTGGATTTGAATAATTTGGAGCCGAAATTCGAATCATTCGTTATATCCGCTATAATAATTTCTTTCGTATTAGTTGAAAATTTGAAATTCGATATTTGGTAGTTGGATTCGAATAATTTAGAGCCAAATTTCGAATCATTCGTTATATCCGCTATAATAATTTCTGGGGGCGGGAGGGTTTGATGGGGACACTCTTAAGGTGAGACTATGGGAGGGGGAATGCAGGGGTCTGAGGAGGAAAGAGAGGAGGTCCTATGTAATGATGGGGGGCAATTATGGGGAAGGAGGTCCTTTGTAATGATGGGGTAGTATGGTGAAGTGTGTCTTGTGTAATGTTGGAGGTAGTATTGGGAAGGGAGTCCTGTGTAATGATGGGGTAGTATGGGGAAGGTTGTCCTGTGTAATGTTGGAGGTAGTATGGGGAAGGGGGTCCTGTGTAAGGATGGGGGTAGTATGGGGGAGGAGATCCTGTGTAATGATGCGGGTAGCAGTGTTGGTCATCTTACTTTAAAAAAATAATTAGTTAAGTTACAAATTACTTCTCCCAAAAAGTAATTGCGTTAGTAACTCAGTTACTACATTTGAAAAGTAATTAGTTACGCAGCAAAGTAACTGACTTTTTAAAAAAATATGCTATACGTGTAACTAAGGGGCGGGTCTAGTATTACTGTAACCAAGGGACGCATTTATTATTATTGTTATATATCGTGTAACCAAGGGGCTGCTCTATTATTACTCTAACCAAGGGGCAGATCTGTTATAGCGTGTAAGCAAGGGTCGCGTCTATTATTATTATATCGTGTAAGGGGCGGATGTCTACAGAAGAGGGCGAATGTTAAATTAATGGGCAGAGCTCGATATATAACAATAATAATAAATGCGCCCCTTGGTTACAGTAATACTAGACCCACCCCTTAGTTACACGATAGATGCCCCTTGCAGAGTATCACAAGCATCGGGAGCGTGCTGCATCGCCTCGTACAATTACATGTTAACTGCGCCTGCGCGGTGTAGAGTTCACTCAGAGCTGTTTAGGTTCGGCAATTTTCGTAAGCTCCGTTGTCCTTCGTACTGCGCAAGCGATGAGCCTGCGCAGTACAGGGGGTCCTTATCCGGCGGGGGAACTTTTTCGGAACGACACCAGGATTTCACTACTGCCATCTAGTAATTGGGGTAACTAAGCCAAAGTAATGGGAACTGAGATACCATGAGGGGAAAAGTAATCAGTTAGATTACTCGTTACCCTCTAAAGTAACTGCGTTAGGTAACTCAGTTTATTTTAACTCAGTTACTTACATCACTGGGAGGTAGTGAGGGGGAGGGGGTGCTGTGTACTGATGTGGGTAGTATCAGGGAGGAGATCCTGTGTAATGATGGGGTAGTAAAGGTGAGGGGGTCCTGTGTAATTATGGGGGTAGTAAGGGGGAGGGGGTCCTGTGTAATTATGGGGGGGTGTATGGGGGTAAGGGGGAGGGGGTCCTGTGTAATGATGGGGTAGTATGGGGGGGGGGGTCCTGTGTAATGATTGGGTAGTATGAGGGAGGGGTTCCTGTGTAATGATGGGGTAGTATGGGGAGGGGGTCCTGTGTAATGATTGGGTAGTATGAGGGAGGGGTTCCTGTGTAATGATGGGGGTAGTAAGGGGGAGGGGGTCCTGTGTAATGATGGGGTAGTATGAGGGGGGGGGGGGCCCTGTGTAATGATGGGGTAGAATGAGGGAGAGGGTCCTGTGTAATGATGGGTAGTATGGGGGAGGGGGTCCTGTGTAATGATGGGGGTAGTAGGGGGAGGGGGTCCTGTGTAATGATGGGGTAGTATGAGGGAGGGGGTCCTGTGTAATGATGGGGTAGTATGAGGGAGGGGGTCCTGTGTAATGATGGGGGGTAGTATGAGGGAGGGGGTCCTGTGTAATGATGGGGGTAGTATGGGGGAGGGGGCCCTGTGTAATGATGGGGGTAGTAAGGGGGAGGGGGTCCTGTGTAATGATGGGTGTAATGATGGGGGTAGTAAGGGGGAGGGGGTCCTGTGTAATGATGGGGTAAGTATGAGGGAGGGGGGTCCTGTGTAATGATGAGGGAGGGGGGGTGATGGGGTATTTGATGGGGAGGGTGTCCTGTGTAATGATGGGGTAGTATGGGGGAGGGGGCCCTGTGTAATGATGGGGGTAGTAAGGGGGAGGGGGTCCTGTGTAATGATGGGGTAGTATGAGGGAGGGGGTCCTGTGTAATGATGGGGTAGTATGAGGGAGGGGGTCCTGTGTAATGATGGGGGGTAGTATGGGGGAGGGGGGTCCTGTGTAATGATGGGGGTAGTAAGGGGGAGGGGGTCCTGTGTAATGATGGGGTAGTATGAGGGAGGGGGACCTGTGTAATGATGGGGGTAGTGGGGGGGAGGGGGGGTCCTGTGTAATGATGGGGTAGTATGGGGGGAGGGGGTCCTGTGTAATGATGGGGGTAGTAAGGGGGAGGGGGTCCTGTGTAATGATGGGGTAGTATGAGGGAGGGGGCCCTGTGTAATGATGGGGGTAGTATGAGGGAGGGGTCCTGTGTAATGAGGGGGTAGTATGAGGGAGGGGGGTCCTGTGTAATGATGGGGTAGTAAGAGGGAGGGGGGTCCTGTGTAATGATGGGGTAGTATGAGGGAGGGGGTCCTGTGTAATGATGGGGGTAGTATGAGGGAGGGGGTCCTGTGTAATGATGGGGTAGTATGGGGGGAGGGGGTCCTGTGTAATGATGGGGTAGTATGAGGGAGGGGGTCCTGTGTAATGATGGGGTAGTATGAGGGAGGGGGTCCTGTGTAATGATGGGGGTAGTAAAGGGGAGGGGGTCCTGTGTAATGATGGGGTAGTATGAGGGAGGGGGACCTGTGTAATGATGGGGGTAGTATGGGGGAGGGGGTCCTGTGTAATGATGGGGTAGTATGAGGGAGGGGGACCTGTGTAATGATGGGGGTAGTAATGAGGGGGGGGGTCCTGTGTAATGATGGGGGTAGTATGGGGGAGGGGGTCCTGTGTAATGATGGGGGGGGTAGTATGGGGGGGGGGGCCCTGTGTAATGATGGGGGTAGTATGAGGGAGGGGGTCCTGTGTAATGATGGGGTAGTATGAGGGAGGGGGTCCTGTGTAATGATGGGGGGGTAGTATGGGGGAGGGGTCCTGTGTAATGATGGGGTAGTATGAGGGAGGGGGACCTGTGTAATGATGGGGGTAGTAAGGGGGAGGGGGTCCTGTGTAATGATGGGGGTAGTATGAGGGAGGGGGCCCTGTGTAATGATGGGGTAGTATGGGGGAGGGGGTCCTGTGTAATGATGGGGGTAGTATGAGGGAGGGGGACCTGTGTAATGATGGGGGTAGTAAGGGGGAGGGGGTCCTGTGTAATGATGGGGTAGTATGAGGGAGGGGGTCCTGTGTAATGGGAGAGTAAAATTGCGCAGGGAGGGGCAAGAAAATGTTTGTCCGGGGTCCAATCAATGTTAAAGACCCTGACTAGAAGAATTAGAGATACCACCATTATATATGATGCTCAGTTCCCGCAGAACAGAGGGTTTGATGGGCAAAAGTTCAGCTGTTTGTTTGAATGTCCCTAGAATAAAGCCTTTACTGGCCGTTCCCCGGCTTAAGACAATCCTGGAGTTATTTTCTGTTTTTATTATAATTGTTTAATTAACCTGTTGATTGATTCATTGTAGACAAATATATTTCTGTATTATTTTACTGTTTTAGAATGATAACGGACTTTGTGTGTCCTGATGTCTCCTCCAGAATGAAGACTCTGGTGGCTTTTCTATTCCTGGGCTCTTTGGGTCTGGCTTGGTGCGGTCCTGGAGGTAAGTAAGGAATAATATAAATATAGAAAATAACTGTGGTGAACTAGATGGGTGGTGGGGGGGAGGGGGTGTCTGAATACGTTCTCATGGCAGAAGCTAGTAAATAAAAATAACTCCTGGAAGATTTCTGTTAACAACCCTAAATATGTTTTACAAGGTGATCATTTACAATCACTTTAAAGAGGAAATGTAGTCTGCTGACATAATTTGTAATAAAAACATCTTTGCCATTTTGAAGCTTCCCTCCAACCACTTTGCATATTATTTTATATATGCTGTGATTCTGTACTTGCCAAATATCTCCCTCCACTAAGTCTGGCTGCAGCCATTTTAATTTGTGGGTAGCTGAAGCTGATGCCTGTTCACTTCCTGGATGTACACAGACACACAGGGGCACACCTCCAGCTCTGCAGCTCTCATTGGCACTCTTATGACTCACCCCCTCCCTTCCTGGCAAACTCTCACGAGAATAAGAGAGAGAGCTGTGCATAATGTCATAAGCCTAGGCTAATGACCAGACAAAAAACAGGAAGTGGGCTGTATAAGGTATTTACTGGCAGAAAATAAATGTTTTACTATCTAAAGTCAAAACAACAACAAGGGCAGAAGATTTAATAGATGGAAAGATGAAAAAATTACCGGAGGTCCGCTTTAAGCTGTCAAAAAAATCCCAGTCTGACAGTGTTTATAAAACACTTTCTCAGAGGATACAGAAATATACAATGTAACATATTGTTACTTTTGTATACTTCTGTTCATTTATCTGCAGATCAAAGGGATAAACTTCTATCTGCAGATGTGTAGCCAAGTCCCGGGTCCCCTTTGGTCTAATGAGAACCTCCAGAGTTATGCCCCGTACACACGGTCGGATTTTCCGATGAAAAATGTTCGATCGGATCATGTTGTCGGAAAATCCGACCGTGTGTGGGCTCCATCAAACTTTTTTCCGTCGGAATTTCCGACGCGCAAAGTTTGAGAGCTGGATCTCAAATCTTCCGACAACATTTTCCGATCGCGTCAATTCCGATCATGTGTAGCCTAGTCCGACGGACAAAGTGCCACGCATGCTCAGAATAAATTTGTAGACAAAAGCTATTGGCTACTGGCCTCTACGTAGTCCTGTCGTACGTGTTGTACGTCACCTCGTTCGGAATGATCGGATTTTCCGACAACTTTGTCCAACCATGTGTGGGCAACACCAGTTTTGGACAAAATCCGTTGGAAAATATCCGACGGATTTTGTGGTCGGAATGTCCGACCGTGTGTACTGGAGCTTAGGGATAGCTGACATACTTCTATGTAGAGTGAGTTACGAGGCATGGTGGCTGTAATCCAGGGTAGATTCATGGACGCCAGGCACTTCTTGAGTACTAATAAGCTGGGAATCTGCTGAACAGGGGTACTAATGAGTGTTTTTTTTTTATATTGAATTTTATATGAATCCTAGTTTTTGATACACATATAGTGATTTAGTTCACTATATTTGTTTTTGGAACATATGCCATTCTGGTTTCCTTTGACATATGTAATTTAGGGTGATTGAATTAGCGCAATTTATTTTTCTTATTCTTTGACACTATACCGATATTTGTGGTTTTTATTGCAGCTTTTTTACACTATTCGTCCACTTTTGAGCGCAGTTTTTCTTTCTTGTTTATTAATGAGTTGGTGGTCTGTTGAGTGGGGGGTTCTACTGAGCCCCTTTAAAATAAAGGGATTTATTGTTTCTTAAACAGAACTGGGGGAGAGAGGGTTTAGGGCCAGGATACCCTTTAGTAGTTTCAATGTTAATTGGTAGACTCCGAGATTTCTATAGGTAGACAGCCATGCAGGTAACGGTACCCAGCCGGACACCACATCTGCATGTGTAGACACGCTGTCTCCTTTGGCAACAATCTTCACTTCCTCTACAATCTCCTCTTGTAGATCTTCATTCAACTGAGCTCCCAGTCTCTCTCACTTGACCCGCTGATCCACTGCTACTGGATCTCCTGAGCTCTACCAATCTTCTCACAGAGTATCTTCCTCAAGCGTCACCCCTCGTCCCTGCTGGGTCCCTAGCTTGGCACTCACAGATACTCCTCAAGTGTCACCCCACTGGCCTGCTCGGTCCCTGGCTTGGCATATAAGGCTGCTCTGCAAGTGTCACCTCCGCTGGCCTGGTCAGTCCCTGGCTTGGCACACAAGGCCGCTCTGCAAGTGTCACCTCCGCTGGCCTGGTCAGTCCCTGGCTTGGCACACAAGGCCGCTCTGCAAGTGTCACCTCCGCTGGCCTGGTCGGTCCCTGGCTTGGCACACAAGGCCGCTCTGCAAGTGTCACCTCCGCTGGCCTGGTCGGTCCCTGGCTTGGCACACAAGGCCGCTCTGTCAAGTGTCAGTCCCCTCCGCTGGTCACCTTGGTCAGTCCCTGGCTTGGCACACAAGGCCGCTCTGCAAGTGTCACCTTCGCTGGCTGGGTCCCTGGCCCTGGATACTCAGACAGCCAAGCAGCCAGATGTCTTTGGAATAGGCCTCAGGCTCTGGCCTAGCAGCCTGGGGCCGCACACCACACGTCCACCCAGACAGCCGTCCAGGTGGCACAGAACCCCAATCACCTGACCTCAAATAAATAGGCTCTCTCAGCAGGCCAAAGTACCCAAGAAAATCCCTGCCCATTGGCTGTGACACCCCATCCATTCCTAATTTGTCCTTGCAATGCCCTTGTCTTATCTAATGCCACCAGATACCCGGCCATCTAGTGACAGAAGAGAAAAGTGCAGCAATTCCAGAATTAGATCAAATACCACCAAAAGAAATCTCTATTTGGGGGAAATAAAAGACGTACATTTTATTTGGGTACATTGTCGCAGAACCGCGCAATTGTCAGTTAAATTATTGCAGTGCCGCAAAAAATGGCCTGGTCATGAAGGGAGTAAAGCCTCCAGGAGCTGAAGTATTTATAGTGTTTGTCAGGTGAAGGTTGTTTACCTTCATGCATATGCATGAAGGTAAACAACCTTCAGTGGGCAGCTCCCCCCTTAGCCCCCCAATACTTATCTTAGCGTGATCTTGACCTAGTGATGTGCACAAGACCCGAGGCTATCCGGGTTTCTCCCTCCTGATTGGCTGAGATGCCAATGTCAATATCAATTACAGCCAGTGTGGCGGGAGTGGGGGGTGGGGCTGAGCCGTGCTCTATGTGTCTTATGGACACAGAGAGTCGGCTCGGGAGCGAGAACGCACGAGTGCCACCACAGCAAGTGGCTTGCTATTGAGGGCACTGGGCCAGGGGGAAGGGCCCAGAGTGCTGGGGGGGTACACAAGAGAAGGATCGGGCCACTTTAAAACAATTAAATAACAATCACTTTAAAGCGGAACTTCAGTAATTTTTTTCATCTTTCCATCTATTAAATCTTCTGCCCTTGTTGTTGTTTTAACTTTGTTTCAAATCTTACTTTATTTCATTTTCACATCTTGACAAACATAAAACTTTGCAGTTACATGTATTATACAGGCATTTACAGTTGTGTCTGTTTATAACTCCATAGTTTCTTATTCCTGTACTTTTGCGTATTAGTTATATAATGTTGCTATTACTTTCATTCTTACTCCCCATCATATGTCATTAAAACTTATCAAACAATCTATCATACTCTCTTCATTCATATTAGTGTCCAGTAGAGAGAGAAAAAAAAAGAAAAAGAGAAAAAAAAAAAAAAAAAAAAAAAAAAAAAAGGAAAAGAAATAAAAAAAAAAAAAAAAAAAAAAAAAGGGGATTTTGACAAGGTCTCTCCCGTCCTCCCTCCTCCCCCCTCCCTCTCATATCGTCCGCAGCAATAAGGACGACATCCTATAGTCTCTCCATTTTTGCCAAGTTTCGTTTATGTGATCTTTGGGATCCTCTTCCTTTATAATCCTCTCTTCCAGTGAACGCATATCATCCATTTCTATGATCCATTCCTCAATTGAGGGTGCTATATTGTTTTTCCATTTCCTTGCTATTACTGTTCTAGCTGCGGTTAAACAGTGTTTTAGTATCCCTTTTCTTATCTTTTTGATCGTACCTGGTATCATTGATAAAATAGCGATCTTTATTTCTGGTTGTATGTTTATATCTGTCATCTCGCTATATATCTTAAATATTTTTTCCAGAATATGTACACCTTTGGGCATAAAAACCAGATATGTGACATAGTCCCGGTTGCTTTTTGACATCTCCAACAGGTGCTATCATTTTCTACATTAATTTTATACAGGTCAATTGGGCATTTGTACCATCTCACTAGTAGTTTGTAGTTTCTTTCCTGATGTCTATTGGATAGAGACATTTTGTGTGTTAGTAAAATTGCTTTGTCCCATTTCTCTCTGGGTATGGCCTCTTCCATCTCCTGTTCCCATTTTCTTACATATTTTAACTCTTGTGTGTTACTGTTTGAAATTAAATATTTATATATGTTGGAAAGATTATGTATGGGTCTTTGTTCTTGTAATAATAATGTTTCCAATGTTGTGGGTGTTCTGTCCAGTATTCCTGTTTTCTCAAGAGTATTTATATATTCCTGAAGCTGTCTGTGTTGTATCCATTTGTGTGCATGTTCTCTACCCATGTCTTCTAGTCGAATAAGTTTTTTGTTCTCCATTGTTTGTACTATTCTGATGTTGTCTTTTTTCTCCCATTTTAAAAAGGTTCTGGATTCATTTGATGGGGGGAAATCGGGATTGCCGAAGAGGGGTGTCATTGGGCCTATATATGATGACCCTATTCCCCTTTTCATCAGTCCGTCCCATGTTTTCAGTGTTGCTTCAATCAAAAATGGCATTTCTTGTCTTAATGGTCTATTCTCTTTTTTTATCCATGGTAGTATTTTTAAATTTATATTCATAATTTCTTCCTCTAGTTCCACCCATTGTTTAGTTCCTTTATTATGAAACCAATCCAGAATCCTAGTGATCAGGGATGCCTTAAGGTATGTGGATAAATCCGGAAGGGCCAAACCCCCGTCTTTTTTAGATCTTATAAGTGTTTCCCTGCTGACTCTTGCTGGTTTACCCGCCCAGATGAAGCTGCCTATCAGTTTTCGTAGAGTATTCAATATGTTTTTGAGGGGAAATATTGGAACTGTTTGGAATATATATAGTATTTTGGGAAGTATGTCCATTTTTATAATATTTATACGCCCTGTCCAAGAGAAAATTCCTTTGTTGTAGTTTTGAAGTAGTTTCGTTATTTTTTGTATTAGTGGGACATAGTTGTTTTCTTGGAGTTTTCTGATGTCATTGGGGATAAATATTCCTAGGTATTTAATAGTACTATTTTGCCATTTAAAAGAGAAATTCCTTTTAAGAGTATCAACAGTGTTTGTAGTAAGTGAAATGTTTAAGGCTTCCGTTTTATTATAATTAACTTTGAAGTTACTAACTTCAGCAAAGCGTTTGAATTCTTTTATTAGATTGGGTAGCGTCACTATGGGGTTTGTAATATATAATAATAGATCATCTGCGTATCCTGAAAGTTTATATTCCTGATCTTTTATTCTAATTCCTTGTATATCCTTATTTATCCGGATTGCTGTCATCAGATGTTCCATAGTTAAAACATATTTCAGTGGGGATAAGGGACATCCCTGTCTGGTTCCGTTTCGTATTGTTATCGTGTCTGATAATTCCCCATTTGCTCGAATTTTGGCCGTTGGATTCTGATATAGAACCAGAATCTTTTCTAATAATCTAGGGCCCAGTCCCCATTGTTTCAATGTCTCTTCAAAGAATCGCCATCCCACCCTGTCGAACGCTTTTTCAGCGTCTACTGCCAATAGACAGGATGGGATGGCGTGTCTTTTCGCATATTCGACTAATGTCAAAGTTTTAAAGGTGTTATCTCTCGCTTCCCTTCCCTCCACGAATCCTACTTGGTCTAAATGTATCGTTGTTGGTAGTTTAGGGGTAAGCCTATTGGCTATAACTTTAGAGTAGATTCGGAGATCTATATTCGTCAGGGAGATCGGTCTATAGTTTCCACATAGTGTATGGTCTTTATCGGGTTTGGGTATGAGAGATATATATGCCTGCATACTTTGTGATACAAATGGCTGAGCTATAGATACAGAGTTAAATGTGCGTTTTAAAACTGGGATAAGCAGGTCTTTGTATAATTTATAAAAGCGTGGGGTAAATCCGTCAGGCCCTGGGCTTTTACCTATTGTCAGTGAGTCTATTACTATTTGTATTTCCGTTTCTGAGAATTCATTCTCAAGTTGTTCTATATCGCTATCAGGTAGTGGTGGTATCGGGGTTTCTGTTATGTATTGTTTTACCTTTTGGTCAAGGTCTTCTAGGTTTTGTTTTGTTAGTCGGTTAGGTAGGTTATATAACCCAGAGTAAAATGTATGGAAAGTTTCCATAATCTTTTTGGGATCATACGTCAGTTCCCCTGAGTCTGTTTTAATTTTGGGAATTGATGTAGTTCTTGTTTGTTGTTTTAAAGCTCCAGCTAATATTTTACCTGGTTTATTCTCTTGATGGTAATATAGGGCGCGATTTTTGTCTCTAATTCGAAGTGATTGTTCATTCAATATCGTTCTCAACTCTACTCTTTTATCCGAGAGGACCATTAATGTTTCTCGTGTTGTATTCTGTTTATGGTGTTTCTCTAATGCCGAAATTTCTTGTATCAATTCTTTTAACCTATTGTTTTTCATTTTTTTTAATCTAGACCCATGTTTAATAAGGAGGCCCCTTATTATACATTTAAGGGCTTCCCATTGATTTGGGAGTGATGTATTATCTTCTATGTGGTCTGATGTAAAGTTCAATATCGCGGAAGCAATTTCAGTTCTACAGGATTCATCAAATAGTAAATTATCATTTAATTTCCATGTACCTCTAGGCATACTTTTATTTATTGTATCTATAGTTAGGTAGATGGGTGCATGGTCTGACCATATGAAATTCCCTATCTCGGGGGTAGAGGTTGTTGCAATCGCCGAGGAGTTTATCAAAAAGTAGTCCAGTCTATGGTATGTATCGTGTACCTGGGAGTAAAATGTATAGTCTTTTATACTTGGATTTGTTATTCTCCATATATCTATTAGTTGGTATTGTTCTAGTAGTTTTTTAAATGCTCTTTTCTCACTTTTCTTTTGAGGTCCTGTCTTTGATGTGGTATCCATATTTCGATCTAGAACAAAATTGAAGTCTCCTCCAATTATGATTGTCCCTTCTGCTTTAATCATCATCTTTGTTAGTAGTTGAATGCCTGTTTTAATTTGATCTATATTTGGTAGATAGATATTAATAAAAGTGTATATCTGTCCGTATATATTCAGCTTTAGCAATAGTGCTCTGCCCTCTCGACTTGTCCATTTTTCTAAAACCTGATGAGGTATTGAGTTATGAATTACTATTGAGACCCCTCTGGATTTTGAATATGGGTATGTATCGTGATACCAGTTGGGATATTGTCTATTTTGTATGTTTGGTAGTTGATTTGTACGGAAGTGCGTTTCCTGGAAGAGAATAATTCCTACATTTTGTTTCTGGAGAGAATATAAGATTTGTGATCTCTTAGATGCTACATTTAGTCCCCTTGTGTTGAAAGAACAAACTTTAATAGCTGTCATATTTCGACAATAGGGGGTCTAGAGGAGGGAAGAGGGAGAGAGCAAAAGGGGGGGGGGGAGAGGGGAAGAGGGAGAAGGAAGGAGAGAGAGAAAAGAAAAAGAAGAAAGAAGGAAGGGAGAAAAAAAAAAAAATTTAATATTTTTTTATTCTTTTTTAAAAAAAAAAAGCTTCTCTTCTGTAGTTCACGTTCACTCGCACTAAGAGTCAAATGCTCTTTGGTGTTCTACTCACTTGAGATTAAAACTTTCATACTTTATCATTCTCTAAATGACTCGTTGAGTCTACCCTTACAATGTAAGTTCCCTATTTGGGGGTATATAGGGATTTCCTTAGGGTTAGGACGTGTCCCTGGTCTGGGAATAGTTTAGTTTAAATGATGTAGGATTTTAATGGGTATTTTAATCCTACATCTTATTTATCACCTTCATGAGCTATTATTATTGTGTTACTTATGTTAGTTCTCCTATCCTCTTCCCCTCCCCCTCCCCCCTCACCTTTGAAGTTATATTTGAAAGCCGACAGTTTATGTGGTATATATACGTCTTTTCCATTCTGTTATTCCATTATTACAGATTGGTATTTGGGTTGTTTCCCATGGATACAATGTGGTTTATTGGTGCATAATCTATACAGTTTATTTCCTCTGCTCTTCGTTGTGGGGATAGAGTGGGCAGAGAGAGAAGGAGAGAGAGAAGGGAGGAAAAGGAGAGGGAAAGGAGAAAAAAAAAAAAAAAAAAAAAAAAAAAAAAAAAAAAAAACCTAGAGGAAAAAAAAAGGGGAAGAAATTTTCTCTCTCTCCTCCACCCCACCCACTCCCTCCCCTCCGCAGAGGGTCGTTTTTTTTGGAGGGCAGAGGAAGATTGAATCAATTGTATCCAATGGGAGCAAACCAATTTCCCAAAAGCCCACAGCTCATAAGTGTCCATTTTTCAGGTACATTACAATTTATACATTTTTATCATATTTTCATTATATTCTGACATATTATATTTATAACTCTATGCATTTAATTTTGAGTCCCTGTTACCCCATTTTTCTCCCCAAAAAAAGAAAGAAAAAAAAAAAAAAAAAAAAAAAAAAATTTATAATAAAAAAAAAAAAAAAAAAAAAAAAAAAAAAAAAAAATTTATAATAAAAAAAAAAAAAAAAAAAAATGTTTTAATAATAAAAAAAAAAAAAAAAAAAAAAAGAAAAAAAAAAAAAAAAAAAATTTTTAAAAAAATAAAAAAAAAAATTTTTTTTTTTTATAATAAAAAAAAAAAAATTAAAAAATTTAAAAAATAAAAATTAAAGAGGGGGGAGCACCTAGGGGGGGAGGGGAGGCCAATTCTTTTGGAATCTCCCCAATCCCCCTTGTTCTCCTCCCTCGTTCCATTTCCCCCTCCTCTAGAGATGTGTGTGTAAGTAATAGATTATAAATTGTGTCTGGTGTGTCCGTGTCGTGTATATATAATATTAGTGTACAGGCATGTGATCGGTGTATCCCTTTCCCTTCTACCCTTCCCTCCCCGGTCCTATGTCCGCCCCCAAAAATGTGAGTCCTTGTGTAGATATGGTAAAGTTATGTGATGTGTTCCAAAAAAAAAAAAAAAAAAAAAAAAAATGTGCCCCTATTCATACTCAAATGATTCTGGTCTTTTCCCTGATCACTTCTAATATTAACATTATTTCCTCTTTATCTATTACATATCCGCAGTGTATATTGTGATGGTTACTGTTTGTACCCTATTCCTAAACCTCCCTCTTTTCTCCCTCCCCTCACCCTCCCATCTCCCCCTTCTCCGGAAAAAGAAGGAGAGGGAAAAAAAAAAAAAAAGGGGAGAAGGGGATCCCCATTTATAAAGGAATCCCTTCTCTCTCAATAGCTCCAGTAGTGGTTTCACCGCTCTTCTCTTATTTAATGTATGTTTAGATAGATCTTGTAAGAATATAAGTTGAGCTCCCTCATACTTGAATTCCCTTTGTGTTCTTGCTGCTATCATTATATTTTCTTTGGTTTGGAAAAAATGTATTCTACATATTATGTCTCTAGGTCTCGTTTGATTGGGATCTCTGGGTCCTTGAATTCTGTGTGCTCGATCGATCTCTATTGCTGTTGTCTCAGGTTGTTGTAATAAAATATTAAATATATGTTGTAATATTTGTTTCAGATTCTCGGTGTCTACTGATTCTGGAAGTCCTCTTATTTTTATATTGTTACGTCTATTCTTATTCTCGAGTTCATCTGTTGAATCTCTTATTTGTTTTATTAATCGATCGTGTTCTATTATTTTTTCTTCCAGGGTAAGTGTTTTCTGGTCGATCGTCAGGATTTTGGCATCTATGATATTCATATGCTCTTGGGTGTCTATTAAGGATACCTTCAATGAATTTATTTGCTCTTTATATGTAGTCTCTAATCTATAGACATAATTATCCATATCCTCTTTAGTTGGTAGTGATTTTAAGTGTGTCTGTATGTCCCAGTTGGGATTGTTTGTTGATCTCGTTGTGTCCATTATGGGATATTGTGTACTCCCTATGGGGCTATTGTTGAGTGGGAGCTCTGGGCTCATACTGGGTGAAGCAAAATGCAATTCAGTGGAAGTCTCTGCGTCTTGCTGTGGCGATATTAATGGCTGTTTGAAAAACCCCTTTATATCTGAGTTCTGTGCAGAATGTGGCTTAATCTGATTTTTTGTTGTTCCACCTGTGGATCCTCTCTTTGTTTTCTGAGTGTGTGTACTTTTTGGTGGCATCCTTATAGAGTTTTTATCTGTTTCAAAGTAGTAGATGGAAAGCAAACAACCAAAAAAAAAAAAAAAAACCTTTTCCTCTCAAGAGAAGTGTATATTCCACTGATCATATATTCCATATATATATGGAATGTTGTTCTCTTGGGTAGTTGTAGGGGTCTTTCTTATAACTTTTTTAATCTGTCTGGTGGGGAGGTATCTCCCGGGTTGCACTATCTTCACCCCCAATTTAAATCCTTTTTTAGCCGTCCATTTTTCATTAGGTTAAACTTCCCCTTTTTTTCTTCTTTTTTTTTCCTTTCCCTTCAAAACTCTTTATTGTACTCTGTATTCTTTGTTAACTGTCAGCAAAGTTTATCAGATATACCAGGAATATCTTTAATGGGTATTCTGTACAGTTATGTAATTATTTAACCCTTTTACGGTGAGGTCTTTCTCTCTACAGGAGGGTTATATTTGGGTGTTTTTCTGCTGGTTTCTGTAGGTCCCACTACAGTGTAGGTCCCACTAGAGTGACGTGACGTTTATGCCCTTAATACCCTTTATTATACAGTTATTCCTTTTCAATTTTTATGTCATAACACATATCCAAAGGGAAAAAGAAAAGGGAAAAAAACGGGGTTTTTTTGTCGGTCCCCTCCGCTTTACCTTTAGTCTGTAGGGTATATGAGATAGGGTACTTATCTGCTGGTTCCGTTAGTCCTGCACAGTCACTCTAGGGATTCCCTGTGGAGACCTCCGCTTCATGTAGTCTTCACAGCGGTGGTTGCTGCAACATTGATCTGTTGTGTTACCTTTAGTCAGCACTCTGGGGACGTCTCGTTCCCATCACTGCAGATAAGAGATCGCTGGGAGCTTTTTCTGTCTCTCTTGGGATTATATCCCAGCGCTTTTCTTGGAGCCTTTTCACCGCTATTTGCGCTTACCGCCAGCCAGCAAGCTAAGCTGCAGAGAGGTTGAAAAGATGTGTCCTTCAGCTGTGGTCAGAGCAGCATATCGTCGGCTTAGGGAGGGTAGGTGGGGATCATCTGTAGCTCATTGTGGTCAGCTGCAGGTGGTTTCCCAGACCTAGGAGGAGCTCCTTCGCTACACGTCCATCCTGTTCAATCCCCTTCCCCCTAGTGTGCTATGATTTGCACTCATTTGTTGTGATTATTTTCATTACTGCCTTGTTTTAACTTTGGATAGTAAAACATTTTCTTTCTGCCAGTAAATCCCTTCTACAGCCCACTTCCTGTTTCTTGTCTGGTCATTAGCCTAGGCTTATGACATCATGCACAGCTCTGAGAGTTTGTCAGGAAGGGAGGGGGGAGTCATAAGAGGACCAATAAGAGTTGCAGAGCTGGAGGTGTGCCCCTGTGTAAATCCAAAGTGAACAGGCAGCAGCTTCATCTGCCCACAGTTAAAATGTTTGCATCCAGACTCAGGGCATACCTCCCAACTTTTTTAAATGGGAATGAGGGACACCTATCAGCAAAAGTATGCAGGCATAGGACACACCCCTTGCCACACCCCCTTAAAGGAGAATTGTACAAAAAAACAGTAACAGTAGTGGCTTTTTTTTACCACTACTATTCCTTCATATTGGCTTTTGGAATTTACAAATGCAGCAATTTAGAAATCAGATGAAAGGTTTTGCGCTGGGAGACACTTTTTGATAGATAAAAAGTGCATTTTATATACAAGTATAGAGATCAGAGCAACATGAGGGACAAATGAGGAGGAATGAGGGACAGAGGGACATTGCTCCAAATCAGGGACGGTCCCTCAAAATCAGGGACAGTTGGGAGGTATGTCAGGGGAGGGAGATTTCTGCAGCATATTTGGCAAGTACAGGATCACAGTATATATAAAATAATATGCAAAGTGGTTGGAGGGAAGCTTCAGAATGGCAAAGACGTTTTTATTAAAAATTATGGGAGCGGACTGCAGTTCCTCTTTAAGCAACTTGACAAGTAAATTTTTTTTTTTCTTTTTGCAGATTTTGCATCACTTCTTGTCTGGTAAACGGTTGTCCCCAGAACAGGAAGTTAATGGAAATCTCTCTATCAGAGCCCTGGATAGCATTAAGGCTTCATGTAGACTGGCAGAAACGATGCCGCTGTTAGAGGCGTCTGGCATTTCCTGTTTTCTCTTTTTTTACACCTCTGAAAGCAGTTCTGGGTTATCCAATGCGTGTATGCACACTGTGTCATTTACTGGCGCACTTTAGAGCAACAATGCCCCAAGCCTGCTGTCAGAGTGCAGTTTATTCTGCCTAAATTTCTCCCATAGGCACCGATCGCCGCCTTCCCGTCCGTCTCCCCGGGTGGGGGGTGGATGGTGTTAGTTTGCAACCCCCCCCCCTGAAATATTTAGCACCAGCCGCCACTGTTTTAGAACAATGGAAAAACATTATGGGTTAAATGTATAAAAAAGTGCGCTGAACGAATGTGACCAATATCTGCACTGCTCCAACAAATCTTGCCGTATTCTGTATAATTATCTTCTGTTTGTAAGCGCCATCTAGTGACCATAATGCATTTTGTTCCTGTTTGAGACGTTTAGAAAAAAAAATACATTACAGCCACTAGATGGCGCTTGCTAACATAGGAGATAGTTATATTACACAGAATATATGTTTTGAGGATCTGTACAGATATTTGTCACATTCGTTCAGCCAACGGACCCCAAAATGTATAATTATTAAGTGTCTCCTGTTTTTCTTTTTCAGCCTTTAATATCGCCAGAACTGGGGAAGCCTCACAGAGCTCCGATTTTCAGGGCCTTACGCCTATAGCTTACGCTTACAAGGCCATTGATAGTGTGAAAGATACAAACTGGTATAATGGCTTCTGTACCTCCACAAATAATGACCAGTCGCCCTGGTGGAGGCTAGACATGAAACGGAAATACAAAGTAAATACCGTTGTGCTCACTGGCCGGTCGGATCGCGATATGCAACGGATGATGGGTGTAGAGGTCCGAATTGGAAATTCTCCAGACAATAACAACCCAGTGTGAGTACCACGGGGCCAACAAACTGTAGGGGTACCTATGTCAATGGTATTTGGGCTTATGTCAATGGCCTCAGTTTGAGATGCATCTGAGATCACTTAGAATTCAATGACACGTGTGTCTGACCTGCTATGACTTACCTGATCCTGATTTCTTCTCCTTTGGTCTGATATCTTCTGCTAAATTCATCTTTCAGAGGCCTAAACTGTAGCATTTTCTTGTGCAGGAACCCGAATACTAGGGATGAGCCGAACACCCCCGGGTTCGGTTCGAACCAGAACCTTCGAACCGACCGAAATTTTGCGCAAATTTTCGAACCCTATACGTTATAATGGACGCGAACGTTCGAAATCAAAAGTGCTAATTACAACGGCCAATATGCATGTTAATGTCATAAAACAGGTTTGGGGACCCGGGTCCTGCCCCAGGGGACATATATCAATGCAAAAAAAACTTTTAAAAACTAAAGTTTTTTCGGGAGCAGTCATTTTAATGATGCATAAAGTTAAAAAAAAAAAAGTGAAATTTTCCTTTAAATATGGTACCTGGGGGGTGTCTAAAGTATGCCTGTGAAGTGGCATGTGTTTCCCGTGTTTAGAACTGTCCTTGCACAAAATGACATTTGTAAAGGAAAAAAAGAAGCCATTTAAAAACACTTGCGGCTTTAATGGCATGTCTTGTCCTGGCCGCCATATGGCTGA
This sequence comes from Lithobates sylvaticus, assembly GCA_028564925.1. Classification (NCBI taxonomy): domain Eukaryota; kingdom Metazoa; phylum Chordata; class Amphibia; order Anura; family Ranidae; genus Lithobates; species Lithobates sylvaticus. Next base: position 524,454,584 of record CM053030.1, on the reverse strand, counting down.
AAATCCTTGAGAAAAATGGCATGGCTACCCCATCACCCCCCCCCCCACCCCAGCCCCTTTGGGTCTTGTATGGATATTAAGGGGGACCCCGCACCCAAAATAAAACCCTATACCTACAACCCTATATACTCTGAACAGCAGTATATAGGTGGTGCAAACAAGACACGGACTGTAGGTTTGTTCTTAAGTAGAATCTGAACAGGTACATTATGAAGTGTAGCTCCATCCCCAAAAAATCTATTTTTAAGCTTTTTGGAGAACATAGGGAGGGGTTATCACCCCTGTAACATTTGCTGTCTTTGCACATCTGTTCAGAACATGTCACCTCACTTTCCGTCCCAATGACAAATGTTTTTGGAAAAGTAGGGTTTGAATTGAAACAAGGATTGGTGATAAAGCATCAGGAGAGAGGAGATACCTTTTTCCCAAATTAAATCTAACAGCATAGAATTTCCCTTCCTAGGGGTAGATTTCCTCTCACTTCCTGTTTTCTCTTTCCGTTTGCAAGTAGGAGTCGTTTGTAAGTTGGATGTTTGAAAGTAGGGGCCTGGCCTATATACTCTGCAGAAATTTGCCCTATTAGATGTTGGTGTAGCCACAAGACTGGTGGGCACAGGAATGGGCCCTGCTGTGAGTTAATAGATCAAGATTTGTACTTGCATGCACCTGTTGAACCGGCAGAAAAATTGGGCCTTTGGTGGTGGTGGTGGTGGTGGTGGTGGACGGTGTTGCCACAAGACTGTAAGCCCTCACAGTTACTCTTGGTGGGCGCAGGAATGCGCCCTGCTGTGAGTTATTAGATCAAGATTTGTAATTGCATGCACCTGTTGAACAGGGCAGAAAAATTTGGGCCTTTGGCGGTGGTGGTGGACGGTGTTGCCACAAGACTGTAGGCCCTCATAGTTACTCTTGGTGGGCGCAGGAATGGGCCCTGCTGTGAACTATTAGATCAAGATTTGTAATTACACGCCCCTGTTAAACAGGGGCTGAAAAATTGTGCCTTAGACATTGGTGCTGGTGCCACAACACTGCAACCCCTCACAGATACTGTACTCTTAGCACAGCAATGAGACCTGTTGCAAAGCATTGTCTAAAAATTGTAATTACACGCCCCAACAGGGGCTGAAAAATTGTGCCTTAGGCACTGGTGCCACAACACTGCAACCCCTCACAGATACTGTACTTGGAGCACAGCAGTCACACGTGTTGCGAAGCATTTTTTTTAAAAAATTGTAATTACACGCCCCTGTTAAACAGGGGCTGAAAAATTGTGCCTTAGGCACTGGTGCTGGTGCCACAACACTGCAACCCCTCACAGATACTGTACTTGGAGCACAGCAGTCACACGTGTTGCGAAGCATTTTTTTAAAAAATTGTAATTACACGCCCCTGTTAAACAGGGGCTGAAAAATTGTGCCTTAGGCACTGGTGCTGGTGCCACAACACTGCAACCCCTCACAGATACTGTACTTGGAGCACAGCAGTCACACGTGTTGCGAAGCATTTTTTAAAAAAATTGTAATTACACGCCCCTGTTAAACAGGGGCTGAAAAATTGTGCCTTAGGCACTGGTGCTGGTGCCACAACACTGCAACCCCTCACAGATACTGTACTTGGAGCACAGCAGTCACACGTGTTGCGAAGCATTTTTTTAAAAAATTGTAATTACACGCCCCTGTTAAACCGGGGTTGAAAAATTGTGCCTTAGGCACTGGTGCTGGTGCCACAACACTGCAACCCCTCACAGATACTGTACTTGGAGCACAGCAGTCACACGTGTTGCAAAGCATTTTTTTTTTAAAAATTGTAATTACACGCCCCTGTTAAACAGGGGCTGAAAAATTGTGCCTTAGGCACTGGTGCTGGTGCCGCAACACTGCAACCCCTCACAGATACTGTACTTGGAGCACAGCAGTCACACGTGTTGCGAAGCATTTTTTTAAAAAAATTGTAAGTACACGCCCCTGTTATACAGGGGCTGAAAAATTGTGCCTTAGGCACTGGTGTGGTGGCATGGATCATTGAGGAGGAGGAAGAGGATAGTCAGTGAACATAACAGGACAGTCACTCAGCATCAGCATAGGCAGTCTTGAAGGGATGTGACATTATAAATTATTCCGTTATATCCGCTTCAGGTGCCTGGTAGCTGGTGGTGATCCAAGACTGATTCATTTTGATGAAGGTCAGTCGATCACCCAAGTCAGTGGACAGGCGCACCCTATGATCGGTGACAAATCCTCCAGCAGCACTGAATGTGCGTTCGGAAAGAACGCTGGAGGCAGGACAGGCCAGTAGCTCAATTGCATACTGTGCAAGCTCTGGCCAGTGATCCATCCTCAGGACCCAGTAAGCCAGAGGATTTTCGGTGGGAAAGGTGTCCAAGTCTGACCTTGCCCCAAGGTATTCCTGCAACATGTATATCAGACGCTGGCGATGGTTGCTGGAACCGATCATACCTTGGGGCTGCGGACTTAAAAATTGTCTGAACGCATCGGTCAGACGTCCACCTTCCCCACCGCTCCTTCTGCTACTGACCGAAGCCTCAGCAACTCGTCGCCCAGGACCAGGAGTTTGTAACCTCCCAGTTTCTGGGAACGCGTTGCACAGACCTTTCTGCAAGGCCTCCCTGAGATGTCTCATCCTCTGCTCCCTCTACGACGGCAAGATAAGGTCCGCAACCTTACCCTTGTACCGTGGATCAAGGAGAGTGGCCAGCCAGTAATGGTCCCTCTCCTTGATCCGAAGAACACGAGGATCCTTCCGCAGGCTTTGCAGGATCAGGGAGGCCATGCAGCGTAGGTTAGCTGAGGCATTCGGTCCGGAGTCTTCTGGGTCACTGAGGATGACATGATCGCCAGTCACCTCCTCCCAGCCACGTACAAGTCCACTGGTTTGTTGGGACTGTACAACATCCCTAATAGACTGCTGATGCTGAGTGCCAGGCTCCACCTCCATGCTCACACAATCCTCCTCCTCCTCCTCCTCCTCATCCTCATCCTCTTCCTGTGTGATGGGTGGGACAGAAGGAACACTGTCCGGATAAAGGGGGCCTTGAGAGGCAAGGAAGTCCTCCTCTTCCTGCCTCTGTTCTGCCTCAAGTGCCCTGTCCATTATCCCACGCAGCGTATGCTCCAACAGGTGGACAAGAGGTACAGTGTCACTGATGCATGCACTGTCACTGCTCACCATCCTCGTGGCCTCCTCAAATGGTGAGAGGACAGTGCATGCATCCCTGATCATGCTCCACTGACGTGGGGAAAAAAAACAAGCTCCCCTGACCCTGTCCTGGTGCCGTAGTCGCAAAGGTACTCATTGATGGCCCTCTGCTGCGTGTGCAGTCGCTGCAGCATGGCCAACGTTGAGTTCCACCTGGTGGGCATGTCACATATTAGGTGGTTCTTGGGCAGGTTCAGCTACTTTTGCAGCTCAGTCAGCCGAGCACTGGCATTATAAGATCGGCGGAAATGCACACAGACTTTCCTGGCCTGCCTCAGGACATCCTGTAAGCCTGGGAACCTGCCCAAGAACCGCTGCACCACCAGGTTGAGGACGTGAGCCATACAGGGCACATGGGTGAGCTGCCCCTGTCGCAGGGTGGAGAGGAGGTTGGTGCCATTGTCAGAAACGACCATTCCTGGCTTAAGCTGGCGTGGCGTCAACCACCTCTCGGCCTGCCCCTGCAGAGCTGCCAGAACCTCTGGCCCAGTGTGGCTCCTGTCCCCCAAACACACCAGCGCAAGCAAGGCATGGCATATTTTTGCCTGCGTACTTGCGTAGCCCCTTGTACGCCTACGGAGCACCGCTGGTTCCGAGGACAGAGCACTGGAGGAAGAAGAAGAGGAGGGGGTGGAGGAGAGAGGTGTGTCACAACCAGTAGCAGTAGTAGCATTTTGGAGGCGTGGTGGCGGAACAACCTCCAACACTATTGCACCTTGTCCTGCATCCCTCCCAATAGAGTGACCCAATGGGCCGTGAAAGAAAGGTAACGTCCCTGTCCATGCCTGCTGGACCATGAGTCAGCGGTAATATGCACCTTACCGCTGACCGCCCTGTCCAGCGAGGCATGGTCATTGCCTTCCACATGCCGGTAGAGAGACGGAATCGCCTTCCGTGAAAAAAAGCGTTTGGGAACCTGCCACTGAGGAACCGCACATTGAACAAACTCACGGAAGGGGGCCGAGTCTACCAACTGAAAAGGCAGCAGTTGAAGTGCTAGCAATTTAGCCAAGCTAGCATTCAACCACTGGGCATGTGGATGGCTGGGAGTGTACTTCTTTCGACGGTCCAGCAGCTGGGGCAGGGAAATTTGCCTGCTACTATCGGACGTCGGTGTACTGCAAGTACTTGGTTGTGACAAACCTAATTCTACACCTTCAGTCCTCTCACAGCAGCTTTCAGAGAGGACTGAAGATGTAGTGGGGATGGAGATCCCAGCTGATGAGGAGCAAGGAGAGGTCCGCTTAGATCTTTGGTGTGGGTCTTTTATGTGTGCCTGCCAACGAGCTGCATGGCAGGTCGACATATGTCTGCTCATGCTTGTGGTGCCCAAGCGGCTGATGTTTTGGCCACGCGAGATACGCTTGAGACAAATATTGCAAATAGCAGTGGTGCGATCTGATGCACTCGTCTCAAAAAAGGCCCACACCAAAGAACTTTTCTGATAACGTGCAGAGGCAGCGCCCTGCACAGGCAGAGCTCTGCGGTGTTGTACAGTTGCTGTGCTGGCCTCTAGCTGGCCTCCAGGGGGTATCCTGCCTCGTTGGACATGTGACGCCGCATCCTCCTCCTCCTCGTCCTCCTCCTCATCCTCTCTCCCTCCAGGCACCCACGTGGCGTCAGTGACCTCATCATCCCCTCCCTCTTCACCACTAGAGCAAACCTGGCAGTAAGCTGCAGCTGGTGGAACAGTACTGGCAGATTGCTGTCCTTCAGCATCCCCTCTCTCTGCACGCTCACTACTGACTTCCTCAAGCTGGGTATCATCATCCGAGCCTTCGAATCGTTGGGCATCCTCCTGGAGAATGTACCCAACACTGTGCTCAAACAGTTCGGGGGACTCCTCAGGAGGACATGGTGGGTCTAGGGAAGGGGTGGCTGATGATGCCATTGAGTACGCGTTGGCAGCTGCTCTGCCAGTACCCTGAGCCTGGGTGAGAGAGGATGAGGAGGATGAGGAGGGCTTGGTCATCCATTCTACCAAGCCTTCAGCATGATGCGGCTCCACATGTCCAGCTGCCGAAAACAAAGACGCGCGTGTCCCATGGTCACGTGCTGATGACGATGCACGACTACGTCCACGGCCACGGCCACGTCCACTAGAAACAGAGCCTGCCTGCCCTGTGTTCTTGGCTCTGCATGCTCTGCCTCCGCTTGGCGGTCTTCCAGCCATTGTAGTCGGTAGTCCTGTGGGTGCTGCTGAGAAGAAAATATAGGAGCTCTGTGTGATGCCACTAACACACTAGAAGTCCTATGGGTGCTGCTGAGAAGAAAATATAGGAGCTCTGTGTGATGCCACTAACACAATAGAAGTCCTATGGGTGCTTCTGCAAAGAAAATATAGGAGCTCTGTGTGATGCCACTAACACACTAGAAGTCCTGTGGGTGCTGCTGAGAAGAAAATATAGGAGCTCTGTGTGATGCCACTAACACACTAGAAGCCCTATGGGTGCTTCTGCAAAGAAAATATAGGAGCTCTGTGTGATGCCACTAACACACAATTGAAGTCCTATGGGTGCTTCTGGGTAGAAAATATAGGAGCTCTGTGTGATGCCACTAACGCACTAGAAGTCCTATGGGTGCTTCTGCGAAGAAAATATAGGAGCTCTGTGTGATGCCACTAACACACTAGAAGTCCTGTGGGTGCTGCTGAGAAGAAAATATAGGAGCTCTGTGTGATGCCACTAACACACTAGAAGTCCTATGGGTGCTTCTGCAAAGAAAATATAGGAGCTCTGTGTGATGCCACTAACACACTAGAAGTCCTGTGGGTGCTGCTGAGAAGAAAATATAGGAGCTCTGTGTGATGCCACTAACACACTAGAAGTCCTATGGGTGCTTCTGCAAAGAAAATATAGGAGCTCTGTGTGATGGCACTAACACACAATTGAAGTCCTATGGGTGCTTCTGGAAGAAAATATAGGAGCTCTGTGTGATGCCACTAACACACTAGAAGTCCTATGGGTGCTTCTGAGAAGAAAATATAGGAGCTCTGTGTGATGCCACTAACACACTAGAAGTCATGTGGGTGCTTCTGCTGAGAAGAAAATATAGGAGCTCTGTGTGATGCCACTAACACACTAGAAGTCCTATGGGTGCTTCTGCAAAGAAAATATAGGAGCTCTGTGTGATGCCACTAACACACTAGAAGTCCTATGGGTGCTCTGCAAAGAAAATATAGGAGCTCTGTGTGATGCCACTAACACACTAGAAGTCCTGTGGGTGCTGCTGAGAAGAAAATATAGGAGCTCTGTGTGATGCCACTAACACACTAGAAGTCCTATGGGTGCTTCTGCAAAGAAAATATAGGAGCTCTGTGTGATGCCACTAACACACTAGAAGTCCTGTGGGTGCTGCTGAGAAGAAAATATAGGAGCTCTGTGTGATGCCACTAACACACTAGAAGTCCTATGGGTGCTTCTGCAAAGAAGAAAATATAGGAGCTCTGTGTGTGCCACTAACACACTAGAAGTCCTGTGGGTGCTGCTGAGAAGAAAATATAGGAGCTCTGTGTGATGCCACTAACACACTAGAAGTCCTATGGGTGCTTCTGCAAAGAAAATATACGAGCTCTGTGTGATGCCACTAACACACTAGAGGTCCTATGGGTGCTTCTGCAAAGAAAATATAGGAGCTCCGTGTGATGCCACTAACACACTAGAAGTCCTATGGGTGCTTCTGAGAAGAAAATATAGGAGCTCAGTGTGATGCCACTAACACACTAGAAGTCCTATGGGTGCTTCTGCAAAGAAAATATAGGAGCTCTGTGTGATGCCACTAACACACAATTAAAGTCCTATGGGTGCTTCTGGAAAGAAAATATAGGAGCTCTGTGTGATGCCACTAACACACTAGAAGTCCTATGGGTGCTTCTGAGAAGAAAATATAGGAGCTCTGTGTGATGCCACTAACACACTAGAAGTCCTATGGGTGCTTCTGCAAAGAAAATATAGGAGCTCTGTGTGATGCCACTAACACACTAGAAGTCCTATGGGTGCTGCTGAGAAGAAAATATAGGAGCTCTGTGTGATGCCACTAACACACTAGAAGAAGTCCTATGGGTGCTTCTGCAAAGAAAATATAGGAGCTCTGTGTGATGCCACTAACACACTAGAAGTCCTGTGGGTGCTGCTGAGAAGAAAATATAGGAGCTCTGTGTGATGCCACTAACACACTAGAAGTCCTATGGGTGCTTCTGGAAGAAAATATAGGAGCTCTGTGTGATGCCACTAACACACAATTGAAGTCCTATGGGTGCTTCTGAAGAAAATATAGGAGCTCTGTGTGATGCCACTAACACACTAGAAGTCCTATGGGTGCTTCTGGAAGAAAATATAGGAGCTCTGTGTGATGCCACTAACACACTAGAAGTCCTATTGGTGCTTCTGAGAAGAAAATATAGGAGCTCTGTGTGATGCCACTAACACACTAGAAGTCCTATGGGTGCTTCTGCAAAGAAAATATAGGAGCTCTGTGTGATGGCACTAACACACTAGAAGTCCTATGGGTGCTCTCTGGAAGAAAATATAGGAGCTCTGTGTGATGCCACTAACACACTACAAGTCCTATGGGTGCTTCTGGGAAGAAAATATAGGAGCTCTGTGTGATGCCACTAACACACTAGAAGTCCTATGGGTGCTGCTGAGAAGAAAATATAGGAGCTCTGTGTGATGCCACTAACACACTAGAAGTCCTATGGGTGCTTCTGCAAAGAAAATATAGGAGCTCTGTGTGATGCCACTAACACACTAGAAGTCCTATGGGTGCTTCTGCAAAAGAAAATATAGGAGCTCTGTGTGATGCCACTAACACACTAGAAGTCCTGTGGGTGCTGCTGAGAAGAAAATATAGGAGCTCTGTGTGATGCCACTAACACACTAGAAGTCCTATGGGTGCTTCTGCAAAGAAAATATAGGAGCTCTGTGTGATGCCACTAACACACTAGAAGTCCTGTGGGTGCTGCTGAGAAGAAAATATAGGAGCTCTGTGTGATGCCACTAACACACTAGAAGTCCTATGGGTGCTTCTGCAAAGAAAATATAGGAGCTCTGTGTGATGCCACTAACACACTAGAAGTCCTGTGGGTGCTTCCGAGAAGAAAATATAGGAGCTCTGTGTGATGCCACTAACACACTAGAAGTCCTATGGGTGCTTCTGCAAAGAAAATATACGAGCTCTGTGTGATGCCACTAACACACTAGAAGTCCTATGGGTGCTTCTGGAAGAAAATATAGGAGCTCTGTGTGATGCCACTAACACACTAGAAGTCCTATGGGTGCTTCTGGAAGAAAATATAGGAGCTCTGTGTGATGCCACTAACACACTAGAAGTCCTATGGGTGCTTCTGGGAAGAAAATATAGGAGCTCTGTGTGATGCCACTAACACACAATTAAAGTCCTATGGGTGCTTCTGGGAAGAAAATACAGGAGCTCTGTGTGATGCCACTAACACACTAGAAGTCCTATGGGTGCTTCTGGGAAGAAAATATAGGAGCTCTGTGTGATGCCACTAACACACTAGAAGTCCTATGGGTGCTTCTGCAAAGAAAATATAGGAGCTCTGTGTGATGCCACTAACACACTAGAAGTCCTATGGGTGCTTCTGAGAAGAAAATATAGGAGCTCTGTGTGATGCCACTAACACACTAGAAGTCCTATGGGTGCTTCTGCAAAGAAAATATAGGAGCTCTGTGTGATGCCACTAACACACTAGAAGTCCTATGGGTGCTGCTGGGAAGAAAATATAGGAGCTCTGTGTGATGCCACTAACACACTAGAAGTCCTATGGGTGCTTCTGCAAAGAAAATATAGGAGCTCTGTGTGATGCCACTAACACACTAGAAGTCCTGTGGGTGCTCTGAGAAGAAAATATAGGAGCTCTGTGTGATGCCACTAACACACTAGAAGTCCTATGGGTGCTTCTGCAAAGAAAATATAGGAGCTCTGTGTGATGCCACTAACACACTAGAAGTCCTGTTGGTGCTGCTGGGAAGAAAATATAGGAGCTCTGTGTGATGCCACTAACACACTAGAAGTCCTATGGGTGCTTCTGAAAGAAAATATAGGAGCTCTGTGTGATGGCACTAACACACAATTGAAGTCCTATGGGTGCTTCTGGGAAGAAAATATAGGAGCTCTGTGTGATGCCACTAACACACTAGAAGTCCTATGGGTGCTTCTGGGAAGAAAATATAGGAGCTCTGTGTGATGCCACTAACACACTAGAAGTCCTATGGGTGCTGCTGGGAAGAAAATATAGGAGCTCTGTGTGATGCCACTAACACACTAGAAGTCCTATGGGTGCTTCTGCGAAGAAAATATAGGAGCTCTGTGTGATGCCACTAACACACTAGAAGTCCTATGGGTGCCTCTGGGAAGAAAATATAGGAGCTCTGTGTGATGCCACTAACACACTAGAAGTCCTATGGGTGCTGCTGGGAAGAAAATATAGGAGCTCTGTGTGATGCCACTAACACACTAGAAGTCCTATGGGTGCTTCTGCAAAGAAAATATAGGAGCTCTGTGTGATGCCACTAACACACTAGAAGTCCTATGGGTGCTGCTGGGAAGAAAATATAGGAGCTCTGTGTGATGCCACTAACACACTAGAAGTCCTATGGGTGCTTCTGGGAAGAAAATATAGGAGCTCTGTGTGATGCCACTAACACACTAGAAGTCCTATGGGTGCTTCCGGGAAGAAAATATAGGAGCTCTGTGTGATGCCACTAACACACTAGAAGTCCTATGGGTGCTTCTGGGAAGAAAATATACGAGCTCTGTGTGATGCCACTAACACACTAGAAGTCCTATGGGTGCTTCTGGGAAGAAAATATAGGAGCTCTGTGTGATGCCACTAACACACTAGAAGTCCTATGGGTGCTGCTGGGAAGAAAATATAGGAGCTCTGTGTGATGCCACTAACACACTAGAAGTCCTATGGGTGCTTCTGGGAAGAAAATATAGGAGCTCTGTGTGATGCCACTAACACACAACAAGTCCTATGGGTGCTTCTGGGAAGAAAATACAGGAGCTCTGTGTGATGCCACTAACACACTAGAAGTCCTATGGGTGCTTCTGGAAGAAAATATAGGAGCTCTGTGTGATGCCACTAAACACACTAGAAGTCCTATGGGTGCTTCTGGGAAGAAAATATAGGAGCTCTGTGTGATGCCACTAACACACTAGAAGTCCTATGGGTGCTTCTGAGAAGAAAATATAGGAGCTCTGTGTGATGCCACTAACACACTAGAAGTCCTATGGGTGCTTCTGGAAGAAAATATAGGAGCTCTGTGTGATGCCACTAACACACTAGAAGTCCTATGGGTGCTTCTGGGAAGAAAATATAGGAGCTCTGTGTGATGCCACTAACACACTAGAAGTCCTATGGGTGCTTCTGCTGGGAAAGAAAATATAGGAGCTCTGTGTGATGCCACTAACACACTAGAAGTCCTATGGGTGCTTCTGGGAAGAAAATATAGGAGCTCTGTGTGATGCCACTAACACACTAGAAGTCCTATGGGTGCTTCTGGGAAGAAAATATAGGAGCTCTGTGTGATGCCACTAACACACTAGAAGTCCTATGGGTGCTTCTGGAAGAAAATATAGGAGCTCTGTGTGATGCCACTAACACACTAGAAGTCCTATGGGTGCTTCTGGAAGAAAATATAGGAGCTCTGTGTGATGCCACTAACACACTAGAAGTCCTATGGGTGCTTCTGGGAAGAAAATATAGGAGCTCTGTGTGATGCCACTAACACACTAGAAGTCCTATGGGTGCTTCTGGGAAGAAAATATAGGAGCTCTGTGTGATGCCACTAACACACCACAAGTCCTATGGGTGCTTCTGAAGAAAATATAGGAGCTCTGTGTGATGCCACTAACACACTAGAAGTCCTATGGGTGCTTCTGGGAAGAAAATATAGGAGCTCTGTGTGATGCCACTAACACACTAGAAGTCCTATGGGTGCTTCTGGAAGAAAAATATAGGAGCTCTGTGTGATGCCACTAACACACACTAGAAGTCCTATGGGTGCTTCTGGGAAGAAAATATAGGAGCTCTGTGTGATGCCACTAACACACTAGAAGTCCTATGGGTGCTTCTGGAAGAAAATATAGGAGCTCTGTGTGATGCCACTAACACACTAGAAGTCCTATGGGTGCTTCTGGGAAGAAAATATAGGAGCTCTGTGTGATGCCACTAACACACTAGAAGTCCTATGGGTGCTTCTGGGAAGAAAATATAGGAGCTCTGTGTGATGGCCACTAACACACTAGAAGTCCTATGGGTGCTTCTGGGAAGAAAATATAGGAGCTCTGTGTGATGCCACTAAACACAAGAAGTCCTATGGGTGCTTCTGGGAAGAAAATATAGGAGCTCTGTGTGATGCCACTAACACACTAGAAGTCCTATGGGTGCTTCTGGGAAGAAAATATAGGAGCTCTGTGTGATGCCACTAACACACTACAAGTCCTATGGGTGCTTCTGGGAAGAAAATATAGGAGCTCTGTGTGATAGGAGCTCTGTGTGATGCCACTAACACACTAGAAGTCCTATGGGTGCTTCTGGAAGAAAATATAGGAGCTCTGTGTGATGCCACTAACACACTAGAAGTCCTATGGGTGCTTCTGGAAGAAAATATAGGAGCTCTGTGTGATGCCACTAACACACTAGAAGTCCTATGGGTGCTTCTGGAAGAAAATATAGGAGCTCTGTGTGATGCCACTAACACACTAGAAGTCCTATGGGTGCTTCTGGGAAGAAAATATAGGAGCTCTGTGTGATGCCACTAACACACTACAAGTCCTATGGGTGCTTCTGGGAAGAAAATATAGGAGCTCTGTGTGATGCCACTAACACACTAGAAGTCCTATGGGTGCTTCTGGGAAGAAAATATAGGAGCTCTGTGTGATGCCACTAACACACTACAAGTCCTATGGGTGCTTCTGGGAAGAAAATATAGGAGCTCTGTGTGATGCCACTAACACACTAGAAGTCCTATGGGTGCTTCTGGGAAGAAAATATAGGAGCTCTGTGTGATGCCACTAACACACTACAAGTCCTATGGGTGCTTCTGGGAAGAAAATATAGGAGCTCTGTGTGATGCCACTAACACACTAGAAGTCCTATGGGTGCTTCTGGGAAGAAAATATAGGAGCTCTGTGTGATGCCACTAACACACTAAGAAGTCCTATGGGTGCTTCTGGGAAGAAAATATAGGAGCTCTGTGTGATGCCACTAACACACTAGAAGTCCTATGGGTGCTTCTGGAAGAAAATATAGGAGCTCTGTGTGATGCCACTAACACACTAGAAGTCCTATGGGTGCTTCTGGGAAGAAAATATAGGAGCTCTGTGTGATGCCACTAACACACTAGAAGTCCTATGGGTGCTTCTGGGAAGAAAATATAGGAGCTCTGTGTGATGCCACTAACACACTAGAAGTCCTATGGGTGCTTCTGGGAAGAAAATATAGGAACTCTGTGTGATGCCACTAACACACTACAAGTCCTATGGGTGCTTCTGGAAGAAAATATAGGAACTCTGTGTGATGCCACTAACACAGTACAAGTCCTATGGGTGCTTCTGGGAAGAAAATATAGGAGCTCTGTGTGATGCCACTAACACACTAGAAGTCCTATGGGTGCTTCTGGGAAGAAAATATAGGAGCTCTGTGTGATGCCACTAACACACTACAAGTCCTATGGGTGCTTCTGGGAAGAAAATATAGGAGCTCTGTGTGATGCCACTAACACACTAGAAGTCCTATGGGTGCTTCTGGGAAGAAAATATAGGAGCTCTGTGTGATGCCACTAACACACTACAAGTCCTGTGGGTGCTGCTGGGAAGAAAATATAGGAGCTCTGTGTGATGCCCCTAAAACACTAGAAGTCCTATGGGTGCTTCTGGGAAGAAAATATAGGAGCTCTGTGTGATGCCACTAACACACAATTGAAGTCCTATGGGTGCTTCTGGGAAGAAAATATAGGAGCTCTGTGTGATGCCACTAACACACTAGAAGTCCTATGGGTGCTTCTGGAAGAAAATATAGGAGCTCTGTGTGATGCCACTAACACACTAGAAGTCCTATGGGTGCTTCTGGGAAGAAAATATAGGAGCTCTGTGTGATGGCACTAACACACAATTGAAGTCCTATGGGTGCTTCTGGGAAGAAAATATAGGAGCTCTGTTTGATGGCACTAACACACTAGAAGTCCTATGGGTGCTTCTGGGAAGAAAATATAGGAGCTCTGTGTGATGCCACTAACACACTAGAAGTCCTATGGGTGCTTCTGGGAAGAAAATATAGGAGCTCTGTGTGATGCCACTAACACACTAGAAGTCCTATGGGTGCTTCTGGGAAGAAAATATAGGAACTCTCTGTGATGCCACTAACACACTAGAAGTCCTATGGGTGCTTCTGGGAAGAAAATATAGGAGCTCTGTGTGATGCCACTAACACACTAGAAGTCCTATGGGTGCTTCTGGGAAGAAAATATAGGAACTCTGTGTGATGCCACTAACACAGTAGAAGTCCTATGGGTGCTTCTGGGAAGAAAATATAGGAACTCTGTGTGATGCCACTAACACATACAAGTCCTATGGGTGCTTCTGGGAAGAAAATATAGGAACTCTGTGTGATGCCACTAACACACTAGAAGTCCTATGGGTGCTTCTGGGAAGAAAATATAGGAACTCTGTGTGATGCCACTAACACAGTACAAGTCCTATGGGTGCTTCTGAAGAAAATATAGGAACTCTGTGTGACGCCACTAACACAGTACAAGTCCTATGGGTGCTTCTGGGAAGAAAATATAGGAGCTCTGTGTGATGGCACTAACACACAATTGAAGTCCTATGGGTGCTTCTGGGAAGAAAATATAGGAGCTCTGTGTGATGGCACTAACACACAATTGAAGTCCTATGGGTGCTTCTGGGAAGAAAATATCGGAGCTCTGTGTGATGCCACTAACACACTAGAAGTCCTATGGGTGCTTCTGGGAAGAAAATATAGGAACTCTGTGTGATGCCACTAACACAGTACAAGTCCTATGGGTGCTTCTGGGAAGAAAATATAGGAACTCTGTGTGATGCCACTAACACAGTACAAGTCCTATGGGTGCTTCTGGGAAGAAAATATAGGAGCTCTGTGTGATGCCACTAACACACTACAAGTCCTATGGGTGCTTCTGGAAGAAAATATAGGAACTCTGTGTGATGCCAGTAACACAGTACAAGTCCTATGGGTGCTTCTGGGAAGAAAATATAGGAACTCTGTGTGATGCCACTAACACATACAAGTCCTATGGGTGCTTCTGGGAATAAAATATAGGAACTCTGTGTGATGCCACTAACACAGTACAAGTCCTATGGGTGCTTCTGGGAAGAAAATATAGGAACTCTGTGTGATGCCACTAACACAGTAGAAGTCCTATGGGTGCTTCTGGGAAGAAAATATAGGAACTCTGTGTGATGCCACTAACACACTAGAAGTCCTATGGGTGCTTCTGGAAGAAAATATAGGAGCTCTGTGTGATGCCACTAACACACTAGAAGTCCTATGGGTGCTTCTGCGAAGAAAATATAGGAGCTCTGTGTGATGCCACTAACACACTACAAGTCCTGTGGGTGCTTCTGAGAAGAAAATATAGGAGCTCTGTGTGATGCCACTAACACACTAGAAGTCCTATGGGTGCTTCTGGGAAGAAAATATAGGAGCTCTGTGTGTGATGCCACTAACACACAATTGAAGTCCTATGGGTGCTTCTGGGAAGAAAATATAGGAGCTCTGTGTGATGCCACTAACACACTAGAAGTCCTATGGGTGCTTCTGGGAAGAAAATATAGGAGCTCTGTGTGATGCCACTAACACACTACAAGTCATGTGGGTGCTTCTGAGAAGAAAATATAGGAGCTCTGTGTGATGCCCCTAAAACACTAGAAGTCCTATGGGTGCTTCTGGAAGAAAATATAGGAGCTCTGTGTGATGCCACTAACACACAATTGAAGTCCTATGGGTGCTTCTGGAAGAAAATATAGGAGCTCTGTGTGATGCGACTAACACACTACAAGTCCTATGGGTGCTTCTGGGAAGAAAATATAGGAGCTCTGTGTGATGGCACTAACACACTAGAAGTCCTTTGGGTGCTTCTGGAAGAAAATATAGGAGCTCTGTGTGATGCCACTAACACACAATTGAAGTCCTATGGGTGCTTCTGGAAGAAAATATAGGAGCTCTGTGTGATGCCACTAACACACTACAAGTCCTATGGGTGCTTCTGGGAAGAAAATATAGGAGCTCTGTGTGATGGCACTAACACACTACAAGTCCTATGGGTGCTTCTGGGAAGAAAATATAGGAACTCTGTGTGATGCCACTAACACACTAGAAGTCATATGGGTGCTTCTGGGAAGAAAATATAGGAGCTCTGTGTGATGGCACTAACACACTACAAGTCCTATGGGTGCTTCTGGGAAGAAAATATAGGAACTCTGTGTGATGCCACTAACACAGTACAAGTCCTATGGGTGCTTCTGGAAGAAAATATAGGAGCTCTGTGTGATGCCACTAACACACTACAAGTCCTATGGGTGCTTCTGGGAAGAAAATATAGGAACTCTGTGTGATGCCACTAACACAGTACAAGTCCTATGGGTGCTTCTGGGAAGAAAATATAGGAACTCTGTGTGATGCCACTAACACACTAGAAGTCCTATGGGTGCTTCTGGGAAGAAAATATAGGAACTCTGTGTGATGCCACTAACACAGTACAAGTCTTATGGGTGCTTCTGGGAAGAAAATTTAGGAGCTCTGTGTGATGCCACTAACACACTACAAGTCCTATGGGTGCTTCTGGGAAGAAAATATAGGAGCTCTGTGTGATGGCACTAACACACTACAAGTCCTATGGGTGCTTCTGGGAAGAAAATATAGGAGCTCTGTGTGATGCCACTAACACACAATTGAAGTCCTATGGGTGCTTCTGGGAAGAAAATATAGGAGCTCTGTGTGATGGCACTAACACACTACAAGTCCTATGGGTGCTTCTGGGAAGAAAATATAGGAGCTCTGTGTGATGGGACTAACACACTACAAGTCCTATGGGTGCTTCTGGGAAGAAAATATAGGAACTCTGTGTGATGCCACTAACACAGTACAAGTCCTATGGGTGCTTCTGGGAAGAAAATATAGGAGCTCTGTGTGATGGCACTAACACACTACAAGTCCTATGGGTGCTTCTGGGAAGAAAATATAGGAGCTCTGTGTGATGGCACTAACACACTACAAGTCCTATGGGTGCTTCTGGGAAGAAAATATAGGAACTCTGTGTGATGCCACTAACACAGTACAAGTCCTATGGGTGCTTCTGGGAAGAAAATATAGGAACTCTGTGTGATGCCACTAACACAGTACAAGTCCTATGGGTGCTTCTGGGAAGAAAATATAGGAACTCTGTGTGATGCCACTAACACAGTACAAGTCCTATGGGTGCTTCTGGGAAGAAAATATAGGAACTCTGTGTGACGCCACTAACACAGTACAAGTCCTATGGGTGCTTCTGGGAAGAAAATATAGGAACTCTGTGTGATGCCACTAACACACTACAAGTCCTATGGGTGCTTCTGGGAAGAAAATATAGGAACTCTGTGTGATGCCACTAACACAGTACAAGTCCTATGGGTGCTTCTGGGAAGAAAATATAGGAGCTCTGTGTGATGGCACTAACACAGTACAAGTCCTATGGGTGCTTCTGGGAAGAAAATATAGGAACTCTGTGTGATGCCACTAACACAGTACAAGTCCTATGGGTGCTTCTGGGAAGAAAATATAGGAACTCTGTGTGATGCCACTAACACAGTACAAGTCCTATGGGTGCTTCTGGGAAGAAAATATAGGAGCTCTGTGTGATGCCACTAACACAGTACAAGTCCTATGGGTGCTTCTGGGAAGAAAATATAGGAACTCTGTGTGATGCCACTAACACAGTACAAGTCCTATGGGTGCTTCTGGGAAGAAAATATAGGAGCTCTGTGTGATGCCACTAACACACTACAAGTCCTATGGGTGCTTCTGGGAAGAAAATATAGGAACTCTGTGTGATGCCACTAACACAGTACAAGTCCTATGGGTGCTTCTGGGAAGAAAATATAGGAACTCTGTGTGATGCCACTAACACAGTACAAGTCCTATGGGTGCTTCTGGGAAGAAAATATAGGAACTCTGTGTGATGCCACTAACACAGTACAAGTCCTATGGGTGCTTCTGGGAAGAAAATATAGGGACTCTGTGTGATGCCACTAACACAGTACAAGTCCTATGGGTGCTTCTGGGAAGAAAATATAGGAACTCTGTGTGATGGCACTAACACACTACAAGTCCTATGGGTGCTTCTGGGAATAAAATATAGGAACTCTGTGTGATGCCACTAACACAGTACAAGTCCTATGGGTGCTTCTGGGAAGAAAATATAGGAACTCTGTGTGATGCCACTAACACAGTACAAGTCCTATGGGTGCTTCTGGGAAGAAAATATAGGAACTCTGTGTGATGCGACTAACACAGTACAAGTCCTATGGGTGCTTCTGGGAAGAAAATATAGGAACTCTGTGTGATGCCACTAACACAGTACAAGTCCTATGGGTGCTTCTGGGAAGAAAATATAGGAACTCTGTGTGATGGGACTAACACACTACAAGTCCTATGGGTGCTTCTGGGAAGAAAATATAGGAACTCTGTGTGATGCCACTAACACAGTACAAGTCCTATGGGTGCTTCTGGGAAGAAAATATAGGAACTCTGTGTGATGCCACTAACACATACAAGTCCTATGGGTGCTTCTGGGAAGAAAATATAGGAACTCTGTGTGATGCCACTAACACAGTACAAGTCCTATGGGTGCTTCTGGGAAGAAAATATAGGAACTCTGTGTGATGCCACTAACACAGTACAAGTCCTATGGGTGCTTCTGGGAAGAAAATATAGGAACTCTGTGTGATGCCACTAACACAGTACAAGTCCTATGGGTGCTTCTGGGAAGAAAATATAGGAGCTCTGTGTGATGGGACTAACACACTACAAGTCCTATGGGTGCTTCTGGGAAGAAAATATAGGAACTCTGTGTGATGCCACTAACACAGTACAAGTCCTATGGGTGCTTCTGGGAAGAAAATATAGGAACTCTGTGTGATGCCACTAACACACAATACAAGTCCTATGGGTGCTTCTGGGAAGAAAATATAGGAACTCTGTGTGATGGCACTAACACAGTACAAGTCCTATGGGTGCTTCTGGGAAGAAAATATAGGAACTCTGTGTGATGCCACTAACACAGTACAAGTCCTATGGGTGCTTCTGGGAAGAAAATATAGGAACTCTGTGTGATGCCACTAACACAGTACAAGTCCTATGGGTGCTTCTGGGAAGAAAATATAGGAACTCTGTGTGATGCCACTAACACAGTACAAGTCCTATGGGTGCTTCTGGGAAGAAAATATAGGAACTCTGTGTGATGGCACTAACACAGTACAAGTCCTATGGGTGCTTCTGGGAAGAAAATATAGGAACTCTGTGTGATGCCACTAACACATACAAGTCCTATGGGTGCTTCTGGGAAGAAAATATAGGAACTCTGTGTGATGCCACTAACACAGTACAAGTCCTATGGGTGCTTCTGGGAAGAAAATATAGGAACTCTGTGTGATGCCACTAACACACTAGAAGTCCTATGGGTGCTTCTGGGAAGAAAATATAGGAACTCTGTGTGATGCCACTAACACAGTACAAGTCCTAAGGGTGCTTCTGGGAAGAAAATATAGGAGCTCTGTGTGATGGGACTAACACACTACAAGTCCTATGGGTGCTTCTGGGAAGAAAATATAGGAGCTCTGTGTGATTGCACTAACACACAATTGAAGTCCTATGGGTGCTTCTGGGAAGAAAATATAGGAGCTCTGTGTGATGGCACTAACACACAATTGAAGTCCTATGGGTGCTTCTGGGAAGAAAATATAGGAGCTCTGTGTGATGGGACTAACACACTACAAGTCCTATGGGTGCTTCTGGGAAGAAAATATAGGAGCTCTGTGTGATGGGACTAACACACTACAAGTCCTATGGGTGCTTCTGGGAAGAAAATATAGGAACTCTGTGTGATGCCACTAACACAGTACAAGTCCTATGGGTGCTTCTGGGAAGAAAATATAGGAACTCTGTGTGATGCCACTAACACAGTACAAGTCCTATGGGTGCTTCTGGGAAGAAAATATAGGAGCTCTGTGTGATGGGACTAACACACTACAAGTCCTATGGGTGCTTCTGGGAAGAAAATATAGGAACTCTGTGTGATGCCACTAACACAGTACAAGTCCTATGGGTGCTTCTGGGAAGAAAATATAGGAACTCTGTGTGATGCCACTAACACATACAAGTCCTATGGGTGCTTCTGGGAAGAAAATATAGGAACTCTGTGTGATGCCACTAACACAGTACAAGTCCTATGGGTGCTTCTGGGAAGAAAATATAGGAACTCTGTGTGATGCCACTAACACAGTACAAGTCCTATGGGTGCTTCTGGGAAGAAAATATAGGAACTCTGTGTGATGCCACTAACACAGTACAAGTCCTATGGGTGCTTCTGGGAAGAAAATATAGGAACTCTGTGTGATGCCACTAACACACTAGAAGTCCTATGGGTGCTTCTGGGAAGAAAATATAGGAACTCTGTGTGATGCCACTAACACAGTACAAGTCCTATGGGTGCTTCTGGGAAGAAAATATAGGAGCTCTGTGTGATGGGACTAACACACTACAAGTCCTATGGGTGCTTCTGGGAAGAAAATATAGGAACTCTGTGTGATGCCACTAACACAGTACAAGTCCTATGGGTGCTTCTGGGAAGAAAATATAGGAACTCTGTGTGATGCCACTAACACAGTACAAGTCCTATGGGTGCTTCTGGGAAGAAAATATAGGAGCTCTGTGTGATGGGACTAACACACTACAAGTCCTATGGGTGCTTCTGGGAAGAAAATATAGGAACTCTGTGTGATGCCACTAACACAGTACAAGTCCTATGGGTGCTTCTGGGAAGAAAATATAGGAACTCTGTGTGATGCCACTAACACATACAAGTCCTATGGGTGCTTCTGGGAAGAAAATATAGGAACTCTGTGTGATGCCACTAACACAGTACAAGTCCTATGGGTGCTTCTGGGAAGAAAATATAGGAACTCTGTGTGATGCCACTAACACAGTACAAGTCCTATGGGTGCTTCTGGGAAGAAAATATAGGAACTCTGTGTGATGCCACTAACAAACTACAAGTCCTATGGGTGCTTCTGGGAAGAAAATATAGGAACTCTGTGTGATGCCACTAACACAGTACAAGTCCTATGGGTGCTTCTGGGAAGAAAATATAGGAACTCTGTGTGATGCCACTAACACAGTACAAGTCCTATGGGTGCTTCTGGGAAGAAAATATAGGAACTCTGTGTGATGCCACTAACACAGTACAAGTCCTATGGGTGCTTCTGGGAAGAAAATATAGGAACTCTGTGTGATGCCACTAACACAGTACGAGTCCTATGGGTGCTTCTGGGGAGAAAATATAGGAACTCTGTGTGATGCCACTAACACAGTACAAGTCCTATGGGTGCTTCTGGGAAGAAAATATAGGAACTCTGTGTGATGCCACTAACACAGTACAAGTCCTATGGGTGCTTCTGGGAAGACAATATAGGAACTCTGTGTGATGCCACTAACACAGTACAAGTCCTATGGGTGCTTCTGGGAAGAAAATATAGGAGCTCTGTTTGCTGCCACTAACACACTAGAAGTCCTATGGGTGCTTTTGGGGTGCAGTGCTGTACTAACAGCACTGCGGTTGGTACTACTGAAATACTGTACTAACAGTAAGACACGCACCAGACTAACCCCCAGCAGCAGCTAAAAACACACTAACCAGCAGCAGCAATGGACGATCAATGACAGGTAGCAATGGTTTAGCAAATAAATAGCCAATGGTTTAGCAAAGTAGAGCAAATCTTTCTATATGAATCTAGCAAAGAGTGACACAGAATCAGCCTGATCTCTCCTAAAGCCGGAACTCATGTGACCGGCGCCGATGGCGTGGTGGCCTTTTAAATGAGGGGGCGTGTACTAAAGCCCCTGAGCTGTAATTGGCTACAGGCGTCCTGCCTGTAGCCAATTATGGCTCTCCGAGTTTCCGGCGCTGTGATTGGCCAAGCATGCGGGGTCACAGTGCATGCTTGGCCAATCATCAGCCAGCAATGCACTGCGCCGGCCGCGCCGGCCGCAATGCATTGCGGGGCCGCGCGCATCACACGAATGTGATGCGAGCGGCCAAAATAGTTCTGGGCTCGCCGAGCGAGCGAACACCCGGTGCTCGATGCGAACATGGGTTCGCATCGAGCACCGGGCCCATCCCTACCGAATACCTGCGTCTGCTGTGGGTAGAATAGGGAACCGATCCCCTCAACACTCCTATGTAGTTTCTTTCATCTATCTGATGTATAGACTTCATTACGAATTGAAATTCGGACTAAATTTTCATTTTTCGGAGATTCGGAGGTATATGAATCTCTGAATCACAATAGCAACGAAATTTCAACAAGTCTGAAATAAATTATAAGGAAACTAAATATGGAATTAATTTGTTTAATTGAGATGTTTGAAGCATCCGAAATAACGTAACAACGTAACGAATGATCCAAATAATTTGGATCCATTTTGTTTTTATGTTTCATTATTTAAAAAAAAATGCACTACATATGAAATGGAAACATATTGCAATAAATACAGGACGGTATAAAAGCAGCGGTGGCTGGTGCTCGATATTTTGGGGGGGGGAGACAGACAAGAAGGCAGTAATCCCCCCTCCCACGGGAGATGAATGGGAAGGCGTGGCGATCTCCCCCCAGGAGGTGGACGGGAAGGTGGCGGTAAGAGGCCTCCTTACCTTAGGAGGCAGATTACAAGGATCCAGGGTAGGGATGCTGCTCCTCGCTCCAGCTACTCCTCGCTCCGGGCCGTTGCTTCTCCTCCCGGCCGAACAGGAAGTGGGCCCTGAGACCCGATTGTCTGGGAGTTCTAAGACTCCTTGTATGTCCATAAGGGGCGCACAGGCGCCACCCCCCCCCCCCTGTTCATGCATCCGGCCCCTAATCTACAGTGCCTTGCAAAAGTATTCACCCCCCTTGTCATTTTTCATGTTTTATTGCCTCACCCCCTGGAATTTACATGGATTGTTAGAGGATTTGCATCATTTTAATTTACAGAACATGCCCACAACTTTGAAGATGTTTTTTTTTTTTTATTATTGTGAAGCAAACAACAAATAGGACAAAATAACAGAAAAAGTCAATGTGCATAACTATTCACCCCCTAAAGTCAATACTTTGTAGAGCCACCTTTTGCGGCTATCACAGCTCCAAGTCGCTTTGGATAATTCTCTATGAGTCTTGCCACATCTTACCGCTGGGATTTTTGCCCATTCCTCCTTGCAACACTGCTCCAGCTCCTTCAAGTTGGATGTTTGCGCTTGTGAACAGCAATCTTTAAGTTTGACCGCAGATTTTCTATTGGATTGAGGTCTGGGCTTTGACTAGGCCATTCCAACACATTTACCTGTCTCCCCTTAAACCACTCAAGTGTTGCTTTAGCAGTGTGTTTGGGGTCATTGTCTTGCTGGAAGGTGAACCTCCCTCCTAGCCTCAAATCACACACAGAGTGGTACAGGTTTTGCTCAAGAATATCCCTGTTCTTAGCACCATCCATCTTTCCCTCAACTCTGACCAGTTTCCCAGTCCCGACTGCTGAAAAACATCCCCACAGCATGATGCTGACACCACCATGCTTCACTGTGGGAATGGTGTTCTTTGGGTGATGTGATGTGTTGGGTTTGCGCCAGACATAGAGTTTTCTTTGATGGCCAAAAAGTTCAATTTTATTCTCATCAGATCAGAGCACCTTCCTCCATACGTTTTGGGAGTCTCCCACATGCCTTTTCGCAAACTCAAAATGGGCCATTTAGTTTTTTGCTAAAGTAATGGCTTTCTTCTGGCCACTCTGCCATAAAGCCCAACTCTATGGAGCGTGCGGCTTATTGTTAATATGTACAGACAGTGGCGGCCCATCCATAGGGGGAGCTTGGGCACAGCCCCCCAGCCCCCCCAAGCTGTTAAAAAAATTTAAAAATAAAAATAAAAATGTCACTTTAAGAGTGACCAGGCGCCGGACATGCGGCGGTCTATGGGAAGCTTCCCAGCCTGCAATCAGCTGATTTCAGGCTGGGAAGCTGATTTGCCTGCGTGCAGGGCAAGTGCAGGGCGCACTCGATGCGCCCTAAACACTCCTCACTCTACAGTGATTTGTCTCCGTCCTCTAGTGCATTATTTCTATTGGCAGGGACCGGAGGATGGTGGGCAGTGCTTTTCGATTCACCACTTCCGGTTTCCCAGCTCACTGAGCTAACGTGCTGTAGACAGTAAGGGGGCCCATTGCCGGTATCTCGCAGAACCGGACTGGAGCTTATTCACCTCCCTGGGGATCAGTGACCATTCACAACATGGGACTGAATTCCTCTGGAGCAGCCAGCAGCAGCTGGTGTCACTCACGATCACTGTGAGTGTTTGGGAGGGCCAGCAGCCACGGATGTCACGGATCACAGTAAGTGTGTGTGGAATGGCCAGCCTCTGGCCTCTACATAGAGGACAGATAAGACTGTGAGAGTAAAGGATCGAGGAACAAGTGCACTGGGTGTCTATAGAGAGGAGTGTTTGTGGGCAGCTTCTTACTTTCTCACTTTATCCACTCCCCCCCAACCTCCCTGCTTGGAATGTGTGGCTGTGCTGGAAGACTCATACCTGGCTGTGAGGGGACCGTGAACAAGTCCTGAGGAGAGGAGAGGAGGGGTTTGTACATGTCTGCCTGTGTGCTACACTGAGACATGGGAGGACGCTGACTGCATGCTAAGAGACCCCTCCCCCACTGCATACACAGCATGTCACAGTACACAGGCCCTGACCTGGTCACCAGTGGGCACACTGGCAGCATTTGATGGCACAGTGGCTGTGTTTGATGGGCAAAGTGGCTGTGTTTGATGGGTACAGTGGCTGCGTTTGATGGCACAGGGGCTGCGTTTGATGGGCATAGTGGCTGCATTTGATGGGCACAGTGGATGCATTTAATGGTGGCTGAGTTTGATGGCACAGTGGCTTTGTTTGATGGCACAGTGGCTGCGTTTGATGGGCACAGTGGCTGCGTTTGATGGTGGCTGCGTTTGATGGCACAGTGGCTGCATTTGATGGGCACAGTGGCTGCGTTTGATGGCACAGTGGCTTCATTTGATGGGCACAGTGGCTGCGTTTGATGGCACAGTGGCTGCATTTGATGGCACAGTGGCTATATTTGATGGCACAGTTGCTGCATTTGATGGGCACAGTGGCTGCATTTGATGGCACAGTGGCTGCGTTTGATGGGCACAGTGGATGCGTTTGATGGTGGCTGCGTTTGATGGCACAGTGGATGCGTTTGATGGCACAGTGGCTGCGTTTGATGGCACAGTGACTGCGTTTGATGGGCACAGTGGCTGCGTTTGTTGGCACAGTGGATGCGTTTGATGGCAGAGTGGCTGCGTTTGATGGGCACAGTGACTGCGTTTGATGGCACAGTGGCTCCGTTTGATGGCACAGTGGCTCCGTTTGATGGCACATTGGCTGCGTTTGATGGGCACAGTGGATGCGTTTGATGGCACAGTGGCTACGTTTGATGGCACAGTGGCTGCATTTGATGGGCACAGTCGCTGCATTTAATGGGCACAGTGGCTGCGTTTGATAGGCACAGTGGCTGCGTTTGATGGCACAGTGGCTGCAATTGATGTTTTTTTTTTTTCAGTTTGTTTGCTCCCCCCAAAAATTTTGAGCATCAGCCACCACTGTGTACAGATACTCCAGTCTCTGCTGTGAACTCTGCAGCTCCTCCAGGGTTACCTTAGGTCTCTGTGCCGCCTCTCTGATTAATGCCCTCCTTGCCTGGTCTGTGAGTTTTGGTGTGCGGCCGTCTCTTGGCAGGTTTGCTGTTGTGCCATGTTCTTTCCATTTGGTTATGATAGATTTGATGGTGCTCCTAGGGATCATCAAAGATTTGGATATTTTTTTTATAACCTAACCCTGACTTGTACTTCTCAACAACATTGTCCCTTACTTGTTTGGAGAGTTCCTTGGTATGCATGGCAGTGTTTGGTTAGTGGTGCCTCTTGCTTAGGTGTTGCAGCCTCTGGGGCCTTTCAAAAAAGTGTGTATATGTAATGACAGTTCATGTGACACTTAGATTGCACACAGGTGGACACCATTTCACTAATTATGTGACTTTTGAAGGTAATTGGCTGCACCAGAGCTTTTATGGGCTTTATAACAAAAGGGGTGAATACATACGCACATGCCAATTATCATTTTTTTATTTCTGAAAATTATTTTTATGTATATATTTTTCTAATTTTACTTCGCCAACTTAGATTATTGTGTTCTGATCCATCACATATAATTCGGATTAAAAAAACATTAAACTAAAGGCTGTAATGTAACAAAATAGGTAAAATGCCAAGGGGGGTGAATACTTTGCAAGGCACTGTACATGCAGGGCACCAGATGCATGGATTCCAATTAGGGGGGGGGGGGGGGGTTTGAAGCACATAATTAATTAGAGCCAGAGGCTCTAATAGGCTTCAAAATAGGGTGGGCTCACCCAGTTGTGTGTCACTATCAAATGAAAATTCGTTATTGCCACACAAATCCCCCCCGGCCAATCAGGAAGCGGGTCTGAGACCCATTTCTTGATTGGCCGAAAGGAGAAACAGAGAAGCTACGCTGGCCACCGGGAGGAAGAGGAGGGGGAGACGCAAGTAGAGGAGACACAGGGGAAGCCAGTCGCTTCGGGTAAGTGTTGTGGCCGGGTGACCGGTGCAGGTGACCCGACCAGGTCAAAAAATACCACTAGCCGCCATTCAGCATATAAGGAGTTGACTGGGTTCAATTACCTCTTCGGGTGCAGCTCGGCTTGTTTTGCCTAAATCTGGCACATTTGCAGTTACTGCAGAGGATACAGATCGTCACTCTACACGAGAAGAGACATAGGCATGGCCACACAGTGGAAGGCAAGAGGCAACCACGGCCTGCGTCAGCCTGCAAAAAAGTGTCATTTTTGCAGGAAGAAAGCTATTTAACCACTTCAATACCAGACACTTAGACACCTTCCCGCCCAAGCCATTTTCAGCTTTCAGCGATGTCGCCATTGCGCGGTCATGCTACACTGTACCCAAACAAATTTTTTATCATTTTGTTCCAACAAATACCCACCACAGGTGCCACCGGTCACCCAGGATGCTTTGGGGGTCTAAGACCCCTAAAGCACCTTGTCCCCATGTTGATTAGGACAAGGGCCTCTTCCCACAACCCTGGCCGGTGGTTGTGGGGGTCTGCGGGCGGGGGGCTTATCGGAATCTGGAAGCCCCCTTTAACAAGGGGACCCCCAGATCCCGGCCCCCCCCCCTGTGTGAAATGGTAAGGGGGTACAAAAGTACCCCTACCATTTCACCAAAAAAGTGGCAAAAATGGTAAAAATGACAGGAGACAGTCTTTGACAATTCCTTTATTAAAATCTTCTTTCTTCTTTCTTCATCCTTCGGATTCTTCATCTTCTCCTTCCTTCATCTTCTTCCATCTTCTTCTTCCATTTTCTTCTTCCTCCGATCCGCTTCTTCTTGCGCTGGTCTTCTCGTCCTTCTCGTCCGGCATCTTCTTCCGTCGGCGTCGGCGTCGGTGTCTCTGTCTCTTCTTGGGCCGCTCCGCGCAATGGGAGGCTCCCGCTGTGTGAGGCTCCGCTCCGTCTGACAGGTCTTTTATAATGGAGGGCACCTGGTGACCCCGCCCCCTCTGACGCACAGGGACGTCATGGGGAATTCCATGATGGCTTTCCCCATGACGTCAGAGGGGGGGGGGTCACCAGGTGCCCTCCGTTTTAAAAGACCTGTCAGATGGAGCGGAGCCTCACACAGCGGGAGCCTCCCATTGCGCGGAGCGGCCCAAGAAGACACCGACACCGACGCCGACGCCGACGGAAGAAGATGCCGGACGAGAAGGACGAGAAGACCAGCGCAAGAAGCGGATCGGAGGAAGAAGAAAATGGAAGAAGAAGATGGAAGAAGATGAAGGAAGGAGAAGATGAAGAATCCGAAGGATGAAGAAAGGAATTGTCAAAGACTGTCTCCTGTCATTTTTACCATTTTTGACTTTTTTGGTGAAATGGTAGGGGTACTTTTGTACCCCTTACCATTTCACACAGGGGGGGGGCCGGGATCTGGGGGTCCCCTTGTTAAAGGGGGCTTCCAGATTCCGATAAGCCCCCCGCCCGCAGACCCCCACAACCACCGGCCAGGGTTGTGGGGAAGAGGCCCTTGTCCTAATCAACATGGGGACAAGGTGCTTTAGGGGTCTTAGACCCCCAAAGCATCCTCCCAATGTTGAGGGCATGTGGCCTGGTACGGTTCAGGCGAGAGGGGGGGCCGCTCTCGTCCCCCCCCTCTTTTCCTGCGGCCTGCAGGTTGCGTGCTCGGATAAGGGTCTGGTATGGATTTTGAGGGGGACCCCACGCCATTTTTTTTGGCTAGGGTTCCCCTTAAAATCCATACCAGACCTCAAGGGTCTGGTATGGATTGTGAGGGGGACCCTACGCCATTTTTTTTTTTTTTTTTTTGGCTGGGATCCCCCTTAATATCCATCCCAGACCTGAAGGGCCTGGTTATTGAATTTGGGGGGACCCCTACGCTTTTTTTTTTTCATTTTTTTTTATCAATGACTTTTTTTTATGAATGAGTTTCAATGAATCACTGTTCTCTGTATTACGGGAGCCGTGAATTAACATTAGCCGCGAGTGATTTTAAATAGCTTTTTTACTTTCAAAAATGACACTTTGCGCAGAGACAGTTCTAAACACGGGAAACATGCGCCCCTTTACAGGCATACTATAGACACCCCCAGGTACGAAATTTAAAGGAATATTACACTTTTATTTTTTCAATTTAAGCATTATTAAAATCACTGCTCCTGAAAAAACGGCCGTTTTTTAAAAAAATTTTTGCATTGATACATGTCCCCTGGGGCAGGACCCAGGTCCCCAAACACTTTTTATGACATTAACATGCATATTAGCCTTTAAAATGAGCACTTTTAATTTCGAACGTTCGCATCCATTATAACTAATAGGGTTCTAAAGCTCGCACGGACTTTAGGTCCGTTCGCGGGTTCTGGTGCGAGCCGAACGGGGGGGGTGTTCGGCTCATCCCTAGCCAGGACAAAACAGATTACAGCACACACATTCAAGAATGACATTTATCCTGCAAGGCTAGTTAAAATCACCTGAACATATTCAAAAACATATGGGGGTTTGGTCACACTATATGGTCATATAGTGCTAAGCCCACTTACTGCAACAAAGTACCCCAAATTAGTGAGTCCTACCCTAGTAATAGAATGAAAGTTCTGCATCTCAACCATGGAAGCCAAACTCCTCTGTGTGGGAGAACTGAAGGGATTCCTCCTATGCACTGGTGACCACTAATAAAGAGGTAATGAGGAGGGGAGGGGTGCTCCAGCCCAAAAAAAAATGGTCAGGGTCTATTACAATATACAAAAACTAATTTGGGGGGACATATTTGGAGGGCCAAGCAGCCTGGCGGCCATGGCAACTGCCCGGTGTGCCCTATTGCCAGTCCAGGCCTGACAATAGGACATGTAGTTTTGATAGCCACACCAAGATTTGGGAAGGGGGGGTTAACTTTAGACATTACTGAAAAGATTGAGGAACAACAGTGACTAAAATATCAGTCTTCTCAGAAATGCTGTAAGTAAGTTAGAGTATTTCTGAGAGTTGCTCTTACAAAATGTTTATTGTTTCTTTTTCTGAGTGTAGTGGTCACACTTCAACAAGTGTGCCCTATTCGTGGAAATTTAGTTTTTCCTCAGAACTGTAATGGAGTTCTGATGGTTAATTGTACAGGAATTACTTTGGCATCAGTCTGGCTGGGCTCTACTAAGGTTTCCGCCTGGTCATAGGTGCAGTGAGGCACCCATGACAGGCTGAGAACCAGGCCTGGTTGGACGTGTTGGGTACCAATCTTTCCCGGAGGCAATCACTGGGTGCGTCTGGCCCTGCTGCGTAGTTTGGGAAGGGGTACTTAAGGTGCTGAAGTCATGTGATCGGCCGCAGCTTTTGGTTCCTGGTTATGGTCCGGGGTAGCCCCGCGAGGGGTCCCGGGCCTAGGATCATTTGCCGTCCCTCAAGCATGGTCAATACGACCAGCCTCACAGGCCCTCATGGTCAGGGGCAGGGATCTGTCTGTTCCCGAGTCACGGGACTGGCTAGCCCGAGGCCCAGTAACTGAAAGAGGATTCAAAGGCATCCCGGTGTGCTCTCGATATTGGAGGGACACGGCAACTCGTACAAGTGACCAGGGGAGGACTCTTCGGAGGAGGGCCAACAAGCTGGCTGCTCAGTAAGAGCCTGAAAGCTGAGTTGTATGGACACTAAAGAATCCACACTTCCACAGTACTGTCAAGGAGACAGAGAAAGTTCCGGGAACTGTGAGAAAGGTTCCTATTCATCTTCAGTTACAATTTAGTCTGTGGCAGAGACTTTTGCAAAGTTTCTGGATTACATGTTGGCTGCTAGATCTGTGGCTAGAGGTTTATCCGGCAGTAAAGCACCCAGCTGCGAGTGGCCACTCTCTGGATTAATTAGAGACATTCAGTGGATGTCAGCAGTTCAAAGTGCTTGAGTTTCATCACCCATGCCCTCTATTCCCATCAGAGACTGTGTTATGTTGGATGTTACCACTGCAAATCAAAAACCTTGAAAAGGACTTTTATGTGTCAGCATCTGAAGTCCTTGGGTATTAACCCTGGGAATCCCTAGAGAATCACTGACAAGCCACAAGGAGGTAACTGGTAAGCCCAAAAGTCAAGGCCGCCCCTCAAGGGATTATGGCCGCTATATGAGCATTAACAAAGAAGACAGAAAGAAGGCACCTAGTAGATAGGCCGACTCAGAAGACCACCCAAAAAAACAATATGTAAAATCTATACCGTAAAAAGGGGAATGTGGAAGCAAAAAAGAGAAACAAGAAAAGCAGAAGGAGAACTAGAGACTAAAGAAAAGGAGGGGGTATGGATGAAAGGAAAGAGGGGTTACTGCTATGGGGAACACAGAGGAGCAGAAAAGGCAATATCAAGTAATCAATGATCAATGATTCAATGATCAAATCCAATGGATCTATGATATCCCACCCAAGGAGACCATACTTTGATATACATTGTATGAGTATCTTTAAAAATAGCCCTAAGCTTCTCATTGATCATAGTGCCTGCAATGCAAACCCAAAAGATAGAGATTGCCCCCAGGATTTAGCAATTTTCTGCCTTGTTGCTAAAAAGATGTATTTCTGGCCACATTTATTGTTCTTTGAAGAAGTTTTTAATGATTGATGTATGTATAATATGAACCCCTTTTGAAAATCTCTTATAGGTGAACAAGTGCCATTTTCTGTATCATTGTGTTGGTCCTTATTTGTCTTCCACAGGTGCGGTACGGTCACCCAAATTACTGATCCTGTGACAACTTTCTCCTGTCATGGGATGGTGGGTCAATACGTCAGTGTGGTGATCCCGCGCACTGAATTCTTGCTCATTTGTGAGGTGGAGGTCTACGGTAACCCCGTGAGTCGAGTCGACTATAATTAGGTAAACCTCAGAGGAACGTGACAGAAGGAATACTGAAGTTGATCATCAAACTTAATATCCAGGAAACAACATGTCCTTAAAGTTGAACTACACTGCAAAACCAAAAAGACAATTTAATTCATTTTTTATAACCAAAGCAAACTCCCCCATCCATCCATGTCTTTGTTGCTTTATTTTGTTGAGAAATTAGTTTGAACCCCCCCCCCCCCTAGTTTTGGCCATCTTGAGGGCAGATGATTCATGTAGCATTTACTTCCTGGAATCCATCAGCCGTTAGTTTAGGCATGCAGGCAGGAGGGTGTGTGCTTAGCTGAAAAAGCCCATCCTCCTCTCCCGAAGACTCCTGGGATGTATGACATCATTTGCCTAGGCATGGAAACTAGGAAGTAACTGAATAAAAAGAACGTTTAAAACAAATTAATATGATATACTTGTGACGGAAAAATAGTGTAGCGCTGAATGAAGGAGTATAAGTGTGTGAATACAATTACACATATAAAATAAGTGACAATGCACAATAAATAAATATAAAATGAAGTAAAAAATGTGAACTTTAAAGTATAGAGTCCAAGATCAGGTCAGATCAGATCAGATCAGATGCGGGATGAGCATGCCCCTGTTGAAGACCCTGAGGTCGAAACTAGTCGGGCCAGCATACTCTGTACCCCACATTGCTTTTATACTACCATCCATTTTATTTTTGTGATCACTTTTTTTAATTCTTGTGTCATATATTTTCATTATATCTGACCACCCCAATAAACCAACTGGTTTGTTTTGATCTGCACCATCCGGAGCCTCTTTTTTATCTTTTTATTCCATACTCACATGAAGAGCGGCAAAGTGGTGTAGTGGTTAGCACTCTCATCTAGCAGTAAGGAGGGTCGCTGGTTCGAATCCCAACCATGACACTTCCTGCCTGGAGTTTGCATGTTCTCCCTGTGCCTGCGTGGGTTTCCTCCGGGTACTCCGGTTTCCTCCCACAATCCAAAGACATGCAGGTAGGTTAATTGGCTTCTGTACAAAAAATTGGCCCTATTATATGAATGGGGACCTTGGATTGTGGGCTCCTTGAGGGTAGGGACTGATGTGAGTGTGCAATGTACAGGGATGGGGACAATTGTAGATACTCGCACAGGTTGAACTGGATGGACTGATGTCTTTATTCAACCTTACTAACTATGAAACGATGAAACTATGAGCCCCCCACTTTCGCTGCTTCCTTGGATACACCCCGGGTCGGAGCACCCACCTATTCGGAGTCTACAAGCGGTGACACCAGGATTCACCATTTGGAATTCGCCCCTTGGGATTCGGAGTCGGATAGAATAGGACCGAACAGGACCCATCCGACCACTCTCCTATAGGCCTGACCTGGCCTCATCAGGTTATCAAGCCCTATTGACCCACTGTCGTATGACATGTGTGTCCAACCTATCCGGTAAGAGTACCCAACTTCTATTTTAACAGTGAACGCTGATGTACCCACAGGCACCTGTTTATTCGTACCATACCTACCGCTTCACAGCCGCATTCCTTGGGCCACTCCATAAGAAAAGTGTTCCACTAATTTCCCATATTTATACGGACCATCCCATTTGGACTTCTTTAGATATTTTGGACTAAAATCCATCTTATTTGAGCCTGATCTTGGACTCTATACTTTAAAGTTCACATTTTTTACTTCATTTTATATTTATTTATTGTGCATTGTCACTTATTTTATATGTGTAATTGTATTCACACACTTATACTCCACCATTCAGCGCTACACTATTTTTCCGTCACATTTTGCTCACTTTGTTTGTATGAGTGTCGGCTGCTTTATTTCCACTATATCATTGTGATACTCCTCTTTTAGCGCAGTGTTTTCCCCCCTTTTTACAATATGATATACGTTCCTATCTATTTACTAATGCTAGCAGCATAAGGATTAAAAATAGTCAGTGTTGATTAAGAGAGTGAAGTTCTGCTTTAAGGCCCCAGAAAAAATATGACACATCTTTGTTTTCCCATCTGACTGGAGGAGGACGTTTTCCACACCTTATAGTCTTGACTCACTCAAGAAACTCTTCAGAAACACCAGTCTATATATTTTTATTTTAAGTAAGTGAAACTTAGGGATATATTTATAAATCTTTTAACCCAAAATTCACACAACTTTCACCCAGGATTCACATATTTCCCCAACTGACAGTGGCGGCTGGTGAAGTTTAGGATGGGGGCTCCACCCCCCCACAGGAGGTCCAACACTTACCAGGCTGATGGTCCTCTCCCCTGGAGGAGTCCGATCCTCCAGCTTCCTCCCCTGTGTGTCTCCTCTTCCGCCAAAGCGCTGGGTACCCAATAGGATAACCTGGTGCTTTGGCCAATCGGGCAAAAGGTCTCACTGACCTGCCTCCTGATTGTCGGGGAGGCACTGTGATGTAAAAAAATAGCGGAAATTCATTTGCTATGGTCACACAACAGGGTGGGATCAGGGCGCATGGATAAGGGGACTGCGGCATGGATAGGGAGGGCAGCACCATGCACCCACAATGCACGGGCCACCACTGCCAACTGAACCTAATTTACTCCTGAGTGAAATTTGTGAGTCCCATGTGAACATTTTTTATAAACAAGAGTAAATCCAAATCTTCATTTTCAGTTGTGGATGGAATGTGGAAGGGTTTGAACCACTGTCTGTTTTTTTTGATGCCTGTGTCTGCTTCATATATCACAGCTAAGTCCATGACCTCTCTCCAACTCTTTTAGGCCAGATGATCTGTGGTACCAGTCCTGAGACTCCTCCAGCCTTTCGCCTGTGTTACCCTGACATCCCTCCAGCTGTTTGCCTTTGTTATCAAATTTAGCCTTGTTGATTGCAGTAATTTCCATTTATTGGGCGGTGTGGGGTCTTAGCTGAAACATAAGTTGCTTAAAAATGTTAAATAAACAAATAAATAAAATGTGTTTGCAGAGAGCAATGACTTGTATTTATTTATAGGATTTATTGTGTGCAACTGTTGGAAACACAAACCTAATTCTAAAGTTTGTTGTCTTAATCATACGAGCTGTCAATCTAGTTCTATGGGTAAAGTGTAATGTTTAAAGAAATGGATGTTGTTCTTTTTGCTAAAATTCCTGGCTGGTTCCATGAGCTTGCAATCTATTTCCACTGTCAGCATAATCTGCTCAGTACTGTATGAAGAGGTAATCAGGTCTTGTATCATTACTCATCCGAGAAAGCTTCAGCTTTTAAACACTAATTGTTCTACTTACTCTGCTACCAAAATAGAGGAATATACCTTACAGATGGACTTCCAGTGACCTCCACTTTAAACAGGCCCCCTCGCACTGTTCTGTTTTACATGGCACCAGTGGCGACCGGTGGTATATTTTTTGGGGGGGAGGGGGTGGAAAACAGCGCACAGCCCCCCCTCGGGTCGGTCACCCGCATCAATTACCCTGGGCAGCGCTTCCGTCCTCCGCATCATGGCGGTGTCCTGGCCGTGCATCTCCTCCTCAGCAGCATCTGTGAGTCTCCTCCTTGGCATCACGGCAGCGTCCCCGCCGTGCGTCTCCTCCCTCCTTCTTCTTCGGCCAATAGGGTAGCTTCTCCTTTTGGCCAATCGGGAAACGGGTCTCAGGACGCGCTTCCTGATTGGCCATGAGGCAGAATCAGTGTGACAATAGCGAATATTTATTCGCTATTCATTCGCTATTTTCACACAACTGGGCGGGCTTTGGGCGCAGTACTCTGCAGTACTACCCTTTTTGAAGCCTATTAGAGCATCTGGCTCTAACCACGTGCTTAAGAAAAAGGGAAAAAAAATCCCCCATTGGAATCCATGCATTCAGCGTCCTGCAGATAGATTAGGGGGCCTGATGCACGGATGGAGGGGGGGGGCAGCCCCCTAAGGATCGCCCGCCACTGCCTGGCACAGTGCCATGGGCATGTACCAGTCTGTCCTGGATTTTGCGATTTGTCCTGGAACCTGTTGTCTTCTGGGCTATCAATTTGACCCATGCATCCAACACTACTCATACACATAGCAGGCCCTAAGGGTCCAACTGACAGCTGAACCCCAGAGATTACCCTGAGACAGAGGTACTAATAATGACTCTTGAATTAACCCCTTAGAGCTGGTGCCTGCATCTTTAAGAGGTCTAAAATGTCAGGGGCAGGGCTTATGGTCATGTGACCACCATGATTGGCTGTCTCAGTGGTCACATGATTGGAAAGCTCCAGATCGCAAGCAGTGAATGGGATCTTTCTGATGGCCACCAGTAACTATGCCAGGAGCACAGGGCACACGCTCTGGGCACAGCTCTATGGGCGTTATTGCATGCAAATATGCAGCTACTCTGTGCTAAGGTCTGGCCGCAAAGAGGCCACATATTTGTGTGCCCTTGGCACAAAGAGGCTAAAGTATCATGCAGTTGTGAAAAAAAATATCCGTTTGAAACCCATATTAACCACTTCAGCCCCGCAAGAATTGACCCCCTTCCTTACCAGGCCATTTTTTGCGATACGGCACTGCGTCAATTTAACTGACAATTGTGCGGATCGCACAACATTGTAGTCAAACAAAATTGACGTCCTTTTTTTTCCTACAAATAGAGCTTTCTTTTGGTGGTATTTGATCATATCTGCGGTTTTAATTTTTTGCGCTATAAACAAAAGAAGACGGGCTATTTAGAAAAAAAGCAATATTTTTTACTATCTGCTATAATAAATATCCTCCAAAAATATATAAAAAAACAAATTTCTTCCTCAGTTTAGGCCGATATGTATTCTTCTACTTGTTTTTGGTAAAAAAATAGCAACAAGCGTTTATTGAATGGTTTGCGCAAAAGTTATAGCGTCTACAAAATAGAGGATAGATGGCATTTTTTATTCTTCTTTTTTTTTACTAGTAATGACGGCGATCTGCGATTTTTATCAGGACTGCGACATTGCGGCAGACAGATTCGGACACTTTTGACACTATTTTGGGACCATTGACATGTATACAGCGATCAGTGCTATAAATAGCCACTGATTACTGTATAAATGTCATTTTAAGGGAAGCATTAGGAACAACAGATTGCTCTCCTCACCCTTGACAGAATGGAGATCTGTCTGTTTACCTTGACAGATCTCCGTTCTCTCCTTCTCAGGAGTAGAGTTGAGCGGACACCTGGATGTTTGGGTTCGGCCAAACTTCGGAAAAAAGTCCGGGTTCGGGACCGAACTTGACCCCGAACTCCGAACCCCATTGAAGTCAATGGGGACCCGAACTTTTGAAGACTAAAATGGCTGTAAAAAAGTAATGGAAAGAGGCTAGAGGGCTGCAAATGGCAACAAAATGTTGTTAAGAGCATGGCAAGTGCCCTGCAAACAAATGTGGATAGGGAAATAACTTAAAATAACATAAAAAAAAATAAAAAATAAAAATAAAATGCTGGAGGCCCCCTTCTCAGCAGAAGAGGTACAGGAAGTCATTAAGAACCTCAGAAACTCAACGGCACGATGCCGCACATATGGTGGGAATGCCCCAGAATACGCACTTTCTGGAAAAAAAATATTTAATTTAATGGATAAGATAGTGGGAAAATAAAATACTTGGAAATGAAAAAAATAAAAAATTATAATCTTGACCTAGGAGGACGAGGTCCATATGGAGTAGGAGGTAGAGGTGGCGGTGGATGTGGCTGTGTAGGTGGAAGCGGCGGTGGAGGAGGACGAGGTAGCCAACACTGGTTCAAAAATACAACAATGGCTGGGTAAGGCTAGTGGTGAATGATGTGTCGAATTCTGTCCCCCGTCGCATAGTGTCCGCCCTGTACTGCACTTGCTCAGTACATAGGACAAGGGGATTTCGAAACTCTCCGAAGACGATGCGCGGTGACTCCAGGTTCAAGCCACATTATCCGAGGTTGAAGCCTAGCCAAGCGAGCCCTTGAGGGGCCCTGTTACTATGTGCTAGCGTATGTCCACTTGGATGGTGGGGCTTGAACCTGCACTCACTGCGCAGGCGACGTTCATCTTTGGAGATTTTGTGAATCTCCTTGTCCTCCGTACTGCGCAAACACTGCGCCTGCGCAGTAAGTGGCCGGACACTATCCGATGGCCGGACAGTTTTTGTCAGAACACCGGTATACGTGTCTATTCTGCACAAGGTACGGCCAAGTCCTGTGGGATCCATGCCTGGTTCATGTTAATGAACGTGAGCTTGTCCACATTGGCTCTGGACAGGCGGCTGCGCTTGTCTGTGATAACGCCCCCTGCCGTGCTAAATACACGTTCAGATAATACACTGGCTGCAGGGCAGGCCAGCACCTCCAAGGGGTAAAGGGCAAGCTCAGGCCAAGTGTCCAATTTGGAGACCCAGAAGTTGAAGGGGGCAGACCCGTCATTCAGTACGTGTAGGCGTGTGCACACATACTGCTCCACCATGTTGTTGAAATGCTGCCTCCTGCTAAGACGTTCCATCTCAGCTGGTGGTGCTGGTTGTTGTGGCGTGCTGACAAAGCTTTTCCACATTTCGGCCATGCTAACCCTGCCTTCCGAGGTGCTGGCGGTGCCCCGGCTGCGTTGGCGACCTCTTCCTCCTTCTCTGCCTTCACCTTGTGCTTCCACCGTACCCCCGCTGTCAAGTGGGAATGCCACCAGCAGCGCGTCTACCAGCGTGCGCTTGTACTCGCGCATCTTACAATCATGCTTCAGTGAGGTAATTAAGGACGGCACGTTGTCCTTGTAACGGGGATCCAGCAGGGTGGCCACCCAGTAATCAGCACCAGTTAAAATGTGGGAAACTCGGCGGTCATTGCGGAGACACTGCAGAATGTAATCGCTCATGTGTGCCAGGCTGCCCACAGAGGCAACGAAAAGCTGTCCTCTGTGGGAGGTGTATCGTCTGTGTCCTCTGTATCCCCCCAGCCACGCACCAGTGATGGACATGAGCTGGTCTGGGTGCCACCCTGCTGTGAACATGGTTCCTCCTCCTCCATCTCCTCCTCATCCTCCACCTCGTCATCCTCCAGAACTGTGCCCTTGCTGCCGGACAATTGTGTACCTGGCGCTTGTTGGTGCAGGAACCCACTCTCATAGCCACTTGTGAATGACTGCCCTGAAAGCCTTGGAAATGATCCCTCTTCCTCCTCCTCATCCTCCTGTGCCACATCCTCTTCCATCATCGCCTGAAGCGTTTTTTCAAGGAGGCATAGAACTGGGATAGTAACGCTGAGAACGGCGTCATCGGCACTGGCCATGTTGGTGGAGTACTCGAAGCAGCGCAACAAGTCACACAGGTCTCGCATGGAGGCCCAGTTATTGGTGGTGAAGTGGTGCTGTTCCGCAGAGCGACTCACGCGTGCGTGCTGCAGCTAAAACTCCACTATCGCCTGCTGCTGCTCGCACAGTCTGGCAAGCATGTGCAAGGTGGAGTTCCACCTTGTGGGCACGTCACATATGAGACGGTGAGCGGGAAGGCCGAAGTTACGCTGCAGCGCTGACAGGCGAGCAGCAGCAGGGTGAGAACTCTGAAAGTGCGCACAGACGGCCCGCTCTTTCTGCAGCAGCTCTGGCATATCGGGGTAATTCTTAAGGAACCTCTGGACCACCAAGTTCAGCACATGCGCCAGGCAAGGGATGTGCGTCAAACCGGCTAGGCCCCGAGCTGCCATGAGATTTCGTCCATTATCGCACACCACCAGGCCGGGCTTGAGGCTCACTGCCACCAACCACTCATCGGTCTGTTGTTCCATGTCCCCCCACAACTCCTGCGCGGTGTGGGGTTTTTCCCCCAAACAGGAAAGTGAAATAGATGTTAATATACTGCAGGAGATCTAATGGAAATAAATAGTAATCTGCAAAAAAAAAAGAAATTGATTCTAACTGACTTTGGGTCCACGTATCTCGGGGTCACTTAGTGATAGAAATTTGGTATGCAAACACAGTAGAACTAGCACTACAACATCTACAAATTTGGGGTTTCTATCACCAAGTAACCCCGAGATATGTGGGCCCAAAGTCGGGTCGCAAAACATTTTCGAATCCGGTTGAAATAGTTTCAAATGCTGTTAAAATAATTTCAAATGCGGTTGAAATCATTTTGAATCATGTTGATACTATTTCAAGCGAATTCTAAAATATTTTGCGACCCGACTTTGAAAAAAAAATGAAATTGATTCTAACAGTCTGCAGGAGATCTGCAAAAAAAAGAAGTAAAATGGCTGTTAAAAGTCTACAGGAGATCTGCTAAAAAAATAAATAGATGCTAATAGTCTGCAGGATATCTGGTGAGAAAACAAAATAGATACTAATAGTTTGCAGGAGATCTGGTGAGAAAGCAAAATAGATACTAATAGTCTGCAGGAGATCTGCGGAAAAAATGAAATAGATGCTAATAGTCTGCAGGAGATCTTATGGAAACAAATAGTAATCTGCAAAAAAAATTAAAAATGAAATAGATAGTATCTATATTCTATTCTGTTCTATTGCTTTTCTAGTCTATGCTCTATTTCTATTCTAATCTTTTCTATTCAAATTCAAATTCATTCTATACGAAATTCGAATGTCGGAAAAAAAATATATATAACCATCTTCCGAAATTCAAATTTAGTATATAATGATTTTGATTTTAATGGAAAAGATTTTAATAGAATATAAAAGAATAGACTAGAAAAACAATAGAACAGAATAGAATAAAATATAATATATTCTATTCTGTTCTATTGTTTTTCTAGTCTATTTTCTATTTTATTATAATCTTTCCTATCCAAAGTTAAAATTAATTAATTAAAAAATTTGAATTCATACTATTCTAAATTCAAATTTATTATATTCGAAATTCGAATTTCAGAAGATGGTAGTATATTCTTTCTATTTTATTCTATTAAATTATATTTTTTTTCTATTCTGTTCT
Organism: Lithobates sylvaticus; assembly: GCA_028564925.1. Lineage (NCBI taxonomy): Eukaryota > Metazoa > Chordata > Amphibia > Anura > Ranidae > Lithobates > Lithobates sylvaticus. Next base: position 524,414,670 of record CM053030.1, on the reverse strand, counting down.
AATCTTTTCTATTTGAATTATACATTTTGGAAGATGGTTAGTTACTTACTTATATACATCTGTCACATAAAAAAAAAGATGTGAAATGGCTGTCACGGATGTCGATCGCAAGGCAAGTACATATGCTGTATGTCATTGTCCACTTGCCACAACACCTGCCACAAGTGCCACGACACCTGCCACGAGTGCCACATGACCGGCCACGAGTGCCACGTGACCTGCCACGAGTGCCACGTGACCTTCCATGTGACCAAGTTGTGGATTGTCCACTTGCCACGTCACCTGCCACAAGTTATGGAGTTTCTAGCACCAAGTGACCCCCAGATATGGGCGATATGTCAAGCACTTTTCTGCAGCAGAGAATTACATTTTGCGACCCGACTTAGGGCCACATATCTCGGGCCACTTGTAGCTAGAAACCCCAAATTTGGAATGCAAACACAGTAGAAATAGCACCACAACATCTCCAAATTTGGGGTTTCTATCACCAAGTAACCCCGAGATACGTGGACCCAAAGTCGGGTCACAAAATATTTTCGAATCCGGTTGAAATAGTATTAACATGATTCGAAATTATTTCAACTGCATTTGAAACTATTTCAACCGGATTCGAAAATATTTTGCAACCCAAATTTGGGTCCACGTATCTCGGGGTTACTTGGTGATAGAAACCCCAAATTTGGGGTTATTATAGTGCAAGTTGAAATGTTTTTTCATACCAAATTTGGGGTTCTAGCTATAAGTGGCCCCAAGATACATGGCCCCAAAGTCGGGTCGCAAAATTTCATTCTCTCCTTCAGAAAAGTACTTGACATATCACCCATATCTGGGGGTCACTTGGTGCTAGGAACCCCATAACTTGTGGCAGGTCATGTGGCACTTGTGATCGGTCACGTGGCACTCGTGGCAGGTCATGTGGCATTCGTGGCAGGTCACGTGGCACTCGGACAATGACATACAGCATATGTACTTGCCTTGCGATCGACATCTGTGACAGCCATTTCACATCTTTTTTTTTTTATGTGATAGATGTATATAAGTAAGTAACTACCGTATTTATCGGCGTATAACACGCACCGGCGTATAACACGCACCCCCAGTTTAGGGAAAAAAAAAAACTTACATTTAAGCGTCATTTGCAGCTTGCCCAGCGTCATTGCAGCCATGCCCAGCGTCATTGCAGCCATGCCCAGCGTCAGTGCAGCCTTGCCCAGCGTCATTGCAGCCATGCCCAGCGTCATTGTATATAAGTAAGTAACTAATCATCTTCCAAAATGTATAATTCAAATAGAAAAGATTAGAACAGAATAGAAAAAAAATATAATTTAATAGAATAAAATAGAAAGAATATACATCCATCTTCTGAAATTTGAATTTCGAATAGAATAAATTCGAATTTCGAATAGTATTAATTAAAATTAATTTTAACTTTGGATAGAAAAGATTATAATAAAATAGAAAATAGACTAGAAAAACAATAGAACAGAATAGAATATATTATATTTTATTCTATTCTATTGTTTTTCTAGTCTATTCTTTTAGATTTTCTTTAAAAATCTTTTCTATTAAAATCGAAATCATTATATACTAAATTCAAATTTCGGAAGATGGTTATATATATATTTTTCCGACATTCGAATTTCGTATAGAATGAATTTGAATAGAAAAGATTAGAATAGAAATAGAGCATAGACTAGAAAAACAATAGAACAGAATAGAATATAGATACTATCTATTTCATTTTTTTTGCAGATTACTATTTGTTTCCATAAGATCTCCTGCAGACTATTAGCATTTATTTCATTTTTTTTGCAGATCTCCTGCAGACTATTAGTATCTATTTCGTTTTCTCACCAGATCTCCTGCAGACTATTAGCATCTATTTCTTTTTTTAGCAGATTTCCTGTAGACTATTAACAGCCATTACACTTCTTTTTTTTTTTTTGCAGATCTCCTGCAGACTGTTAGAATCAATTTCATTTTTTTTTCAAAGTCGGGTCGCAAAATATTTTAGAATCCGCTTGAAATAGTATCAACATGATTCGAAATGATTTCAACCGCATTTCAAATTATTTTAACAGCATTGGAAACTATTTCAACCCGGATTCGAAAATGTTTTGCGACCCGACTTTGGGCCCACATATCTCGGGGTTACTTGGTGATAGAAACCCCAAATTTGTAGATGTTGTAGTGCTAGTTCTACTGTGTTTGCATACCAAATTTCTATCACTAAGTGACCCCGAGATACGTGGACCCAAAGTCGGGTCGCAAAATGTCAAGCACTTTTCTGCAGCAGTCTCAAGTTTCTTCTAAGATTGACCTGTATTTGGCTCCATCCATCTTGCCATCAACTCGACCAGCTTCCCTGTCCCTTCTGAAGAAAAGCATCCCCACAACATGATGCTACCACCACCATGTTTCACGGTGGGGATGGTGTGTTCAGGGTGATGTGCAGGGTTAGTTTTCTGTCACACATAGTAGTTTGCTTTTAGGCCAAAACTTTCAATTTTGGTCTCATCTGAACAGAGCACCTTCTTCCACATGTTTGCTGTGTCCCCCACATGGCTTCTCGCAAACTGCAAATGAGACTTCTTTAGTTTGAAAAATATTATTATGGTTTATCATATACATAACAAAGAGAGAACAAGTGTAACGTATACAACAATAAAAAATTATACAGGTGAGCCATTGAACAGACAAATAAAAGCATCACAGCAGCTTGTCAAAGTAACCGTGGATGTCATCTCAATCAACAGGTATCTATCCCTGCAGACCAATATGTAAAGGTCCATTGTACCCCAGCCTTCCGTGACAGTGAGCCAGGGCTAGAAGAACCCTGAGAACCTCGTGCTCCCAGGAGCCCCAATTGGGATCCTGCTGCAGCCCAGGAGTCGAGGACACAGAGCTATCCCATGCAAAATGAACCCTGGGTCAGTGTCAGAGCGGAAGTGGTGGTGTAATAGTCACCATAAAACTACAGATTCAGATAAAGTGCCAAGAGTCCAATCCATAAGATAGTATGAAGGCGAATGCACTCGCCAAGAGAGGCGACAAAACAAATAAAAGGGGGAGAGAAAAACGTGTGAGAGGACAGGAAAGAAGGAAGGAAAGTAAAGCCAAACTCATCTATTAGAGCTTCGGGAGTTCATAGCTCCCGGGGGTACGCCAGGAATGAGGGAGATATTACAAAGGGTCGCCCAAGGTTCCCAAATGTCCCTGAATTGCTCCGTTTTGTCATTGAGTTTAGCAACAATTTGTTCTTGTACCATGACCCATGTAACCTTTCTTTTAAACATCCGAAAAGAGATGATATGTGTCTTCCAGGCCTTGGCGAAAGTCATTTTAGCACCTAATAATAAGAACAATGACAACATCTGGGAGGTTTTGGATAGCTTCGGGATCTGAAAATTAAATAGTGCCCACCGAGGGTGTGGTACAACAGTAGTGCCCGTCAGTGAGCTAATAGTGCGGAAAACTTTGTGCCAAAATTATCGTATGCGGGGACAAGTCCACCAAATATGGATCATTGAGCCCTCCAATCCGCAACCTCGGAAACATACCGGTGATGTGCCTGGGAATAGAGTCGCTAGCCTGGAAGGGACATAGTACCATCGTGTTAGAACTTTTAGACCTGCTTCGATAAGGGAGATGTTAAGAATACCTTTAAATGCTCTCGTCGAGGAGCGAAACCACGTCGTAGTATCCCAAGACTCGTCCATGTCGTGCTCCCAGGCTCGGGCATAAGAGGGTTTGGACTGTTTAGTCATAAGTGCCGTATAAATCAGTGAGATGCCTCCCTTCTGATCCTCCGTAGTGATACACCAGTGCTCAAAAGTAGTAATATCGGGGGGTAGGGGTTTGGTGTTCCAGATGGAGTGTATAAAGTGGGAGATTTGTGCATGTCTAAAAAGTTCTGAGTCAGGTAAATCCAATTTCTTCTTATAGTGTGTCAGTGAGAGGGGTCCTGCAGGGGAAATAAAGTGTCCAATACGATATAGGCCTTTGTCGGTCCACCATTTAAACGCTTCAATGTTCATCCCAGGGGGAAAGTTAGGATTGTGAAATATGTGTGTTAGGGGTCTCAGTGGAGAAATTAGGGAGCTAAGGGAGAAAAGTTTGGAGCTAAGTGCTATAGAGTGAGAGAGAGTTGGTGCCATTATGGCCAATCTGTCTTTCGGCGCGCAGCCTAAAAGGAAATCTATCGTGTTAAATGGGACAGAATGTCGTTCCATAGCAAGCCAATCTGGCTTGTCATGACACGAGTAGGCTAAGGATATTTGTGCTAGTCTAGCTGCCTGATAATATCCCCAGAGGTTGGGTAGTCCCAATCCCCCCTGCGTCTTTAATCTATAGAGCATAATAGAAGGACACCTGTAACCTTTATTACCCCAAATAAAACGTAATATGTCTGACTGCAGTTTCGTAACAAAGCGTTTGGGTATCGGGATTGGTAGTGAGCGGAAAAGATACAGGAGCTTTGGTAGCAGTGTAATTTTGACCGCATGAATTCTGCCCAGCCAGGATAGAGCACATCTAGACCACCTCTCCATATCCTGTTTACATTTCTGTACCATGGGGGGATAATTTGCTTGGAATAGACAGTCAATATTTGAGGTAAGCTTGATACCCAATATGGAATCTGGTGAGGTGCCCAAGCAAAAGAGAAATTGTCCATGAGCTGTTTGAGAAGATCCGGAGGGAGAGTTATGTTCAAGGCCAGTGATTTATTCATGTTAACCCGTAGACCTGAGATCCCACTGAATTCACGAAGAGTCCGAAGGATCACTGGTATTGAAGTCAGGGGGGAGGTGACAAAGAGGAGAAGGTCGTCTGCATATAGTGCACATTTGTGCTCCAGGGGGCCACAATTAACCCCCTTAACGTCTGGGTTTGTTCTCAGTGCAATGGCTAAAGTTTCTATTGCTATCGCAAATAAAATCGGCGATAGAGGGCACCCCTGTCTGGTCCCCCTGCCTACAGGGAAGGACTCCGAATATCTGCCCAATAGGCGCACCTGCGCCGTAGGAGCGGAATAAAGGGAATCAATAAGATTAAGAAAATATTTGCCACATCCCCAGTGCCGTAGGATTTCAGACAGGTATGCCCAATCTATTGAATCAAACGCCTTGTGTAAGTCAATTGAAAGTATAAAACCCTTTTGTGCGGGACCCCCATCCCATTGAGAATTGAGCAGCGATATAATGTCAATCGCTCGCCTGATCTGGTCCGGGCCTTGTCTCCCAGGGATGAAGCCTACCTGATCCTTGTGAACATATGACGAAATAAAGCTGGAGAGTCTGTTGGCCAGAATCTTAGTCATTATTTTGATATCATTGTTAATAAGAGATATAGGGCGGTAATTGCCCACCTCACTAGTATCCTTATCTGGTTTCGGTAAGACTGAAATGTAAGCCGAGTTTAAGTCCGGATTCAGAGTGGCTCCATCCCTGAGAGAGTTGAACAGTCTAGCTAAATTGGGTACTAGGCAATGTCCAAATTTCTTATAATAACCCGTGGAGAGGCCATCCGAACCCGGTGAGGAGCCCAGCTTAAGGCGTTTAATAATGTCCAGGATTTCCTCGTGGGTGAACGGGCTCTCCAGGAGTTCAGCATGATCTTTGTCCAGGGAGGGCAAAGGGAGGTTATTGAGGAAATTATCCCTCAGAGCCGTGGAGGTACTGGGACTACGTTTGTAAAGATCTGCGTAAAAATGTTTAAAGGTGTCCATTATCTTGCTCGGATTCTGTGAAAGTTCCCCGGAGATCACTTTTAGTTCGGGGAAGGCCTGCGTGCGTAGTTTAGGGGAAAGTTTAGCTGCCAGTCTGGATCCTATCCTATCCTTCTGCACGTAAAATTTGGCCCCAGTCCATTTAAGGTGTTGGGCAGCCGAAGTAGTCAATGACATGTTTAGGTGGGCCCGTGCCGTATATTTTGCTAGCGAGTTAGCATTGGGGTTACGTTTGTGCTCCTTAGATAATCTACCGAATTCCTCCGTAAGTTTCACTGTGGCAGCCCTATGTTCAGCCCTGAGTTTAGAGGATAATTTAATCAGTTTACCCCTGATAACAGTTTTGTGAGCTGCCCAGATGGTAGCAGGAGATATCCCTTCTGTCGAGTTTAAAGTAAAGTATTCTTGTATAGCATTTTCCAGTAACGTACATTGTATGGGGTCGTTCAATAGGGTTTCCCGTAAGCGCCAACGTGGACGGCTGTCAGTTCCCGCTGGTTTACATGTCAATAGGGATACAATGGAGTGGTCCGAAAGAGACGTGTCAATGATCTTGGAGTACTTAATGAGAGGGAGTGTAGTGGCACGGGTGAAGATGTGTCGTGTGGTGAAAACAGCACAGCGGATCATAGGAACAGAGCTACCGAATTTGGACACAGCATATGCCAGCCGATTAAAAAAGCGGGCAAAAGCTATTAGTATTGATCCAACCCACCCAGGTTACAGTGTGTTTGTCGCATTGCCATCTGGGAAAAGATATAGGGCACTTAAAACGCACACTAATCGTTTAAAGCATAGTTTTTTCCCTAGGGATGTATTGTCCATAATCCCATCAGGTACAGTGTTTTAGGAATTTTATGTGGAATTTTAAAGAGAGAGAACAGAAAGAAAGAAAAAAGGGAACATTTTAATTTTTAAATATTTATTGTATTTTTTATTTTAATTTTTTTTTTATAAAATTTTATATTTTGATATATTTAAATAGATATGTGGACATGTGCTAGGAGTATGTATGTGGTTTTGTTGAGAAGTGTTTTTATTGCTGCTGTAACGAGTAGTAATTTTGTTGTATTTATACAATGACAATAAAGTATATCTATCTATCTATCTATGTGGTCTATCCTGGCAAAGGAGTAGTGGGGAGCTGAGAAATGTGTGTAGTCTCTAACATGTGGGTTGGTCTCCCTCCAGATATCGATCAGGTCCGCCTCATTGAGCATTTTAGCAATTTTAACACTCTGCTTAGTAGGGCGTTTGGGTTTGGACTTTCCGTCAGCCAACTTGTCCAAAGAGAAGTCGAAGGCCATATTCGTGTCCCCACCCAGGAAAACCGTCCCCTTAAGATGCATATGTAGTTTAGTAAGCAGGGATTCTAAGAAGGATTTTTGACCCTTATTCGGTGCATAATAGGACACAAAGTTATATAGTTCCCCATCTATAAAGCCGGAGACTAGAATATAGCGTCCCTGGGGATCGACTATAGTGTCCGTGTGGGAGAGGTTTATGTGTTTAGCAAAACAAATCCCAACCCCTTTAGATTTGTTCTCAGCCGATGCTAAAAAAAATTGTGTAAAGCGTTGATGCAAAAAAGTGGGTCTAAATGTAGAGGGGAAGTGTGTCTCCTGAAGCAGGAGGACGTCAGCATGCAATGAGTGATAAAATTGGAAGATTTTCCTACGCTTGATCGGGGAGTTGAGACCTTGCGTGTTGTGAGAGATGATTTTCAGGGTAGTTGACAAGGTAGGTGTATCAGGCATAGATCAGAAGGGAGTGGTCTATACAAACATTTCGTGACTTACCCTGCCAGCGTAGGAGAGGAGACCGAGTATAGCCCCCGGAGCACATAGAGAAGTACCTGGAACCTGGGAGCGACGACTGGAAGAGACTGTGAGAACCACAAACTCCGCTTAAGGCACCCCGGAAAAGGGAGAGAAAAGAGATGAAAGGGAAAAGGAGAGAAGTATGAAAAACAATAAAATTAGTAACAAGCTGATGTGACATTACAACATTAGACTCAAAGCAAAATAAAACAGAGGGGTCCCCCGACCCCTTCCCAACCCCAGGTTGGTTTGGATTCACCAAACCCTCTCTAATCCCTGCGGTACCGGATTTTCCTTGCTAGGAAAATCCGGAGGAGGATTCAGGTATGCCAAATGGGCTCCTGATCCAATTGAGGCGCACTGGGTCCACCACAGCCCTTCCACCTCAACTCAGTAGTGTCTTAGGGGTCCAAGAAGTCCCTTTATGAACAATTGCCAGAGCGCTCCCAGGGGGAGTGAGCCCCATCACCACCTAGAAAATACCTCACGTGTCAGAGTCACACCGTGCGACTCGCATTGGCCTGGCCAGTCCCGCAGCCCCCCCACAGGTGTAGGAGCCTGTGAGCGAGCCAGACTCCAAAGAATAAAAAATATATATAAAAAGAAGTAAAAAAGGAATAACTAGAACATACATTTAGCTCCTATATCCTGGCGATTCCCCCACAGCGACCCTGAGTGTACCTGAACCCAGGTAGATTGAAGTGTATCCAAAGAAATACAATAAACTTGGTAAAACATAGTTACAACCTAGAACTAGAAAAATGCCCTATGACCAGGCAGGCTACTACATGAGTAATTAAAAAAGAATAAAAAAAAACACCCGTGTATAGAAAGTCTAATGGCAGAAAAGTCTAGTAACTAGTCTAGAATCACCTAGGCCCCAGAGACCGAGGCCATGTACTGCCAAAAAAAAAGCATAACATTCCCTCAGTGGAGAGGGGACCAGGTCACAATGCATAAAACATGGAAGCAGGCAGCACTCTGAAAATATATATAAAAAAAAAAAAAAGGGTCAGTATGCGTTGGAGCTGAACCACGAACAAAGGCAGTTTTTACCGCAGGGGAAGGTGGACCCCCCAAATCCTCACAAGGAAGAGGGGAAGAATAGAGAGTCCTAACAAGTCCTTTGCCCCAAGTAATGCCCCAAAACTGGGGGCAAAGTTCAGTGAAGAACACATGGAGGAGGAAGGAGATTGCTCAAGGCGGTACGTTTTCCTTGGTGCGTTTGGGACCTTGCTTCATCCAGGATCTTTGCAAAGGGCTTGCTGGCGGGGGTCTCTTAGATGAGGAAGGGGGTCCTCTGACGGGCAGAGCAGGTGCAGGTTCCAGCTGAATCAGGCCAAGATGAGTGAGGAGACGCTCGCCTTGGAAAGAGGAGAAGCAGAAACTTCTGTTTTTGTAGGAAAAGTTCAAGCGAAGCGGGAAAGACCATCTGTATGCTATTTCTTTATCTAGTAACACCTGCAGCAACGGTTTGAAAGATCACCTCTTTTGTACCGTGTAAGGCAAAAGGTCAGCGAAGATCTGAATCTTGTGCCCGAGTAAAGTGAGATTATCTGAGTATCGTGCTTTCCTCATAACTTCTTCTTTGACTGAGTAATGATGTGGTTTGACAATAATATCTCGGGGCAGTCCGTCAGAGCGGGGAGCCTGCAGCGCTCTGTGTGCTCTGTCAAGCTCCAAACGGTGATCAGGGATGTCAGGGATAAGGCCTTTAATCAAGGATTTAACCGCTTTATGTACGTCCTTTTCAGATTCCGGGAGCCCCCTTAACCGAAAGTTATATCGTCTCGACCTATTCTCGAGGTTGTTGATTTTGGCGAATGCCGTTTCCAATTGATCTTGTACTTCTTGCAGTCTGGCAGAGTTCTGGTTAATCTGAGCCACTGCTTGGTCAGACTTCTGTTCTATGGTGTCTATCCTCAGCCCTATTTGCTGCAGGTCAGCATGTAAAGATGCTCGTATAGATGTAGTGATTTGAGCAGCGTTTAGGGCCAGACTTTTAGATAACATTTGGGAAATATATGTGTGGGTACAGCTGCGCTTCCCCAGTGAAAAGCAGCCAACACGACAATATGACAGATTGTGAAAAAAGTATAAAAATTAGGAAAGTGTGGCGCTAGAAAACTTTTTGTGTCTGGTAGGTAGCTGTAAACGAGAATCAAATCCCTATTACACTGCTACCGTCCAGATTTTTAGTGACTGATCACCATACATGTAAGGATGGTGAAAACAATGTGAGTATAAGCAGTCCACGTCAGAACTGTCTATAAGATGCAAAAGACATTAGTGTTACTTATGACATAACATAAAGGAATGGTGAAACAATATATATGAACGCTAAGGTATCAAAATATTCAGAGAGTCCGTAGCATGCAATATAATGCAATTACTAATTAGCACTGTGAACAGAACCTCAGGACAAAAAGAATCTTGATCATATTCTACAAAAATAAACAAAAATATCAATCATAGGAACGAAAATATAGTGACAAGTGTTATGTCTACAAACGCATATTAGATTAGCTTCGTCTATAGATTCAAGAGTCCCAGATGGTAAAACTTATAGGTGATAGTGTACTGGTATTCCCAAAAACTGCTGTATAATGTTCGTCAACGTAATATCCTCATATAATTGGACAGCGTTTAGAACTCTATAGTATAAGAGTGGGATCTGGTACGCTTACCGTCAACGATGGACCCACTGACCTTTGGTGAGGGGTCAAATCAGGCTTAGGTATACCGGTGGAAGATGTTTGCAGGGTGGTGAATCCAGATGGAAAAGGTAAGACTGGGCCGGCACCACAGTCTATACTCACCACACCTCCGTTCACCGAGTAGAGACCAAATTTTAGAAGGTTGCACTGGAACGCGGTTGTTGTAACCGGGACACCTCAATATGTCAGGATCATAGGAACAAAAGAGATAAGGAGAACCTCCTCATAGTGTAAATAAATCCGGTGACGGAATAAATTTATTAAAAATTCTTGTTTGTCAAGTAAAAATTTTCAGAATAAAAACAAAGACAAATCAAGAAATATATCAGAATAAAGACGCAGTGGTAGTGAGTATAGCATACGCTATACTCACTACCACTGCGTCTTTATTCTGATATATTTCTTGATTTGTCTTTGTTTTTATTCTGAAAATTTTTACTTGACAAACAAGAATTTTTAATAAATTTATTCCGTCACCGGATTTATTTACACTATGAGGAGGTTCTCCTTATCTCTTTTGTTCCTATGATCCTGACATATTGAGGTGTCCCGGTTACAACAACCGCGTTCCAGTGCAACCTTCTAAAATTTGGTCTCTACTCGGTGAACGGAGGTGTGGTGAGTATAGACTGTGGTGCCGGCCCAGTCTTACCTTTTCCATCTGGATTCACCACCCTGCAAACATCTTCCACCGGTATACCTAAGCCTGATTTGACCCCTCACCAAAGGTCAGTGGGTCCATCGTTGACGGTAAGCGTACCAGATCCCACTCTTATACTATAGAGTTCTAAACGCTGTCCAATTATATGAGGATATTACGTTGACGAACATTATACAGCAGTTTTTGGGAATACCAGTACACTATCACCTATAAGTTTTACCATCTGGGACTCTTGAATCTATAGACGAAGCTAATCTAATATGCGTTTGTAGACATAACACTTGTCACTATATTTTCGTTCCTATGATTGATATTTTTGTTTATTTTTGTAGAATATGATCAATATTCTTTTTGTCCTGAGGTTCTGTTCACAGTGCTAATTAGTAATTGCATTATATTGCATGCTACGGACTCTCTGAATATTTTGATACCTTAGCGTTCATATATATTGTTTCACCATTCCTTTATGTTATGTCATAGGGATTTGATTCTCGTTTACAGCTACCTACCAGACACAAAAAGTTTTCTAGCGCCACACTTTCCTAACATTTGGGAAATAGCTGCCATCATAGATGGGAAGTCAGTGGGGGTAGGTATGTCCTCCTGTGCTTCACTGACTGTGAGCAACATGCCTGTGTGTGGATCCATCAGTGGGGTTGTGGGGTAGCCTGGGCATAATCCCCCTAGTAGGGATTCTGTAGAGGAGGGAGAACTGACTGTGTGCAGGGGGGGGGGGGGATTCAGTACCAGAAAACAGATTTCCATCCTGGTCCTGGTCAGCAATGGGTTGCACAAACTCCTCAGAGGCCTGTGGGCCTCCTGTGGCCGACGCCATCTTAGCATAACTGAGGGGGCCGGGAACGGCCGTCATCTGGCTCACTGGAGCCCTCCTGGGCAGCGGTATAGCAAGTGCTGGGTCCCTGTGGTGTCCCCCTTTACGGATGGCACAAAGAGCGGGGTATTAGGGCTCTCTGGTAGCTCCGGTGGGCAGTGTCAGGCTGTGGAGGAGCGGGGCTTCTGACGCCGGCAGCCATTTTGGATCATCTGAGGGGGCCGGGAACAGCCGGTATATGGCCCGACGGAGCCCTCCTGGGCCGCGGTAGGTATAGCGCTGGGTTCCTGGGGTGTTCCCCTGTACGGATGGCTCGAAATGTGCGATATTCGAGCCCTCTGTTAGCTCCGGTGGGCAGCAGCGGGGCTGTGGTGGAGCGGAGCTTCAGATGACGGTGACCATCTTGGAAGCGCCGCGCATGCGCTCACTCAAATGAGACTTCTTATGGCATTCTTTCAACAATGTCTTTCTTCTTGCCACTCTTCCATAAAGGTCAGATTTGTGGAGAGCACGACTAATAGTTGTCCTGTGGAAAGATTCTCCCACCTGAAGTGTGGATCTCTGCAGCTCCTCCAGAGTTACCATGGACCTCTTGGCTGCTTCTCTGATGAATGCTCTCTTTGCCAGGCCTGTCAGTTTAGGTGGACGGCCATGTCTTGGTAGGATCCAAAGAAAGCCCTTAATAATTTAGTATTTTTAATTAATATAGAGATCTCTCTAAGACATTTTACATTCAAGTGTATGTGGGGGATGAGACAATATTATTGGTATTTTAAAAAAAAAATGTGTTAGGAGTACATTGTCCAATGTTACAGGTCAGACACATTGTGGGTTTTGCACCATTTGTTTTGAAAACATCTAATGTTACACAAAGACCCCTTTCACACTGCCAGAATTTTTCAGGCGCTACAGCGCTAAAGATAGTGCCTGTATAGCGACTGAAAAAAGTGGCTCCATTCATTCCAGTGTGAAACCCTGAAGTCTTTCACACTGGAACAGTGCGCTGGCAGGGCGTCACAAAAAGTCCTGCCAGCAACTTCTTTGGAGCGGTGAAGGAGCAGTGAACTCAAACCGATTGAAATCAATGGATCAGCAATGCGATACCGCCGGCAAAACACCACTCGGTTAAAACCGCCCTGCTAGCGGCCGAATAAACGGTAAAGCGGCACTAAACATATCGCCGCTTTACCGCCAACGCCCCCCGCAGATCGGTGTGAAAGCCCTCTAAAGGTGTTATTACAAGGAAAACAGGAAGTGTCAATACACACACAGCTTTGTCTAGTGGCAATTGGATGTTAAAAAGGAAGGTCAGTTGAAGTGGGCTATAAATACATGGTGACTACAATGATGCAGTGTGATAGAGCCACAGTTGTGTAACTTTGTCATGAAAAAGTCACTTTTTCAACTTTTAGTGGACGCACTGAAAGCTGAACTTAAGTCTGCCATGTGTTTGTTTAGCAGTCAGAGTGACAGAGCATGTGTGGTTCATTCAAACATACTGTATGAGTAGGGTGCCCACGTGTCCCGGATTGCCCGGGATTATCCCGTAATGTAAATTTTTGTCCCTGGTCCCGGGCATCTTCATTCCCAGACAATACAGTGTCCCGGAATGAAACTGATAATCTGGGAACAGGGGGGACAGAGCCGCCATAGCGCTGGCTCAGGCTCCGCCTCCTCCAGATCACTTGTTGCTATAGCCGCCTGGCGTCTGGTAACCAGTGACGTCACTGCCCAGCGCTGAAAGTGGAGGAGGATTTCACTACCTCCTCCTCCTCCACGCTAGTGCTGCCTGGGAGTCACTGCTGGTTCTTTCATTTCGGGCACTTGGCTCCAGTGACTGGCTTGCAGCTTGTGTGGGGTGTTTCTGTACCCACACGCTGCAATTACAATGTGCACGGCATCTCTCCCTCTCTCTTCCTCCCCCTCCTGACCACCTCACACTAACACAGGACTGAAGTCCCCTCCCCCTTTTCCTCGGCTCGGATGTCACAGACAGAAGAAGGAGGGGGAGGAGAATAGACACAGCACACAACAGGACGGGACGTGCTGATCTGAGGTACAGAATATTAATGCTTGGCACTTGCAGGAGAAGGAGACACAGAGACAGGGGGGAAGTTGTCAAAAAAGAATACTTGCAGTGATTTTGGGGGATAAGAGCATGTTGTATGTGCTAGGGGGGCACTTTAGGAGGGGAGAGAAATTGTGCTGGGGGGGGGGGGGGGCAGATTTTTTATTCAACCCCCCCTTCCAGCACAATTTCTCTCCCCTCCCAAATTGTGCCCCTTAGCAGATACCACATGCTCTTATCCCCCAAAATCACTGCAAGTATTCTTCTTTGACAACTTGCCCCCTTCGCTAAAGACACACTGGCTGCTATTGAGGGGACAATTGTACTGTCTGGAATCCTGGGAACTTTGCTAGAGATTCAGGGCAATTCTGGAGGAGGATGTAAGGAGGCACTCTGGAGGAGAATGTAAGGCACACTCCAGAGGATGTAAGGAGGTACTAAGGGGGCACCCCGGGGGATGTAAGGGGCTCTGACTAAGTTAGTACCACTAGAGTGCCCCCTTACATCCCCCTTACCTCCAGGGTGCCCCCTTAGTGCCTCCAGAGTGCCCCCTTACATCCCCCCTTACAACCTCCAGGGTGCCCCCTTAGTGCCTCCAGAGTGACCCCTTACATCCTTCAGAGTGCCCCACCACCAAGGTGGTAGAGCAGTGGCTGGCAGACTATCAGGAGGTGGTATTGCACTCCTCTTCCTCCTCTCTCCACTAACTACCCCTCGCCAATACACTCTGCACTCCTCTCCTGTACATATTACCCCCCGCCATACACTCCGCACTCCTCTCCTGTACATATTACCCCCCCCATACACTCCGCACTCCTCTCCTGTACATATTACCCCCCGCCATACACTCTGCACTCCTCTCCTGTACATATTACACCCCGCCATACACTCCGCACTCCTCTCCTGTACATATTACCCCTGCCATACACTCTGCACTCCTCTCCTGTACATATTACCCCTGTCATACACTCTGCACTCCTCTCATGTACATATTACCCCCCGCCATACACTGCACACTCCTCTCCTGTATATATTACCCCCCGCCATACATTCTGCACTCCTCTCCTGTATATATTACCCCCGCCATACATTCCGCACTCCTCTCCTGTATATATTACCCCCCGCCATACATTCCGCACTCCTCTCCTGTGCATATTACTCACTGTCATACACTCTGCATTCCCTATTTAACATTACCACATTCTGCAATCTCAGAATCTCAGACTCTCTTTAACAACACCCCCTTTAAGCCAATATTTAGCGCAATTTAAGACATGTCCACTGTTCACCACAACGTGCTTTATGCACCATATTGTTGTTGTTCTTGATGCCTAGGGCCCACTTTTGATTTCATACGCCCCTGCCCCAAGAATCAGCAAAAAAAATTGTCAAAAGTCATCTTTTGGGGGGGGGGGGGGGTGTCCCTGAATGGCAGTTTGGAAATGTGGTCACCCTATGTATGAGAGACATGGTTGGTTCTGAAAAAGAATCTACTTCCTCATGATCAAATTTCTTTCAGAAATAGAATATTTAGGAAAGCCCAACCTAAATTAGTGTTATTTTGCAAAATAAAAATTTGTCAGTGTAAAGAAAAAAAAATACAATAATCTGGTAAGATTATTCTGTTACAAGATTTAATTTAGTCACAGGATAAAGAGGGGGGGGGGGGGCTATGAAATTTTGTTTTATTTAGAATAAGACTGATAATGGAGATAACATTTATTGTAAAAATAATTGATTCCAACAATAATGGATAGTTTTTATATATTTTTAAATGAAAATATTTATTGTTTGCATATCCAGGTACCTGACTGACTGATTGATTGATTGATTTTTTGTTTAAGCTAATGAAAGAAATTCTGAACTACTCATTTTAGAACACTTTGTCATCAAACTTCTGAATATTGTTTTATTTGTTTATAGAACAATCCAAAACGAAAGAGTAACCTGATACTACAAAGTATTGAGGGATTTGGCAAATCTATATAGATTGATTATATTAGTTTTTTTCACCTACTAAAGGAGGATACAAGGATGTTTTTTTTTTAGTTAATGTTTCTTTTTGATAAATGAATTGAGGTAACTCTAGAAAAATTTTTTTTTTTAACAAAAGCTAAGTTGTTGTGAACTTATGTCATATTCCATTGGGGTTGGATTTCAAACCATGGAATCAGATAATGATTTAAAATTTTATAGAGCAGGTAATGAAGAACATGTATGCAATTTTATGTATTTAGTAAAGTTTTTGTTTCTTATCATCTTGAGTACTCAGGTATTGTAGAACATATGACTAGTATTATAAAGTCTAAATAGGGTAAGATGATTCAAGAAAAATGTAAAGATTGGGTGACTTATTTACCTGCTTTAGTTTTAGTTTAAAAACTTTATTATTTTCTAAACACAGGGTTTTTTAACTTTTTGAGTTAATGACAGGATGTCTTTTGAGATTAGCATACTTAGTTTTATATAATCTGTTGTATAGAAAGAAATAAGTTTGCAAATAGGGATGGGCCCGGTGTTCAATTCGAACCCATGTTCGAATCGAACATCGGCCGTTCGTCCGCTCATCGAGTCCATAACTATGTGGACCGTTTGCATCAAATTCGTGTGATGCAAGCGGTCCGCAATGCACTGCGCCAGTCGCAGTGCATTGCTGGCTGATATTTGGCCAAGCATGCACTGTGACCCCGCATTCTTGGCCAATCATAGAGCCAGCGGCAAGGAGAGCAATAATTGGCCACAGGCAGGATGCCTGTGGCCAATTATAGCTCAGGGGGTTTAGTACACACCCCACACTATATAAGGCCGCCGCGCTGGCGGCCTCGTGTAGTGTGTTCCGGCGTTAGGAACAGTGTCAGTGACAGACTGTATACTGTACGGTGTACGTATATCTGCTTGTGATTCATTTCTTTGTGGGGAATAGTGTAGGGAAAGAGGAAAAATAGGCAGGGATAGTTTATTCTTCTCAGAGCTGTTCTCACTCTCTACCAATCCAGCCATCTGCAGGAGTTAGTGTGTGTGCGTGCTGTGTGAGTATAGCACAGCAGTAGCACACTAAACCACCTTACCCTGTATCTGCCCTTCTGGCCTGTTGTCATCTAAGCAGCCAGCCAGCCAGCCAGCCAGCCATCTGCAGGAGTTAGTGTGTGTGTGCTCTGTGACTATAACACAGCACACTAAACCACCTTACCCTGTATCTGCCCTTCTGGCCTGTTGTCATCTAAGGCAGCCAGCCATCTGCAGGAGTTAGTGTGTGTGCGTGCTGTGTGAGTATAGCACAGCAGTAGCACACTAAACCACCTTACCATGTATCTGTCCTTCTGGCCTATTGTCATCTAAGGCAGCCAGCCAGCCAGCCATCTGCAGGAGTTAGTGTGTGTGTGCTCTGTGACTATAACACAGCACACTAAACCACCTTACCCTGTATCTGCCCTTCTGGCCTGTTGTCATCTAAGGCAGCAAGCCAGCCATCTGCAGGAGTTAGTGTGTGTGTGTGTGTGCTCTGTGACTATAACACAGCACACTAAACCACCTTACCCTGTATCTGCCCTTCTGGCCTGTTGTCATCTAAGGCAGCCAGCCAGCCAGCCAGCCAGCCATCTGCAGGAGTTAGTGTGTGTGTGCTCAGTGACTATAACACAGCACACTAAACCACCTTACCCTGTATCTGCCCTTCTGGCCTGTTGTCATCCAAGGCAGCCAGCCATCTGCAGGAGTTAGTGTGTGCTATGTGACTATAACACAGCACACTAAACCACCTTACCCTGTATCTGCCCTTCTGGCCTATTGTCATCTAAGGCAGCCAGCCAGACATCTGCAGGAGTTAGTGTGTGTGTGCTCTGTGACTATAACACAGCACACTAAACCACCTTACCCTGTATCTGCTCTTCTGGCCTGTTGTCATCTAAGGCAGCCAGTCATCTGCAGGAGTTAGTGTGTGTGTGCTCTGTGACTATAACACAGCACACTAAACCACCTTACCCTGTATCTGTCCTTCTGGCCTATTGTCATCTAAGGCAGCCAGCCAGCCAGCCATCTGCAGGAGTTAGTGTGTGTGCTCTGTGACTATAACACAGCACACTAAACCACCTTACCCTGTATCTGCCATTCTGGCCTGTTGTTATCTAAGGCAGCCAGCTATCTGCAGGAGTTAGTGTGTGTGTGCTCTGTGACTATAACACAGCACACTAAACCACCTTACCCTGTATCTGCCCTTCTGGCCTGTTGTCATCTAAGGCAGCCAGCCAGTCAGCCATCTGCAGGAGTTAGGGTGTGTGTGCTCTGTCACTATAACACAGCACACTAAACCACCTTACCTTGTATCTGCCCTTCTGGCCTGTTGTCATCTAAGGCAGCCAGCCAGCCAGCCATCTGCAGGAGTTAGTGTGTGTGTGTGTGCTCTGTGACTATAACACAGCACACTAAACCACCTTACCCTGTATCTGCCCTTCTGGCCTATTGTCATCTAAGGCAGCCAGCCAGCCATCTGCAGGAGTTAGTGTGTGTGTGCTCTGTGACTATAACACAGCACACTAAACCACCTTACCCTGTATCTGCCCTTCTGGCCTGTTGTCATCTAAGGCAGCCAGCCATCTGCAGGAGTTAGTGTGTGTGTGTGTGTGCTCTGTGACTATAACACAGCACACTAAACCACCTTACCCTGAATCTGCCCTTCTGGCCTGTTGTCATCTAAGGCAGCCAGCCAGCCAGCCAT
This sequence comes from Lithobates sylvaticus, assembly GCA_028564925.1. Lineage (NCBI taxonomy): Eukaryota > Metazoa > Chordata > Amphibia > Anura > Ranidae > Lithobates > Lithobates sylvaticus. Next base: position 524,396,130 of record CM053030.1, on the reverse strand, counting down.
CTGCAGGAGTTAGTGTGTGTGCTCTGTGACTATAACACAGCACACTAAACCACCTTACCCTGTATCTTCCCTTCTGGCCTGTTGTAATCTAAGGCAGCCAGCCATCTGCAGGAGTTAGTGTGTGTGTGCTCTGTGACAATAACACAGCACACTAAACCACCTTACCCTGTATCTGCCCTTCTAGCCTATTGTCATCTAAGCCAGCCAGCCAGCCAGCCAGCCATCTGCAGGAGTTAGTGTGTGTGTGCTCTGTCACTATAACACAGCACACTAAACCACCTTACCCTGTATCTGCCCTTCTGGCCTGTTGTCATCTAAGGCAGCAAGCCAGCCATCTGCAGGAGTTGTGTGTGTGTGTGTGCTCTGTGACTATAACACAGCACACTAAACCACCTTACCCTGTATCTGCCCTTCTGGCCTGTTGTCATCTAAGGCAGCCAGCCAGCCAGCCAGCCAGCCATCTGCAGGAGTTAGTGTGTGTGTGCTCAGTGACTATAACACAGCACACTAAACCACCTTACCCTGTATCTGCCCTTCTGGCCTGTTGTCATCCAAGGCAGCCAGCCATCTGCAGGAGTTAGTGTGTGCTATGTGACTATAACACAGCACACTAAACCACCTTACCCTGTATCTGCCCTTCTGGCCTATTGTCATCTAAGGCAGCCAGCCAGACATCAGCAGGAGTTAGTGTGTGTGTGCTCTGTGACTATAACACAGCACACTAAACCACCTTACCCTGTATCTGCTCTTCTGGCCTGTTGTCATCTAAGGCAGCCAGTCATCTGCAGGAGTTAGTGTGTGTGTGCTCTGTGACTATAACACAGCACACTAAACCACCTTACCCTGTATCTGTCCTTCTGGCCTATTGTCATCTAAGGCAGCCAGCCAGCCAGCCATCTGCAGGAGTTAGTGTGTGTGCTCTGTGACTATAACACAGCACACTAAACCACCTTACCCTGTATCTGCCATTCTGGCCTGTTGTCATCTAAGGCAGCCAGCTATCTGCAGGAGTTAGTGTGTGTGTGCTCTGTGACTATAACACAGCACACTAAACCACCTTACCCTGTATCTGCCCTTCTGGCCTGTTGTCATCTAAGGCAGCCAGCCAGTCAGCCAGTCAGCCATCTGCAGGAGTTAGGGTGTGTGTGCTCTGTCACTATAACACAGCACACTAAACCACCTTACCTTGTATCTGCCCTTCTGGCCTGTTGTCATCTAAGGCAGCCAGCCAGCCAGCCATCTGCAGGAGTTAGTGTGTGTGTGTGCTCTGTGACTATAACACAGCACACTAAACCACCTTACCCTGTATCTGCCCTTCTGGCCTATTGTCATCTAAGGCAGCCAGCCAGCCAGCCATCTGCAGGAGTTAGTGTGTGTGTGCTCTGTGACTATAACACAGCACACTAAACCACCTTACCCTGTATCTGCCCTTCTGGCCTGTTGTCATCTAAGGCAGCCAGCCATCTGCAGGAGTTAGTGTGTGTGTGTGTGTGTGTGTGCTCTGTGACTATAACACAGCACACTAAACCACCTTACCCTGAATCTGCCCTTCTGGCCTGTTGTCATCTAAGGCAGCCAGCCAGCCAGCCATCTGCAGGAGTTAGTGTGTGTGCTCTGTGACTATAACACAGCACACTAAACCACCTTACCCTGTATCTTCCCTTCTGGCCTGTTGTAATCTAAGGCAGCCAGCCATCTGCAGGAGTTAGTGTGTGTGTGCTCTGTGACAATAACACAGCACACTAAACCACCTTACCCTGTATCTGCCCTTCTAGCCTATTGTCATCTAAGCCAGCCAGCCAGCCAGCCAGCCATCTGCAGGAGTTAGTGTGTGTGTGTGCTCTGTCACTATAACACAGCACACTAAACCACCTTACCCTGTATCTGCCCTTCTGGCCTGTTGTCATCTAAGGCAGCCAGCCAGCCATCTGCAGGAGTTAGTGTGTGTGTGCTCTGTGACTATAACACAGCACACTAAACCACCTTACCCTGTATCTGCCCTTCTGGATTGTTGTCATCTAAGGCAGCCAGCCAGCCAGCCAGCCAGCCATCTGCAGGAGTTAGTGTGTGTGTGCTCTGTGACTATAACACAGCACACTAAACCACCTTACCCTGTATCTGCCCTTCTGGCCTGTTGTCATCTAAGGCAGCCAGCCAGCCAGCCAGCCATCTGCAGGAGTTAGTGTGTGTGTGCTCTGTGACTATAACACAGCACACTAAACCACCGTACCCTGTATCTGCCCTTCTGGCCTGTTGTCATCTAAGGCAACCAGCCAGCCAGCCAGCCATCTGCAGGAGTTAGTGTGTGTGTGCTCTGTGACTATAACACAGCACACTAAACCACCTTACCCTGTATCTGCCCTTCTGGCCTGTTGTCATCTAAGGCAGCAAGCCAGCCATCTGCAGGAGTTAGTGTGTGTGTGCTCTGTTACTATAACACAGCACACTAAACCACCTTACCCTGTATCTGACCTTCTGGCCTATTGTCATCTAAGGCAGCGAGCCAGCCAGCCAGCCATCTGCAGGAGTTAGTGTGTGTGCTCTGTGACTATAACACAGCACACTAAACCACCTTACCCTTTATCTGCCCTTCTGCCCTGTTGTCATCTAAGGCAGCCAGCCAGCCAGCCATCTGCAGGAGTTAGTGTGTGTGTGCTCTGTGACTATAACACAGCACACTAAACCACCTTACCCTGTATCTGCCTTCCTGGCTTGTTGTCATCTAAGGCAACCAGCTAGCCAGCCAGCCATCTGCAGGAGTTAGTGTGTGTGTGTGCTCTGTGACTATAACACAGCACACTAAACCACCTTACTCTGTATCTTCCCTTCTGGCCTGTTGTCATCTAAGGCAGCCAGCCATCTGCAGGAGTTAGTGTGTGTGTGCTCTGTGACTATAACACAGCACACTAAACCACCTTACCCTGTATCTACCCTTCTGGCCTGTTGTCATCTAAGGCAGCCATCTGCAGGAGTTAGTGTGTGTGCTGTGTGACTCCAGCACAATATACACTACCCATTACAATGTCTGGAAGACCAACCTGGAGAGGCAGACAGTCACGAGCCAAGAAAACAGGGCAAGCAGACTCTGTGTCTAGAGACAACAGTGCTGGTCGTGTACGTGGTGCATCGTCATCAGCACGTGGCCATGGGACATGCTTGTCCTTATTTTCGGCAGCTGGACATGTTGAGCCACATCATGCCGAAGGCTTGGTAGAGTGGATGACCAAGCCCTCCTCATCCTCTCTCACTCAGGCTCAGGGTACTGGCAAAGCAGCTGCCAACGCGTACTCAATGTCATCATCAGGCACCCCTTCCCTAGACCCACCATGTCCTGCTGAGGAGTCCCCCGAACTGTTTGAGCACAGTGTTGGGTACATGCTCCAGGAGGATGCCCAGCGTTTTAGAAGGCTCGGATGATGATACCCAGCTAGAGGAAGGCAGTAGCATGAGCGCAGAGAGAAGGGATGCTCAAGGACAGCAATCTGGCAGTCATGTTCCACCAGCTGCAGCTTACTGCCAGGTTTGCTCCAGTGGTGAAGGGGGAGGGGATGATGAGGTCACTGACTCCATGTGGGTGCCTGAACAGAGAGAGGAGGAGGAGGAGGATGAGGCGGCACATCTCCAACGAGGCAGGATGCCCTCCGGGGGCCAGCTTGAGGCCAGCACACCAACTGAATCACACCGCAGAGCTCCGCCTGTGCAGGGCGCTGCCTCTGCACGTTATTACAAAAGTTCTTTGGTGTGGGCCTTTTTTGAGATGAGTGCATCAGATCGCACTGCTGCTATTTGCAACATATGTCTGAAGCATATCTTGCGTGGCCAAAACATCAGCCGCTTAGACACCACAAGCATGACCAGACATATGTTGACCTGCCATGCAGGCCGTTGGCAAGCGCACATTAAAGACCCACACCAAAGAACAAAGCGGACCTCTCCTTGCTCCTTATCAGCTGGGATCTCCAACCCCACTATACCTTCAGTCCTCTCTGAAAGCTGCACTGAGAGGAATGTAGGTTTAGAATTAGCCAACAGAACAGCCAAGTACTTGCGGGCACTCTGCTAGCAGTACACCGACATCTGATTGTATAAGGCAAATTTCCCTGCCCCAGCTGCTGGACCGTCAAAAGAAGTTTACTCCCAGCCATTCACATGCCCAGCGGTTGAATGCTAGCTTGGCTAAATTGCTAGCACTTCAACTGCTGCCTTTTCAGTTGGTAGACTCGGCCCCCTTCCGTGAGTTTGTTCAATGTGCGGTTCCTCAGTGGCAGGTTCCCAAACGCCACTTTTTCTCAGGAAGGCGATTCCGGCTCTCTACCGGCATGTGGAAGGCAATGCCCATGCCTTTCTGGACAGGGCAGTCAGCGGTAAGGTGTATATTACTGCTGACTCATGGTCCAGCAGGCATGGACAGGGACGTTATCTGTCTTTCACGGCCCATTGGGTCACTCTTTTGGCAGGTGGGAAGGATGCAGGACAAGGTGCAGTAGTGTTGGAGGTTGTTCCGCCACCACGCCTTTCATAATGCTACTACTGGTTGTGACACACCTCTCTCCTCCACCCCCTCCTCTTTTTCTTCCTCCATGGCCTCTTCGAGTGCTCTGTCCTCTGAACCAGCGGTGCTCCATAGGCGTCCAAGGGGCTACGCAAGTACGCAGGCAAAAAGATGCCATGCCGTGCTTGCGCTGGTGTGTTTGGGGGACAGGAGCCACACTGGGGCAGAGGTTCTGTCAGCTGTGCAGGGGCAGGTCGAGAGGTGGTTGACGCCACGCCAGCTTAAGCCAGGAATGGTGGTTTGTGGCAATGGCACCAACCTCCTCTCCGCCCTGCGACAGGGACAGCTGACCCATGTGCCCTGTATGGCTCACGTCCTTAACCTGGTGGTGCAGCAGTTCTTGGGCAGGTACCCAGGCTTACAGGATGTCCTGAGGCAGGACAGAAAAGTCTGTGTGCATTTCCGCCGATCATATAATGCCAGTGCTCGGCTGGCTGAGCTGCAAAAGGAGTTGAACCTGCCCAAGAACCGCCTTATATGTGACATGCCCACCAGGTGGAACTCAACGTTGGCCATGCTGCAGCAACTGCACACACAGCAGAGGGCCACAAATGAGTACCTGTGTGACTACGGCACCAGGACAGGGTCAGTGGAGCATGATCAGGGATGCATGCACTGTCCTGTCACAATTTGAGGAGGCCACGAGGATGGTGAGCAGTGACAGTGCATGCATCAGTGACACTGTACCTCTTGTCCACCTGTTGGAGCATACGCTGCGTGGAATAATGGACAGGGCACTCGAGGCAGAACAGAGGCAGGAAGAGGAGGACTTTCTTGCCTCTCAAGGCACCCTTTATCCAGACAGTGTTCCGTCTCTCCCACCCATCACACAGGAAGAGGATGAGGAGGAGGAGGAGGAGGAGGATTGTGTCAGCATGGAGGTGGAGCCTGGCACTCAGCATCAGCAGCAGCAGTCTTTTAGGGATGATTTACAGTCCCAAGAAACCAGTGGACTTGTACGTGGCTGGGAGGAGGTGGCTGCGGATCATGTCGTCCTCAGTGACCCAGAAGACTCTGGACCGAATGCCTCAGCTAACCTACGTTGCATGGCCTCCCTGATCCTGCAAAGCCTGGGGAAGGATCCTCGTATTCTTCGGATCAAGGAGAGGGACCATTACTGGCTGGCCACTCTCCTTGATCCACGGTACAAGGGTAAGGTTGCGGACCTTATCTTGCCGTTGCAGAGGGAGCAGAGGATGAGACATCTCTGGGAGGCTGTCAGGAAAGTCCCCCCAGCGGGCGTCTCAACATCCCCAGGAACAGAAGAGTCCCCCGGCTCAGAACGGGCCTTCTGCGCACACACATGCGCAATAGCGCGGCTGTCAGCGCGCACGGATGCGCGGGAGCGGGTACGGGAATGCACATGTGCACGCGTGGCGCCGGGCGCGCGCGGCCGCCTTGACACTGCTTGGCGCCAAGAGCGCTATTTAAACTGTACCCAGACCTTGCTGCCTTGCTGCCCGATCAACAGCGTTTCCTGTGTGTACTCTGTGACCTGCAAAACCTGGCTTACCTGATCCGTGCTGAAACTTGGCTTGCCTCTGACTCTTCTGACCTCTGCCTGCCCTGATCCCGGTTCTGGACTTTTGACTATTCTTTGGATGCCCCTTTTGTACTTGATCTGCCCGTCTGTGTTTGACCCTGCTTGCCTGAGACCTGCCTGCTTCCTGATGCTGGACTACAGGACACCTCCTTGTGTCTGCTGCACATTACCTGTTTGCTTCTTGCTGCTGGACTACAGGACACCTCCTTGTGTCTGCTACACATTACCTGTCTGCTTCCTGCTGCTGGACTACAGGACACCTCCTTGTGTCTGCTGCACATTACCTGTTTGCTTCCTGCTGCTGGACTACAGGACACCTCCTTGTGTCTGCTGCACATTACCTGTCTGCTTCCTGCTGCTGGACTACAGGACACCTCCTTGTGTCTGCTGCACATTACCTGTTTGCTTCCTGCTGCTGGACTACAGCACACCTCCTTGTGTCTGCTGCACATTACCTGTCTGCTTCCTGCTGCTGGACTACGGGACACCTCCTTGTGTCTGCTGCCCACTACCTGCCTGCCTCTTGCTGCCAGACTACAGAGTACCTCTTGGTTCCTGCTCGACACGGACCTTCAGCCCTCTACCCAGCTTAACAGCCAGGCACTTGTGCTCCTCTGTGCTCCCGAGCCCCTGTCATCCCTATCAGGGGTTCTCGAACTAGAGGTTTACGAGGGGCCGCTCCCTGCACTGCGGGCTCTGCCTTAAGGTACGTGACAGTATCGGGCAGCCATGTCTGAGCCCGCGCAGGGAGCCACGGCTATGGAGGACTTATGCCATCACCTGGTAGGGCTGACACAGGCTGTCAAGGCCCTACAGGAGGGGTATTCCCGTCTAGAGGAACGCGTGCAGGTCCTAGCCACCTCAGGTCCTACAGCACCTGGTGCGTCATCTACACCATCAGTGGTCATGTTGCCTCCTGAGGCAAAGGTCCCCACTCCAGAAAGGTTCTCCGGGGACCGGAGCAAATATAGGGCATTCCGCAACGCCTGTGAACTTTTTTTTGCACTCCAACCCAGAACTTTTTCCCTTGAGTCCACTAAGGTGGGGTTTGTGGTCTCCCTGCTACAAGGTGAACCCCTAGGCCTGGGCCCATCGCCTGGTGGAACAGAAGGACGGGTGCCTTAGCAATCTAGGCACCTTCTTCCAGGCCATGGGCGTTCTCTATGAAGACCTGCAACAGGCGGCAACCGCAGAAGCAGCACTGTTCTCCCTGCAACAAGGCCGTAGGGCGGCAGAGGACTATGCATCGGAATTCAGGCGTTGAAACGCCGACACGAATTGGAATGATGCAGCCCTGCGTCACCAGTTCCGCATGGGCCTCTCCGAATCATTAAAGGACGAGCTGGCCCGAGTTGGCATTCCAGAGACTCTCGAAGGCCTGATCAACCTGTCCACCCAGATAGACAGGCGTCTGAGGGAGCGCAGAACTGAGCGCACGGCTGGTCCTTCCCGTCCTGTGTGGATGCTACCCCGGGTACCCAACCCATCTGCCCGCTCCATGACTGGACCTTCAGAGCCTATGCAACTAGGCGTCCTCCGCCCTTCGCTTACTGCAGAGGAGCGACAACGCAGGTGGACCCAGAACCTTTGCCTCTACTGCGGGGAACCCGGACACTACGTGAGGGCCTGCCCCGCGAAGTTCTGTAAGCACTCCTCTCTGTTTTCCACTATTCTGCCTGCAGTGCTTAACAATGCCTCTCACCTGACTGTCTCCCTTTCCCTACAGCTCCCAGGAGGGAATTCTCTGGTCCCCGCCATAATTGACTCTGGAGCCTGTAGCGGATTCATGGACTAGACATTTGCCCTCAAGTTCCAGGTTCCCTTACGTCCCAGAGCCAGGGGACTGTCGGTACATCTAGCCGATGGGTCGGCTATCAAATCTGGGCCTGTGACTCAAGAGACGGTCCCCTTACATGCCACCATTGCGGGCAACCACCGAGAACTACTCTGCCTGGACATCATTGAGTCCCCTCTTTTCCCTGTTATCATGGGCATACCCTGGCTCAAGGCCCACAATCCTCAAATTGACTGGCCCACAGGGAGCATCTGCTTCCTCTCCCCCTACTGTCGTCAGCACTGCCTACAAGGGACCACCAAAGTCTCACCCTCCCTGCTCTGTCTGGAGGCCGACGTTGAGGCACGTAGGGCTGTCCCAGAAGAATACCACAGCTTCCTGGATGTTTTCAGTAAGAAGGGGCAGAGACACTCCCTCCACACAGGCCCTATGATTGCCCAGTTGAACTTCTACCAGGAGCAGAAATCCCTTTCGGGAGAATCTTCCCCTTAACAGGATTGGAACTGGAGACTCTCAAAATATACATTGATGACAACCTGAGGAAAGGGTTTATACGACCTTCCACTTCCCCAGCAGGAGCGGGGATTTTCTTTGTGGAGAAGAAAGACCACTCGCTACGCCCCTGCATAGATTATCGGGACTTGAACAAAATCACAATTAAGAACCGGTACCCATTGCCCCTGGTACCGGAACTATTCCAAAGGCTCGGGACAGCTGTGGTGTGTAGCAAATGGGACCTTCGTGGGGCATATAACCTTGTCCGTACCCGAAGCGGGGATGAATGGAAGACTGCCTTTCGCACGCACTTCGGACACTTCGAATACCTTGTGATGCCGTTTGGGCTCTGCCATGCCCCTGCTACGTTCCAGCACTTTGTAAATGACATTTTTAGAGATTACCTTGACCTGTTTGTTATAGTCTACCTGGATGACATCTTGATTTTCTCTCCCTCTTTGCCTACTCACAGGGAACACGTCAGGAAGGTCTTAACCCGTCTCCGCCAGCATGGTCTGTATGCAAAACCTGAAAAGTGCGAGTTTGAACGCCAAAGTATCCAGTTTCTAGGCTTGGTCATCTCAGTAGACGGAATTAAGATGGATCCACAAAAGGTGTCTGCCATCCTGGATTGGCCTGCCCCTACGGACAAGAAGGGAATTCAGCGGTTCATAGGATTCGCAAATTTCTATCGCAAATTTATCAAGGGGTTTTCTAACATCATCGCCCCCATCACGAGATTGACCAAGCAAGGCACCAAGTTTCAGTGGTCCCCGGAAGCTCAGTCTGCCTTCTCGGCATTGAAGGACCAGTTCGTGCCGGCTTCTGTTCTTAAACACCCAGACCCCACGCTTCCTTACATCCTGGAGGTTGTCACCTCTGAAGTGGCAGTAGGGGCAGTACTCTCCCAAAGGCAAGGTCCCAAGGCGCTCCTACACCCGGTGGCGTTCTTTTCTTGCAAGCTGTCTGAAGCGGAGAGGAACTACGACGTCGGGGATAGAGAGCTATTGGCCATTAAAGCTGCACTCGAGGAGTGGCGTTACCTCCTGGAAGGAGCTGCCCATCCTATCCTGGTCTACACGGACCACAAGAATTTAGAATATTTAAAAGTCGCCAAGAGATTGAGACCGCGCCAGGCCAGATGGGCACTCTTCTTCACAAGATTCTCATTTCACATTACCTACAGGCCGGGATCCAAGAATACCAAACCCGATGCACTATCACGAATGTTCAGTGAGTCCGCAGTTCCACCACCTCCAGACACCATACTTACCCCAGGTAACTTCCTCCTGCTGCATGAGGATCTTCTGTCCCAGATTAACCAAGCCTCTTCGGTGACCCCTCACCTGCCGGGCAGTGCCTTACAGTCCAGGGATGATCTGCTGTGGCATGAGGATAAGATCTTCGTTCCCCAACAGTCACGGGTGGCCATCCTGAAGTCCTGCCACGACCACGAATTGGCTGGCCACTTTGGAGCACGCAAGACTTCCGATCTTCTCCTACGCACCTTCTGGTGGCCCAACCTCCTGCAGGACTGCAGGGCATACGTAGAGTCATGCACCACATGTAACCAGAACAAGGGCAGCAAAACAAGGGCCTGGGGTTTATTGAACCCCCTTCCGGTCCCAGAGAAGCCATGGAGGATGATCTCCATGGACTTCATTGTCGAATTACCCCCTTCTGAAGACTTCACGACCATCTTCATGGTAGTAGACAGGTTCTCCAAAATGGCCCACTTTTTGCCAATGAAAGGCACCCCCTTGGCCCCTGAGACCGCAAAAGTCTTCATTAAGGAGATCGTGAGGCTCCACGGAAGCCCGGCCAATATCGTGTCTGACCGTGGGGTGCAATTTACGTCCAGGTTCTGGAGGGCATTGTGTGCGGCCTTGAAGATTGACCTCTTGACCTATTCTCTTCCGCCTACCATCCTCAGACTAACGGTCAGACCGAACGGACCAACCAGACCCTCGAACAATACCTGCGATGTTACTCATGTTTTTCTCAAGACAACTGGGTCCCCCTCCTACCTCTTGCCGAGTTCGCTTACAATAACTCTGTTCATTCTGCAACCAACCACTCTCTATTTTTTTCAAATTGCGGCTTTCTTTTCCCTGTTTTTGTCCAATAGCATTCCAGAATGCTCTGTACCAGCAGCTCAGGAAACCCTAAATTTTTTCAGCACTAATAACAAGTTGCTCCAGGAAACAATGCTGAAGACCCAGGAACAAAACAAGGCGATATTTGACAAGAGGAGGAGAGGGGACCTCAACCTAAAGCCGGGAGACTTGGTCTGGCTGTCTACCTAGAACCTGAAATTGGCGTGTCCTTCCAGGAAGTTGGGGCCAAGGTTTGTGGATCCTTTCCCCGTAACCAGGAAGATCAACAATGTGGCCTACAAATTAAAACTGCCTGACTCATTCAGAATCCACCCAGTTTTCCACGTGGCTCTCCTAAAACCTTCAAATTCAGACCCCTTTGCCAACCGGAATACCGGCCCTCCTGAACCTGTGCTTATCAATGGCGAAGAAGAATTTGAAGTTGAGACTATTGTGGACTGCAGGAAGAGATGCGGTGTCATGAAGATCCTGCCAGAAATCTAAACCCGGGCCGTCCTGGCCCTCAGATTCCATTGCGCATGCGCATGCGCGCCCGGGCGCGGGCACGTGCACAACCGCGCACAGGGAGACGGGCGCACGCCCTAGTTAGCACCAGCCGGCCTATTTAAGCCTGACTTGAGCAGACGGTCTTTGCTGTCTGCTCTACAGCGTTGTGGTGTAGTAAAAGAAACCTGATCCTGTGATACCTGTTCCTTTGACCCGGCTTGCCATAAAGACTATCCAGCTTTCTGCCTGTACCCGACCCCGGCTTCCAGTGACCATCCTCCTGCCTGATCCATTGTACCTTGCTCTAGTTCAGATTCATTACCTGACTTCTTTGATGAACTCTGGTTCCTTGTTAAGCCTTTGTCCAGTCTGCAGTCTGGCCCTCTGTAACGATCCTGTTCACCTGTTGGTTCCAGTCCATTCAGTGGTTCCGTTTCCTGTGTCCAGTTCCTGTCAGCTCTGCTATCCAAGCTTACCTGTGAACCTGTTTGCCAAGCCGTTGTCCAGTTCCTGTCAGCTCTGCTATCCAAGCTTACCTGTGAACCTGTTTGCCAAGCCGTTGTCCAGTTCCTGTCAGCTCTGCTATCCAAGCTTACCTGTGAACCTGTTTGCCAAGCCGTTGTCCAGTTCCTGTCAGCTCTGCTATCCAGTTTACCTGTGAACCTGCTTGCCAAGCCGTTGTCCAGTTCCTGTCAGCTCTGCTATCCAGTTTACCTGTGAACCTGCTTGCCAAGCCGTTGTCCAGTTCCTGCCAGCTCTGCGATCCAGTTTACCTGTGAGCCTGCTTTCCAGTGATCCTGCCAGCTCTGCTATCCCGTTTACCTGTGAGCCTGCTTTCCTGTGATCCTGCCAGCTCTGCTATCCGGTTTACCTGTGAGCCTGCTTTCCAGTGATCCTGCCAGCTCTGCTATCCAGTTTACCTGTGAGCCTGCTTTCCTGTGATCCTGCCAGCTCTGCTATCCAGTTTACCTGTGAGCCTGCTTTCCTGTGATCCTGCCAGCTCTGCTATCCGGTTTACCTGTGAGCCTGCTTTCCAGTGATCCTGCCAGCTCTGCTATCCAGTTTACCTGTGAGCCTGCTTTCCTGTGATCCTGCCAGCTCTGCTATCCGGTTTACCTGTGAGCCTGCTTTCCTGTGATCCTGCCAGCTCTGCTATCCAGTTTACCTGTGAGCCTGCTTTCCAGTGATCCTGCCAGCTCTGCTATCCGGTTTACCTGTGAGCCTGCTTTCCTGTGATCCTGCCAGCTCTGCTATCCAGTTTACCTGTGAGCCTGCTTTCCTGTGATCCTGCCAGCTCTGCTATCCGGTTTACCTGTGAGCCTGCTTTCCAGTGATCCTGCCAGCTCTGCGATCCAGTTTACCTGTGAGCCTGCTTTCCAGTGATCCTGCCAGCTCTGCTATCCCGTTTACCTGTGAGCCTGCTTTCCAGAGATCCCGCCAGCTCAGCTAACCTGTCTCCTTCCCACCGGTCTGTTGATCCTGCCAGGCACCCGTGCTCCTCCTCATTCCTGGCTCTCCTGTTCCCACACCAGGGGACCAGGAGTGGGAGACGCAAGGGAGGCCTCTCCCTGCAATCTCGGGCTCGCACCACCAGGTACGTGACACGCGGCCAGCTTCAGTACCTTGTAAAATGGAAGGGCTATGGGCCGGAGGAGAATTCTTGGGAGCCAGAGACCAACATCCACGCCCAGAGGTTGATCTCGGCTTTCAAGAGAGCCAACCCAAGTAAGTGGGCCCAGTTGGGCATCCGTAGGCTTCCCATTGGAGGGGGGCAATGTCAGGAAAGTCCCCCCAGTGGGCGTCTCAACATCCCCAGGAACAGAAGAGTCCCCCGGCTCAGAACGGGCCTTCTGCGCCCACACATGCGCAATAGCACAGTTGTCAGCGCGCACGGACGCGCGCACAGGAACGCGCATGTGCACGCGCTGCGCCGGTCGCGCGCGGCCGTCTTGACACTGCTTGGCGCCAAGAGCGCTATTTAAACTGGACCCAGACCTTGCTGCCTTGCTGCCCAATCAACAGCGTTTCCTGTGTGTACTCTGTGACCTGCAAAACCTGACTTACCTGATCCATGCTGAAACTTGGCTTGCCTCTGACTCTTCTGAACTCTGCCTGCCCTGATCCCGGTTCTGGACTTTTGACTATTATTTGGATGCCCCTTTTGTACTTGATCTGCCCGTCTGTGTTTGACCCTGCTTGCCTGAGACCTGCCTGCTTCCTGCTGCTGGACTACAGGACACCTCCTTGTGTCTGCTGCACATTACCTGTTTGCTGAATCAGTCTTGGATCACCACCAGCTACCAGGCACCTGAAGCTGATATAACAGAATAATTTATTTTGAAATGTCACATCCCTTCAATATTGCCTATGCTGATTATGAGTGACTGTCCTATTATGTTGACTGACTATCCTCTTCCTCCTCAATGATCCTGATGATAGCTTGGAAGAACATTTTTCCACCAGTGGCTAAGGCCCAATTTTTCAGCCCCTGTTTAACAGGGGCTTGTTATTACAATTTTTTATGCAATGCTTTGCAACAGGTCTCATTGCTGTGCTCCAAGTACAGTATCTGTGAGGGGTTGCAGTGTTGTGGCACCAGCACCAGTGCCTAAGGCCCAATTTTTCAGCCCCTGTTTAACAGGGGCTTGTAATTAAAATTTTTAATGCAATGCTTTGCAACAGGTCTGATTGCTGTGCTCCAAGTACAGTATCTGTGAGGGGTTGCTGTGTTGTGGCACCAGCACCAGTACCTAAGGCCCAATTTTTCATCAAAGATTTTCATCCATAATGCCAGGACAAGACATGACATTAAAGCAGCAAGCAGTTTTAAATGGCTTATTTTTTTCCTTTACAAATGTAATTTTTTCCAGGGACAGTTCTAAACACGGGAAACACATGCCACTTCACAGGCATACTTTAGACACCCCCCAGGTACCATATTTAAAGGAATATTTTTTTTTTTTCACTTTTTTTTTCACTTTATGCATCATTAAAATGACTGCTCCCGAAAAAAAACGTTAGTTTTTAAAACTTCTTTTTGCATTGATACATGTCCCCTGGGGCAGGACCCGGGTCCCCAAACCTGTTTTATGACATTAACATGCATATTGGCCATTATAATTAGCACTTCAGATTTCGAACGTTCGCGTCCATTGTAACTAATAGGGTTCTAACGTTCGCGCAAACTTTCGGTCCGTTCGCAGGTTCTGGTGCGAACTGAACCCGGGAGTTTTCGGCTCATCCCTAGTTGCAAACAACAGGTACAGGTATTTCAGAAGTTTGTTCATAAAACATGGCTAGGCTTTTGCTAAATTTAAATAGAAATGATGTCTTGAATGAGATTTCTACTTCCAATGAGTATGTTTAGTAATTTATTCCAGTAGCTAAAGTTATGGTTAAGAATTATAGATCCGAAGGTACCAGGGATCCCAACAGAGATGCCAACTGAGATATCAACTGGGGAGATTATTTTGTTATTTTTAAGGTATATTGGAATTATAGTTTTTTGTTTCAAAAGAATTGGTAAAAATAAGAATAAAATGGGTAAACATAGAAAGGATTATCAGTCTAGAATGGTTTATATTGATTAATGAAAATTACTTAGGAAAATTTTTTTTTTATAAGAATTTGATACTTGTTTTCATTTTCTTTTATAGATATGTTTTTAGTTTTTAAAATTTAAAGAAAATGATTCTATTCTTTTCTGGACTTTTTTATTTTTTTAACAATGCAAAAAGCACAACTAAACTTCTATTTGTTACTACTTCTTGTTCTTTCAAAAATTATATTTTTGATTATGTTATCAAGAACTATAATTTTTGGGTGAACTTCAATGATTTATTTATATGGACTTGCATCAAAAGTGACATATTGATTGGTCAATCATTATGTGAGGGGAAGTTGGGATGTTTAATATGTGATTCTCATATAGAATTTTTTTAATGAATTGTCTGAATAATGATGATAGTGATAAGATAAAAGGAAAAACAAAAGGTATAGTTAGAGTATATACAGACTTGTGTGGAAGAAAAGGATTTAATGTGTCTAAACAGAGTTACTGTTGAATTAATTAATATGGAAGGTTGAAAAAAAAAAGGAAATAGAAAGAGTTATTTGCTGGTCATGGATAGATAGATAAATAAATAGAAAAATAGATAGATAGAATATATAAATATGACAATCAAATAATGGGAAAGTTATGATTTTTTTATGTATCTACAAAAGAGTAGATTATTTATTATGTTTATAATTGTTCAGTGTCAAGGATAATGTATAACAACTTATATTGTAGAAGTTATTTAGTTAAAGAAATGTTATGTATTAATTAATAATTTATATTACAAAGCAATATCATTTCATATTTCAAAGATATTTATTTCTTCTTTATATTAAAATAGTTATGTGATATGGTTAAAGTTATAAGAGTTTCACTAAGAAGTTAAATACATTTATGAAGTTGAAGGAAGAAAATCATTAATATTACATAATTTAGATGGAAAATTAATTAAAATTAATAAATAATATAATAATTTATATTTTCTCAATGGAATGAAATAGTTAAATATTTTTCATAGGCATATCTCAGAGTTTTGAAAAATGCTTATGAACAATATCTGACACACTAAATTGTATTAATGTTTATTGTTTTGTTTGTATTGAAAAAAAAAGGATCAGATACATTTATTATTTAAGATGAATGCACTTATTTTGTTTGTTGATTATAGTGCATTGAGGGGGAATTGTTAGAAATTTTGAGTTTATTACTATTTTAAGTGATAAAGGATTCTGAAAAATATATGAAACACATGAATGTTATACTGTAATTAGTGTTGGTTTCTAGACATGTGCGCCGTCAATAAATTTGTTTTGTTTCATTCTGTTCAGCTTCGTATTAGCTGTTAATTCATATTTCGTAATTCGTGTCCGAAATTCAATTTGGATTCGTACAAAATAAGAATTTCCACTAGGTTCGTTAACTTTTCGTAACAATTACGAACGTTCGTTATGATGAATTTATCATTATTAGGGGCACCCACCATCCCTGTGCTGTGCTCATTATGAGGGGCTCCCACCATCCCTGTGCTGTGCTGACTTCCTGGGTTTTTAACTTCATCATAACGAATAATCGTTATTAACGAACATTCTTATTTTGTCCGATTCTGAATCCCCCATCGACCACCAGTACCAGTCTCCCACTCCTATATTAAAAAAGGTAATTTTCCCAACCCTCACTCAGCAGCAGAAGAAAACCTCTGATTGGTCAACAAAACACCAGTCACGTTTCCATTGTAACGGATTTTGGATCCGAAATTCGTAAAGAAAGTTTCGTATTCCATACAAAATTCGGAAGCATAGCAATTGGTATTTCGGAACCTCCCGAATGTACGAATTTATGGAAATTCGTACGAATTTTCGATTCGTACGAAACTAATCGCACATGTCTATTGGTTTCTGAAGGTCACAGAACACACAGAGACAGAGGTCAGAGAGAAGTGTTTTTTCTGTGTAGATACTTCTAGTCTGAGTTACTATGTAAGGAGTCGGACAATGGGTGGAGTTAGACAGACACACTTCTCCTTCTCACACCCTCTAGGAGAGAGGACACAGACATATTTACACAAAGACTTTACTATTCATCCAGAGACTCCTCTGAGATACAAGAGTATTAGATGTTAATATATTTTTCACTTGCCAACTATGCCAGTTTAAATTCACTTATCTCTTGAAGTTTTAGTCACGTGTTGTGTCCTGATATCTCAGTGTGAAGTTCTGTTACTAATGCTGCTTAGCTCTGCCCTATTGTTGTGTACAGATGACTCACCTGCAGACCCTGTGTTTTACATGTACATAATGTAAATAGCTGTGGACCAGCAGCATTAATATGTAAATGGAGGTGGCATTCATATGTATATCATGCCCCCCTGAGGTCATATCCACCATCCATCCACCATCCCTTCTGCTGAATGCTGCCCACTGGGTAGGTAAGGGGGCATGCTTGCAAGTCTTGCCTTCAACTGTGGTCATTAAGCCTAACATCAGCCTGTTGTGCAAAGGTAAGCAAATTGGAGGTGGAACCCTTTTTTTGAATAACATGGTGCCACAGCCCCGTGAATTTTGGTCCATGTGCATACACACATATCAGCAGATGCGTAAGGGTGTCATTAACATTTAAATGGCACTCTTGTGTATCTGCTAAAGGACAGCACGTTTCTGTGGTACCAGGAAAGCGATTTTGCATGTGTTCCCGGCACACACAAATGTGAATGCAGGCTAAATGTCTTAGTTACATTGATGGTCAGTGTCAATCTTCTCATTATATTGGGGCATGGTGTACAATCCTTCTATCACACTAGTGGCTATTGTGAAGGTCCCCCTTACATTAGTGTCCAGTGTAAATCCCCATTACATTGGTGGCCAGTGTGGAAACTCTTTATATTGGTAGTCGGTAAAAAAAAAATCCAAACTTGCATTTGCGGTCAATTTCGAATCCTCACTTACATTAGTGGTCCATGTAGAAGCCCCCCTTGTAGAACCACCTTTCTCTGCAATTACAGCTGCAAGTCTTTTTATGGATGTCTCTACCAGCTTTGCACATCTAGAGAGGGACATTTTTGCCCATTCTTCTTTGCAAAATAGCTCAAGCTCTGTCAGATTGGATGGAGAGCATCTGTGAACAGCAATTTTCAAGTCTTGCCACAGATTCTCAATTGGATTTAGGTCTGGACTGTGACTGGACCATTCTAACACATGAATATGCTTTGATCTAAACCATTCCATTGTAGCTCTGGCTGTATGTTTAGAAAAAACAAGAAAAATAGCCCTGGGACTTTAGATGAGGTGAGAGAGGTTAGCCAATGTCCACAGCGAACACTGAGACAAAATCAATTTATTTGTTTCAAAATGTTATGTAACAGAGCGGCAACAACAATGATTGTGAGTTGTCCGGCATAATAGCCAATGTACACAACACAGATGAAAGTAAATATACAAAGATATGTTTTGTACAAATTTTGTACATCAATGAGCAACAATACAACTTAAAAGTTGCTGGGTCAGTAAATACACTGACACAATAAGAAAATTAAATGTAGGGGGCGGAGCCGGCGGCCAGAGCGCATGGACGGCTGAGGAGAGTGCTCTGACACAGCGGTACACACACAGCGGCTCACAGCGAGTTTACAACCCCTAAAACCAGCTCATATGCCAGGGGAACATACCAGGAGCACTCCGGTTACCATGGCCAAGCGGAAGGAACGAGATGGACCGAGGAAACTGACAGAATTCTTTCCTCCAGCGGCCGCTACACAGATCCAAGATGGCGCCCGCGAGAACGGACAGGCTGCGGCCTGCTCAACTCTATCCACCCTGCATCACTGCAATCAGCTATCATCTGAGGGTGAGTCCCATCCTGATGCATCCCCACTGCCAACATTCCCATTTATCAACCCAGTCAAACAGAAAAGGAAGCTGCTAGCAGAGGGGATTCACATAGCTGACACAGACCCAAATGAGGACTCAATGGAGGAATCCTCCTCATATGCCCAGCAACTAGATGCCTTCCCTACCTCAGGCCAACCCATCATAGATACCACTATGAACGAAATGCTGCAAACACTAACGGGGGCCCTCCAACAAGACATGGTGTCTTTTATGCACTCCACCAAAACAGAAATGTCAGCACTCAGTAACAGAATAACCTATGTTGAACACAAAATGGAGGACTTTACTATTGCACACAATGAAATGGTGGATGCTCACTTCACTGTTGAGGATGAACTTAAAGCGATGCGCCTCAAAATGGCCGACATCGAAGACAGAGCACGCAGGAACAATGTTAAATTTAGAGGGGTGCCTGAGACGGTTAAACCAGCTGAACTAACAGCATACATTCAAAAGCTAATGACTACGGCCCTTCCAGCCCTAGGACCTGCTGACGTTATAGTTGACAGAGCACACAGATTGCCCAAACCCTCCTTCCTCTCTGAACAAGTCCCCAGAGATGTCATCGCAAGAATCCACTTTTACCATGTGAAAGACCAGCTCATGCGCTACTCCAGACAACACCCTTCCCTCCCTGATCCGTATGCTGGCATTGCATTGTACGCTGATTTATCTCAAGCCACGCTGTCGGCCAGGCATAATCTGGTCCCCATCACCAAGATCCTGCGTAACCACAAAATCCTGTATAAATGGGGCTTCCCTGCCAAACTACTGCTTGACTGGAATAATCAACCTCATGTCATCTCTTCTTTAGAAAAAGGTTTGGAGCTCCTGCGGAAATGGCGACTTCTCCCTGCGGATGCTGAAGCTGCAGACCCTGACCCTACCCAGGACCGGCGCAACTACCACCGCCAAGACAGAAGGAACAGATGAGTAGATGACAACAATGACACTCTGACCGCACTTCTCTTTCTCCAAGAAATCTCTACTTATCCCCAGAGCCTTCACTATGCTCACCAATGCAAGTTGTAGCTCAAATATGCTACCGCTGTTCGGCTGTTTCCGAACACTTACTTCCCCCAGATCACATTTGCAAGATGAACCCCTTATCTTGCTCTCCATCTGACCGTCAAAGGTCTTGTTCTAGTTTCTTTTGGTTTTCTTTTAAGTTTGTTTTTGTACTGCTGTTAGTACACGCAATTACCTACTTCTTTGCACACATGTATGATGGCATTACATCCCTCGATGTACTCCCCACCTTCTCCACTAGATGGCAGCACATTGCTTTCCTGCAACTTACCTATGAACATTAAAATTTTATCGCATAATGTGAGAGGCCTCAACAGCCCCTACAAACGGAGGGCGCTTTGGAAATCCGCCTTAGAAAAGAACTGCGACATTGTATGTGTACAAGAGACACATTTTGCCAGGAAAAATCCACCTAAATGTACTCACAGAAAATTCCCTAATGTTTTTCATGCACATGATGATCCAAAAAAAAACGGTGTAATGATTGCTGTTAGAGATTCTGTAACCTTTTCCTTATTACAGGAGTATATAGATCCACATGGCCGATACATCATCTTGGTTGCTGATATCAACAGGACTACCTACACGTTAGTAAATCTCTATGCTCCTAATGTCAAACCTTTGAAGTTTATACGTAAAGTAATAACTAAAGCTAAGTCTATCCAGAAAGGTAACCTGATAATTTGTGGTGACTTCAATACAATTATGAATGTGAATCTGGACTCCTCCTCGGTGACCCTGACACAGAGGCCTTGTTTAGGCCCTCTGTGTCATGAAGAACGTCTATTTGACCCCTGGCGCTGTTCCAGGGCAACCGAGAGGGACTATTCCTATTATTCTGCTGTACATAATAGTTACTCCAGGATTGACTTTTTTCTCACTGACATCCATACCCTTAAAATGTGGTAAAAACTGATATTCACAATATTGTATGGTCAGACCATGCTCCAATAACAATTGAACTTCTTGATACCAATAAAGCGCACTGCAGACCCCTTTGGCGCAACAACACGTTCCTCCTGTCTCATCCCCAACTCAGAGATGAGATTGAAGGAAAAATAAAAGAATTCTTTCACTTCAATAATGACACAGACTGCTCCCCCACTATGACGTGGTGTGCCCACAAAGCCTATACTAGAGGAGCTCTTATCCAACTGGCCTCCAGAGAACGCAAAAAAAAATCACTACGCATGACACAACTCCACAAATCCATTGCTGAACTTGAAGCACAGAATAAGAACCCCTCTACTACCTCCCCTAGCATCCTCCAGCAGCTCACTCAATGTCGTGAAGATTTACGACAAGAGCTCAAAAGAGACCAAGACATATTCTTTAAAAGAATGAAACTGTCCTTATACTCGCAAAATAACAGAGCTGGAAAAATTCTTGCCTCCCAATTAAAGAAGAGACAAGCTAGGGCTAATCTCACCCAAATACAACATCATAGTACCAATACCGTATTCTACAACCCTAAGGACATCGCTAACACCTTTAGAGACTATTATGACTCCCTTTATAATCTTAAGAGAGACCCCTCTACTCACCAGCCCTCAGAGGAGGAAATTGACAATTTCCTCCGTAAAGTGCATCTACCCTCTATAGACACAACTACACTGCATCACCTAAATTCCCCTATCACCTGCGATGAAGTGACTGCAGTAATTAAATCCCTCCCCATGCACAAATCCCCTGGAGCTGATGGCTTTTCAGCCGAATACTATAAAGCCTTCCTTCCGATCCTCGCACCTAAACTAGTAGATGTTTTTAATATAGCTATTTCCTCAGGCTCATTCCCCGAAGAAATGCTACAAGCGATTATAGTCACGATTCCCAAGCCAGGTAAGGACCCTTCTCATCCTCAAAATTTTAGGCCAATATCACTATTGAACTCCGATCTCAAAATTTTTGCTAAAGTACTGGCCAATAGACTAATGCTAGTCACCCCCACTCTTATAGGACTAGATCAAGTGGGCTTCGTCAAAGGCAGACAGGCACCAGATAGTACAAGAAGGATGCTTAACTTACTACGCTTAACAGAACTTACCAAGACCCCCTGTGCATTTCTAGCCTTAGACGCCGAAAAGGCATTTGATAGGGTTAACTGGACATACCTATCGAAAATCCTAATTCAATTTGGAATAACGGGACCCATCCACTCCGCCATAATGTCCCTCTACTCTCACCCCTCAGCTAGAGTCTATAACTCGAGTCTTCTCTCTGACAAATTCCCACTGTCAAATGGTACGCGTCAAGGGTGTCCACTGTCGCCAATATTATTCTCTCTAGTCATAGAACCTCTTGCAGAAAGTATCTGTTCGTCTGAAAGGATACATGGGATTAAAATTAATAAAGAAACCCATAAAATAGGTTTATTCGCTGATGATATCATTCTAACTATCACTGAACCAGAAACTTCTATCACAGCTGTGCGTAATATCTTACAAGACTTTGGATTAATATCCTATTACAAAATCAACACAAGCAAATGCTGCGCACTAACACAGAATATCCCACCGTTGACCCAGACAAGACTGAAACAAATATTTCCCTGCAACTGGAACTCACCTTCCATTACATATCTTGGGGTACAGCTATCCTCCTCCTCGGCGAATATATATGCCCATAACTTTCCCCCCCTACTACTTAAAGTGGCTGAGGAAATGAAACACATTGCTAAACTCCAGCTTACCTGGATCGGGAGGATTGCTGCATACCAAATGCAAATATTACCTAAACTATTATATCACTTCAGAACCCTACCTATCCTGATTCCCCAAGCGTTCTTTACCCAACTGTCTAGACTTCTTAATTCGTTTATATGGTCGGGGAAAAAAACGCGCATAGCCTTATCTCATTTATACAAACCTAAACATCTGGGGGGAGTAGGTCTACTCAATGCTCAATCTTACTATCGTGCAGCGCTACTAGACCAAATGAGATACTGGTTCTCATGCCAATCTGATAATAGATGGTCGAACTTGGAGTGCGCCATCACTCCGGGGCACGACCTCCCTGCCCTTGCTATAGCAGCCAGTATTCATCACAAACCTGAGATGCCTGAATACCAAACAGTGCAAGCTACTATTGCCGCATGGTCATCTCTCACAAGGCAAACCTTCACTGACACTCCCATCAAAAAAATCCAGACACCACTGGCCTCTTACCAATACCTTATACCTAATATCTCCGTATGTGATTGGAAACAGAGGGGCATTCACTTCCCTATGTCTCCCATACAAACTCGAACTCCACTTGACGATTTTCAACTGTACCAGATTAAGCATTACTCCTCATCCAAAGCCACTAAGCCGATAGAAATCCCCCAAATACTTTGGGACTTTTTACTTAACAAAACATCAGTTAAGAAGAAAGGGATCTCCCTATTCTACAAACTACTTCAGCCAATGTATCTAAACTCTAAACTATATAGCATGACTAAATGGGAGCAAGAACTACAGGAGGTCTTTACACTAGCCCAATGGCAATTAGCAATTAAAATCAACAATAAATCCTCAGCATGTATTGATCATTGGGATAACGCACAAAAAATACTTCATAGATGGTACCTTACACCCGCACGACTCCACAAAATGGATTCAAACATAACACCACTTTGCTGGAGGAATTGTCAAAGTCATGGTAATTTACTACATACCCTCTGGAGCTGTGGAATAATAACTCACTTCTGGAAAGAAGTTTCTTCTATAATTCAGAATATTACCCTTGTTAATGTTGCGCTCGACCCGGCTCTAGCACTACTTAGCCTTGGTATTGAACGTTACCACCCTGTAACGAGAAAATTAGTGGCACATATCCTATTTGCAGCCCGCATAGCGCTAGCGAAAGAATGGCGCTCTACATCACCACCCAATATAGCAGTAGTAATTTCTCGTGTCAATAACCAATACACAATGGAGAAGCTCTTGGCATACAAAGATGGAAGAGCTCCAGCTTTCCACAAATATTGGGAGGGCTGGAGAACTTCCAATTACGCCTCTTCACATTTATGATCTCTAATGAAATGTTGATAACTATGTGTCCATCTAGTGGGAGAAATGCTGACCCCCTGAAGTAGCATTGGTTTAACCAGCGAGTTCCAGACTACCAATATAATACACCTCTGTTGCTTTAGGGTGACATGTGTACTACACTATCCTGACTACCCATCACAGTTCACTAAGTTTGTAATCTATGTTTACATGACCACATAGTACCTATTAGTTACACAATTCCTTATGCTGTTGAAATACCTCCCAAGACCCTCAGTAAGGTCTCTGGGCAGCTGCCTTTGTATTGCACCTGATCTTAGCCTGTTCACATTGTACCCTCACGGGGTGACAGGTTATGCCTCCCTTGAGGCCATTATGTACGGTTATATCGGTAGCTTTTCGTTGTTATTATTGGGATTAACTTGCATATATTACCTGTTATATCTTGTAACTACATGTTATTTCTATTTTGTTTCTGATATCACATGTAAACTGCAAAATCCAATAAAAATCTTTGGTTAAAAAAAAAAAGAAAATTAAATGTACATACATGTGGACAGGGAAGTATGTAAACATAATGCGGACATCAAAAATACCCAGCATGTACTGGCATAAAACAAGCATCAATAAAGCCCTATTCATTTCGCGAGACCCTGCTCGCTTCTTCAGGGGCGGATGCATGAATGTGTATCTGCAATGTAAATAATAAGATCAATAAATGTATGTTGTTTATAAATGGGGGCAGGCGGAATAATTGGCAAGAGAGGTCTGAAACAGAGACCTCATACTTACTGAAGGTCTGAGATAAATCGCCAAACGCTGGATATCCAAATGGCAGCCGTGTAGTGCATCCAGCTCGGGAGCTGAGGGGTCAGAACAAACAAAAGCCACAACAGGGGAACATCCGGAGGATCAGCATGGTCTGGATAGGGGTATTTCTCACTGCAGTCTCCACTTAGCCCCTTAAAATCATGTCTGGAAAATGTCTGCAAGGGTGCATCATAATTGCAAAATGAGCTTAATGTATAAGGTTCTAAAATGTAATTTATATATACATAAAGATGTAAATAAATGAATTAAGCTTATTAGAGTATGTTGGTAAGAAGGACTATCTGAAATATGGAATATGATGGATGCAGACCAACATAGTTATAAAGCTGATAAATGATATAAGTATTACATGTGTGTAAAGACAATGTAACAAACCCAATAGATGTCAAGAAAGTAAAAAAATTGTACATCAATGGAGTAAAAGATCCAATGGTTGTCAGTTTGTTCTTAGAGATGTGACTGCTCTATCCAATTGTCAAGTTATGAATCAGAATCCCAGCCGTGCTGAACGTCTAGATATACCCACAAGGGCTCGAAGGTTACGCCCCCAGAGTCATGTACGGGCGGTGACGCAGGGGCGTCCATAAGATGTCCACCATCAAAGGGGGTGCACAGATGCAACAACCACCCAACCGTCCAGGATGACCCACACAGCCCACACCTCAATTACATCAGGGAAATGTCAGTGTATGGGCATGGAAAACATGGCGCTGATGTGCAGGTGGCCACCCTCGTCAACAGACAGGGGAGGACAGCAAGAGATCAGGAATAGAACTACCCTATACACATCGCAGCCCCCGAGCAGGATGGAAACCACCGCCATAAAAGACAAACAGCGAAAGGGTGTTTGGGGTCGTTGTCCTACTGGAAGGTGAACCTTCGTCCCAGTCTCAAGTTTCTTCTAAGATTGTCCTGTATTTGTCTCCATCCATCTTCCCATCAACTCTGACCAGCTTCCCTGTGCCTGCTGAAGAAAAGCATCCCTACAACATGATGCTGCCACCACTATGTTTCACGGTGGGGATGGTGTGTTCAGGGTGATGTGCAGTGTTAGTTTTCCGCCACACATAGAGTTTTGCTTTTAGGACAAAACTTTTGGTCTCATCTAACCAGATCACCTTCTTCCACATCTTTGCTGTGTCCCTCACATGGCTTCTCACAAACTGCAATCGGGACTTCTTATGGCTTTCTTTCAACAATGTCTTTCTTCTTGTCACTCTTCCATAAAGATCAGATTTGTGGAGAGCACGATTAATAGTTGTCCTGTGGAAAGATTTTTCCACCTGAAGTGTGGATCTCTGCAGCTCCTCCAGAGTTACCATGGACCTCTTGGCTGCTTCTCTGATGAATGCTCTCCTTGCCCGGCCGGTCAGTTTAGGTGGACGGCTATGTCTTGATAGGTTTGCAGTTGTGCCATACTCTTTCCATTTTCGGATGATGGATTGAACAGAGCTCTGTGAGATGTTCAAAGCTTGGGATATTAATTTATAACCTAACCCTGCTTTATACTTCTCCACAACTTTATCCCTGACCTGTCTGGTGGGTTCCTTGGCCTTTATGATGCTGTTTGTTCACTAAAGTTCTCTAACAAACCTCTGAGGTCTTCACAGAACAGCTGTATTTATACTGAGATTACATTACACACAGGTGGACTTTATTTACTAATCAGGTGACTTCTGAAGGCAATTGGTTCCACTAGATTTTAGTTAGGGGTATCAGAGTAAAGGGGGCTGAATACAGATGCCCCCCCCCCCCACACTTTTCACATATTTATTTGTAAAAAAAATTAAAAAACATTTATAATTTTTCTTTCCACTTCACAATTATGTGCCACTTTGTGTTGGGCTATCACATAAAATCCCAATAAAATACATTTATGTTTTTGGTTGTAACATGACAAAATGTGGAAAATTTCAAGGGGTGTGAATACTTTTTCAAGCCACTGCATTGTCTGCACATGTATGACATCATTGTTATAATTTATTGAAAGTTCTGTTGAACTGGTTGACAAAATGAACTTTGCATATCCAAAAATTCAATTACAATCTTCTGACTTTACACAGCTCCTCCCCCTCCCCAGGATAAATAGGCATTGGATGGATTTTTAGGGATAGGTCAGACCAGGTTCCCCGCCCTCATTGAGGAGGGGATTTGGTGTGGGAGGAAGTATGTAAAGCAAACACCCATATAAACACCCATATAAATACAGAGGGGAGGCTATGAAAATTTCAGAAGCTTCAAGACTCTGTACAGGTAAGAACTTCATATGTAGAAATACCTGTTGGCGGGGGGGATGAGGGCAACTGCTTAGGTTGCAAAGCACAAGAGGATACAAAGACATCCCAAATGTATCAGAGAAATTAAAGTGTAACTAATGAAATTTTTTTAGTCAAATAGGATAGATAAAGGAATAGCTAGGCTCCATTCACACCTATGCCAGTTCTACAGTACGCATGCGTTTTTTTGTGCAATTTTTGTGTCTTGTTTAGGGCAGCCCATTCATATTAATAGGCTGCCCTAAGGCTGGGTTCACACTGATGCAAATTGAATGTGGGTTTCCCCGTATCCAATTCGCATGACAGGTGATTGTGACCGGCTCTCAATGGAGACGCTCCACATTGGAAAAGGGTCCTGTGCATCTTTAACTACGTTTCAGGTGGGAATTCAGGCAGAAATTTGGACCTGATGCTCCCCTGAATCGGTAAATAGACACGCACTGGATCCCCTGCTGTGACCCCCCCACCCACATCAGTGTGAACCCAGCCTTAATGTGAAAATCGCACAAAAGTGCATATTCCTTTTTTTTTAAAGTTGCACTGCACCAAAACACACAGCACTATGCTAGCATGCATTTTGGCACGTGCTTGGTTACATGCATGCAAAAGAGATGCACTTTTTTGCGTGTTGTGGAAACATTGACATTGATGGGGGGCACTATTTCATTCTCCTCTAGGCAAGAAAGAAGGACATGCTGTGATGCAGCATTAAAAATGAATAAGGAATCATTTTCAAATTGTGGGGGAGAGAGAGGGAGGATCAGGGCCAAAACTGGGGGGCAGGGGGGAACATGTGCCCCGGGTGCCACATTAAGACAGAAGTATTGACATCGGTATCGCTATTCCTGTGACTGGCACATCTGAAGAGATCCCAGGGATGCCAGTGCAGAGACAGCTTAGACAATTAAACACAGAGCTGGTGGCAAAGGAAGACTTCCACGTAGGGTTGCCACCTGTTCTGGGATTCACCCGGACAGTTCGGGTTTGGAATCATGCGTCCGGGTTTCAGACTGCCTGAAACCTGGACACATTATGCAGACTGGACTGTGGCTTCCCATGAGGGTTGCTGGCTGCAGGTGTCTAAGGTGAGAGTGTCTGTTACACTGTCTTTCATGCTGCCCAAATCCAGCACTAACAACCCCCCCCCCCACACACACACATAGACGGGAGAGAGGTATCGAACTGCACCTCTTCCTCCTGCCCCTACCCCACTGTGTCAGACCACACTCCAATCCCCAGGGCTGTGCCTCAGAAAAGGAGAGTGGGGGCTGGAAATTTGAAGTCCAGAATCCTCAGATACATCTGGATGAGAGGTGCTGACTGCCAAGGGGTGAGTGAGCTCACCATCCATCGCTGTCTGTGACTGAAGTCCTTCTCTCTCC
Source organism: Lithobates sylvaticus (assembly GCA_028564925.1). Taxonomy (NCBI): domain Eukaryota; kingdom Metazoa; phylum Chordata; class Amphibia; order Anura; family Ranidae; genus Lithobates; species Lithobates sylvaticus. The sequence continues at coordinate 524,368,195 of CM053030.1, read as the reverse complement.
TGGCTCTGAGTACACTAAGGTAAATCAGGTTTCTCAGAGCACCCCTTACATCAGAGTTTCCCTTTACACCAGAGTCCACAGTGTTCTTCCTTACATCAGGGTTCCCAGAGCATCCTTTATGTTACAGTCCCCTGAGTTCTCCCTTACATCAGAGTCTGCAGAGTCCCCCCCCCCCTTACAGTGAAAGGGAACTCTGCGAGTTCAGATGTAAAAGGGGAACTCTTGTTATTAATTTCATATGATTAGAAATTTTATTTATTAGCAAAATATATCTATAAAAAAAACTGCTGTGCGCAGCTAAAGTGTTCAGGTTTGACTTGAAGAAAAGGTGGCAACCCTACTTCCACCACTGCCTCTCTCTGCTGGTCATGACATTAGATGATGTCATCAGCCAGAGCCCAGCAGATAAGTGAGTAGAGGCAATCTTCTTTTGCTGCTGGCTCTGGAGAAAGACAGTCATACAAGAACAGTGAGAGAGGGGATGATTCATCTACAGGATTCCAGATGCTATCAAGCAGTCAGGTATTGAGAACCAGTGCTCCCCTTGTCTCCCCACTAAGCACCAGATCCCCCCATCTCTCCCCACTGATCACCATTTCCCCCCTGTCCTCCCACTGAACACCAGTCCCCCCCCCCCCTTGTCCCCCCACTGAGCACCAGTGCTGCCTTTGCCCCCCCACTAAACACCAGTGCTCCCCTTGTCTCCCCACTGATCTCCAGTGCTTCCCTTTTCTCCCCAATAAGCACCAGATCCCCCCATCTCCCCCCACTGATCACCATTGCCCCCCTGTCCTGCCACACTGAGCACCAGTCCCCCCTTGTCTCCCCACTGAGCACCAGTGCTCCCTTTGCCCATCCCACTGAGCTCCAGTGCTCCCCTTGTCTCCCCACTGAGCTCCAGTGCTCCCCTTGTCTCCCCACGGAGCACCAGATACCCCCATCTCCCCCACGTATCATCATATCATCATTGCCCCCCTCTTGTTCCCCCATTGAGAACTAGTCCCCCTGTTGTCCCCCCACTGAGCAGCAGTGCCTCTTTTCTCTCTCCTCTGAGCACCAGTGCCCCACTTGTTCCCCCACTGAGCACCAGTGCCCCCCCACTGAACACAAATGTCCCCCCTGTCCCCCACTGAGCTCCACTGCCCCCCTGTCCCCCACTGAGCCCAGTGCCTCCCTTGTTCCCCCACTAAGTACCAGTGCCCCCCTCCCCCCACTGAGCACCAGTGCTCTCCCTTGTAATAAAAAATGTAATAAAAAAAAATAAAAAAAACTGAGCCTTTGCTCCAGGTGAAAGAATGTCTAGCTTTGTTATCGGCTTTCCTTTCTTTACAGTGACAGCACTAAGGAAAGAAAATGCCAATAACCAGCATTTGTTTACATGGGATCAGCTGTGATTGGCCCTTTACCTCGAACTGTGATCACAGACACGGCCGTATTAACATAGGGGCTATTGGAGCTGCAGCTCCAGGCCCCTTACCTTAAGATAGGCCCATTTAAAAAAATAAATCACAAAAAATAAATAAACTGTAAATAAATAAATTTAAAAAACGATCGACTTATCATCTAATCAGAAATGCTGTTTTGTATTTTCCTCGCATGTCCCCCTCAAATCTACAGCGACTGCACTTCCAAGAGCACTTGCAGTGCAAAGTGGATTTGCCTTTAGTAAATAACACCCATTGTGTCCAGTTCTGGAGAGTCCAGAAATGGGTAACAAAAATGGTGAAAGTGGTGTGTGCGGGATGGGGCAGGACGTGCTGACGTAACGAGCAGCACGGAGGGAGGGGCCAGACTCGGCGGGCTGTCGAGTGAGGTGCACGCCGAGAGGAGGATGAACGCCGGCGTCTCATGGAGCGAGTGAACACCCGCAATCGTACGGACACACCAGCGGGAAGCCAGACTTGTATGCCGGTCCATGGGTAGTATGGACGCCGGAGTCTAAGTAGCCCTTCTCCGCCAGCCGCCACACATCATTGCGGACCCTCCAGGATCACCAAGATCTCTCCCCCCAAAACCACCTACTCCATAGGCGCACCGTGAGTATAAACTCAAAAAGCCACGATACAATCGCCAGCAACAGGAGCGTCGGAGGAGGTAAGGGGGGGGAGAAGGGGGAGAAGAAGGATGCTGTTTATAATTTCTACACCTGGCATCCCTACAGATCAGCTGGATAAACACATGTGTTATAGCAAGATATAATGGGCATATGATTGGCGTTTATCTCTTCTTTCTACATCCAACTGCCAGCGCCAGTACAAATGCCTAGCTGACGTGATATAATTTCCTCTGGATCTGTGCTCTTTCCGCTCCAAAACATACAGAGCAAACCTGAAAGGTGGCATAGGGCAGAGATGCCTCTCTCTTTCTTCACACATTAGTCACAAACAGAGTACAGATGGGATGACCTATTGTGAATACTTGAGATATACTTCTGATTAAGGATTATTGTGTTGAAGTGGGGATAACAAAGAAAGTTAATCTGATGGGTGCCGGAAACCATGGTGGGTCCCTACAGATAAGAGGATAAAAGCACTAAGGTATTGGAAATTGTGGTCTGCCGCGAGACCTCCTCTCAGGACCTCTCTCCCCCCCCTCTCTGTCGCATGCTTTCCTCACAATAAACGGGGAAGATAGAATAAGGCTATCCAAACAGAAAGCATTGTTGGACTATTTTGTTTTGTTTTTGTTTCTCTTTTTCTTTTTTCTCTTCCCTCATTTTGCCCTTCCCTTCGCTGTTTTTTGCTGCCCCCTTCCCCCTATCTACACAAGACCTCCTGCTCCCTTAAAAGTGAGGGAAGTCGGGAACTGGTCTACATTATACCACATTGGTCCATATGAAAATGAAATAATAACCAATTGGGCAGTGGCATGGGTCTGGATTCCGGATCTCCCCCCACACTTGGTATACGGGGTGAAGACTGGAAGAGGACCTAAGGCCATTACACATTGGATATAGGATCCCCAAGAAACAGGTCGAAAAGAGAACATTTTTATAACGTTTTAAAATAGCCTCTTCTCTCTACCTGTATTGTGCTGTTCCAACATAGTGAAAAGACGTATTAACTACTTTTACCCACATGGATTGCCTCAAAGACCCCCTATAGTGTGTTCTTCTCTCTTTATAAAGCCTGTGGCAGGGGGTAAACCCATTAAACAGGACCTCCCTAACCATCAAGAGGGAATACCTATCAGAGAGTCTCTCTTTATTGATATATAACTACCCGCCCCCCCAAGCTGGACTAGTAGCTCTACCTTCCACTAAATATATAGAACAACCTGCTATATAAACAAACACAAGGAAGACGCTTTAAGAGAAGTAATATAAACCTACTGGGCAGAGGAAAGGGGGCAGGACTGCTGGAGGGATCTCTCTCCTAGGCTATAATCCCTCTTCCCCAAAGTATAGAGCGATAGTAGCAAACTGGGGAAAAGAATCAGAGGGCCTCGTAAGTGTAACATGAGTAAAATCTCAAAAAAAGGGTTACCGAAGACTCCCAAAAGCTCAACGAGCAATATAAAACAATATCTGAAGATAGGAATAAGCCCCCACTCAAATAGTGCGGAACACCCACAAAATCCCACTATGGAAAGAAGGAAGGGGAAGGAGAAGAAAACGGGGGAGAAAGAGGAACCATCCACAGCTGACCGCTCAATGGGAAGTGAAATAGATACCAGCAGAGCAGAAGAACAATTGGCAATTTCCCAATTGCCTACGAAAGGAGAAATGGCAGAGATGCTATTAAAAATGGAAAACACCATAAAAGGGGAAATAAAACTACTGAGAGAAGATATGGGTTCACTACTCACTAGAGTGGAGGCAGTGGAGGAGAGAGCAGAAAAACAAGATCAAGATATCAATAGGATGGAGGAGAAGATCAGAAAAATTCAACTCACCCTAAGGGAAACTCAATATAAAATGGAGGACCAGGAGAACAGGAACCGCAGACAAAACCTTAGGATGCGTGCGGTACCCGAACAAAGAGGAGAGGACCTCAGGGAGATCATCAAAACCATTCTTAATCCATTCTTGAGAAATAGTGAGGACCCATTCCCTGGAATTGAAAGGGTGCACCGTGTAGGAAAACCAAACACTATGGATACCGGTAGATCACGTGATATCATCATTAGATTTCGTCATTACGATGAGAAAGCAGAGATCTGGGCAAACCTATATGGAAAAACACCTCTGAAATACAAAGAAGCAGAGATACAGATACACTCAGACCTGGCACCACAGACACTGGAAAGAAGAAGGCTACAAAAACCCCTACTGGAAGCGATGCGGACTGCAAATGTTAAATACAGTTGGGGGTTCCCAGCGTGCCTGATAGGCATAAAAGAGGGGATATCAGCGAGATTGAGATACCCCGAAGATTTAACCAGTTTCTGTGAGAAATTAGATTTACAGGTCCCTGAGTTACCAGGATGGGTTCCCTAGCTAGGGTGGGTGATGTGGGGAGGAGGGGAGGGATGAATGGAGGGGGCCGGGGAGTGGGGAGGGGGGGGAGAAGAAATGTGTCAAGGAACCCACAAAAAGAGAGGCAGAGGAGAAAAGGAGGGAGGGGGAGGGGAGAGGGGAGGGGAGAGGAGAGAAAAGGAGGGGTGAAAGAAAGATAGGCCTCTTGGTAGTGCCCCATTAGATATGCCCGCTTACCCCGTACACCCCAAGGCATTGGGGAGTCCGGGTGAGAGTGACCTAGGGGACTGAGCCCCACCTCACCTGAGAAATTAGGAGATTCGAGGAGGGCCATATTAGATTATGACCCACTTCGACTCAGAGACCCGAATAAGGGTCAGGGAGGGAGGGGGGAAGGAGAAGGGGGGTAAGGGGTATAAAGAGGGGGAGGGATGGGGATGGAGGGTGGGGGGGTATAAAGAGGGGGAGGGATGGGGATGGAGGGTGGGTAGTCTCATCGCTATGTATCCGAAACTAATAGGCCCAGAGAAGAGCCCATCTGAATATGAGGACAGAAATTAAATTTATAACATATAATGTAAAAGGACTCAACACTCTCAAAAAAAGACATAAAGTCTCAGAAGAACTAAAAAACTATGGGGCGGGGGTGGTTTTCCTACAGGAGACCCACCTCTCACATGAGTCGAATACGAAGCTCTCTACCAAAGCGTTTCCAGTGTGGTACTACGGAGACGCAATTACCAGTAGAGCAAGGGGGGTGGCGATAGGCTTTTCTAAAGGCATCTCTTTTTGCCTGGAGGATCGATTGGTCGATCCACAGGGAAGGTACCTCTTTTTAAAAGGAATTTTAGGGGGTGTAAAATATACTTTGGCCAATATATATGCCCCAAATACCAATCCTACGAAATACTTATGCGAGATTCTAAATAAATTAAGGGACTTTAGGGAGGGGCACGCAATCCTGATGGGAGATCTAAACTTCTGCTTGGACCCTGGGCTAGACTCTACGTCCGGTGCAGGGGGGATGGATAGGAAACAATTAAAATTGACTAAGCAAAAACTCTTTTTAAATCAGCTGGTTGATGTTTGGAGGATTCAACATCCTAAAATAAGAGATTATTCCTTTTTCTCCCCCGTGCACGGGACGTACTCCCGCCTTGACTACGCCTTGATAGACCATGGACTTCTGGATAGAATAGTTAGTACTAAAATCGAGATAATGTCACTGTCTGACCATGCTCCTGTTTCTATGACCTTAGGTGCCTCGGAAACTGGGATCACATCCCCAAGCTGGAGACTAAACGAAGCGCTACTACGAAATAAAGAGGTGGTAGAATATGTAAAAGATGAGTTAGAGCACTTCTTTAAAGGGAATGACAACGGAGAAGTTAGTGGATCTTCTCTTTGGGATGCCCATAAGGCATTTATAAGAGGGATCCTAATCGCAAAGGGAACATGGATAAAAAAAAAGAGAAAACAAAGAAACTGAAAGAGCTGGTAGCGGAACTAAATCAGGTTGAACAGGAACACAAAGCAGCCCCTGAGGAAGATAGAAATCTATACCTAAAAATAGTTGCAATAAGAGAACAAGTAAAAGATCTGATGGAGCAAGAAACACAACACTTTTACAATAGAATAGCAAAGGAAAGATATATGTGGGGTAACAAACCCAGCAAACACTTGGTTAAAATACTACAAAAAAAAAAAAACGATTAACTATATAGAAAAAATACAAAATAAGAGTGGAGAGATTAAATATGCATCAAGGGATATAGCGGACTCCTTCAAAGAATATTATGAGGATCTTTATACGGTTGCACAGAAGGGAGATTATAACAGGGAAAAGGGAAAAAAAAAAGGATAGACTATCTAACTAAGGCAGGACTTAGAAAATTAACTATAGATGATAAGAACGCACTGGAGGAACCATTTACTATAGAGGAAGTAAGGTGGGCGCTGAAGAGCACCCCGGCGGGGAAGAGCCCAGGGCCGGATGGCTTCACGGCGCTCTATTATAAAATATTTCAAGAGATATTGATCCCAAGACTCCGCAACTACCTAAATGGCTTGGGGGCGGAGTATAGAATGAGCGAGAAATCCCTGACCGCCAGTATCACAGTAATTTTGAAGGAAGGAAAGGATGGATCGGTGTGCTCAGGCTATAGGCCAATTTCACTCTTAAACGCGGACACGAAAATCTATGCGAAAATATTGGCAGAAAGAGTTAAGGTCCACTTGGGCACACTGGTCCATCCGGACCAAGTTGGGTTTGTGGCGGGTAGGAAGGGTAGGGACAATGGGGTGCGGGCGCTGCTGCTCCTCCAGAGGATACGGGAAGTCGGGACCCCCTGTCTACTCCTGTCAATAGATGCCGAGAAGGCCTTTGACAGGGTAGACTGGGGGTTCATAAAGGATACACTTTAGCACATGGGCTTTGGTCCCAAGATAATTCAACGCATCAAGGTGCTATACGACCACCCGAAAGCAACAGTAAAGATTAATGGATTCTCATCACCTCTGTTTGAGATGAGGAATGGGACAAGACAGGGCTGTCCGTTGTCCCCCCTCTTTGTTTTGACCATGGAGCCTTTATTGGCTACAATTAGAGCCAACCCAGAAATTGAAGGGATTGAGGCGGGAGGAGATACCCATAAGTTATCTGCCTTTGCGGACGATATCTTGTTTTTCATAGGCAACCCGCGGACGTCCATGCCGCATTTATTTTCTGACCTGAAGCGCTACGGGGAAATTTCAAATTTTAAAGTTAATCGCACGAAATCTTTCATCCTGAATGTTAACATAAGTAAGCCTGATCAGCTTTCTCTACGGGAGAGCTTTGACTTTCCTTGGAGGAAGCAGATCAAGTACTTAGGAATAAATTTAGCTAAATCTATTAAAGAAATGTATAATATCAACTATCTCCCGCTCCTCGACGAAGTAAAAAAGAAATGCAAAGAATACACTAATAGACCCCTATCTTGGATGGGGCGCATAAATACAGTTAAAATGATGGTACTACCGGTAATCACGTACAAATTTCAGATGTTGCCCATACCACTTTCGCCGACATATCTCAGAAAATTAAAATCTATAATTATAAATTTTATTTGGAATAGTAAGAAACATCGGATAGCATTGAACACGTTAAAACAAGATAAAAAACAGGGTGGCCTTGCGGTTCCTGACATAGTTAACTATTACCACGCTATCGTCATGTCTAGAATCCCGGAGTGGGGTAAGGAGTCGACAGATAAAAGATGGGTTAGCTTGGAAAAAGAGATTAGTACAGCACAATTGGGTAGAATAATTTGGAATCCACCGACACATAGATTTTTAGGTGAGAATACACACACTATCACATTAAACTATGGGATAAATGGTACAAAAAAGTAAACAGAAAATACAACTCACTATTAATAACACTAAAAGACAATGACTTTTTTCAGCCCGGGAAAACTGAGGTGGGTGGGGAATGGATATTAAAAGAGGAAACACGTTTAAAAGATGTAATGCACAATGGGAAAATATTATTATTTGAGGAACTACAAAGTAGGAGGGAAATCCTAAGGTTGGATAGATGGCGTTATCTCCAATTAGACCACTTCATCAAAAGCTTACCTCAGCCAATCAGGCCAGAAGCCGATACTACTTGGCTTGAACGTATATGCATGGAATTTAATACCAAAAAAATGATCTCAAAGATCTATAAAAAGATGTTGGAGACGGAAAGGGAGGAGATCCCGCCATATATCCAAAAATGGGAAAGGGAATTAGGCTCACAATTAGACACAGGCACAATAGGAAAAATCATAAGGATGACCCATAGATCCGCAATAGATGTCAGGACGGCAGAGGCGAACTATAAGTGCCTATCGATGTGGTATATTACTCCCGATAAAGCAGGCAGATACCAAAACGGCACCTCCCCAGATTGTTGGAGAGGGTGTAAAGAAAGAGGGACTATGGCCCACCTGTGGTGGGAATGCAATAAGATTAAAAACTATTGGGCAAAGATTATAGGATATATCAAGGAGATCACCCACAAGGACCTAGAGAACGACCCCTGGGTGGTTTTGATGCACGCTACAAGGGAGGGGGTAAAGCACTATGAAAAATCACTGGTACCGCACTTACTCAATGCAGCAAAAAAACTCATCGCAAAGAGGTGGAGAGAACCGGAGGCCCCATCCATGTGGGAATGGGTTGACGCGGTTGAAAGTATTCGACTCATGGAGTCCCTAAAAAGGAATATAGACGAAAATAACGAGGCTACGGGAGAGTGTTGGGACAGCTGGAAAAATTTCAAGCAAACATGGAGCTATGCTGAAGTTATTAGGTTATAGATTTATCAGCTGGACAGGAACCAAAACAAATAATTTATAGGTACGGAAATAGCGATGAGAAAATAGGGGGGGGTAGGGGAGGGGGGGAATATAATTTAAAAAAAATAAATAAATAAATAAATAAAAAGGGGGGGGGGAAATTTCTTTCGGGAGCAAAGTGGATGAAATCTGTATATTAAAGCGGTTAACTGAGATGGGGCGGTATAAGTGGACTTTTTATCTCAAATTAATAAATGTCTAAACCATGTGTACGCCACAATGTTGTGATGACAAAACAAAATGGACAAAACTGATCGGTTAAAGCTGATTTAGGTCCTCTTGGAGAGTTGAGCTGAAGTGGCAAGAGAAAAAAAAAAAATGGTGAAAGTTCTGGGGGGATAAAACATATCGAAAGCGACTTCAACAACTTACCGTATATACTCGAGTATAAGCCAACCCGAATATAAGCCGAGGCAACTAATTTTACCACAAACAACTGGGAAAACTTATTGACTCGAGTATAAGCCAAGAGTGAGAAATGCATAGCTACTGTAAGGGGAAAAGAGGGTCAGCAATGCCCATTTGCAGCCTCACTGTGCCCATTTGCAGCCATAGGTCCCCCGAACTTCAAATTTGGTAGTTAAGGGTTCCTATATGCCCCCTAGCTGCAGCCAAAAGGGTCCCGAAATGAAGTTGCTGCAGAGACACAGTTGACCGACTTTGGGGCCCCGTATCTCTGGGCCACTTGGTGCTAGGAACCCAAAATTTGGTATGCAAATACAACACATACAATGGGGTTCCTAGCACCAAGTGGCCCCGAGATACATGGCCCCAAAGTCGGTTCAGAAAATGTCTCTGCTGGCCACTTGGTGCTAGGAACTCCATCTTTGGATATGTTGTAGTGCTAGTTCCACTGGTTTTGCACACCAAATTGGGGTTCCTAGCACCAAGTGGCCCCAAGATACGGGGGCCCCAAATTCGGGTCGGAAATTGTCTCTGCTGCAGAAAAGTGCTTGACTCGAGTATAAGCCGAGGGGGGCATTTTCAGCACAAAAAAATGTGCTGAAAAACTCGGCTTATACTCGAGTATATACGGTAATTTATACAGTCTGGAGGAAAGAAGGAAAAGGGAGACATGATTGAAACCTTTAAATACATCAAGGGGATGAAAAAGGTTCAGAAATGCGGCCTTTTCAATATGAAGCCAAAATCAAGAACCCAATGACATGACCTCAAACTAACTGGAGGAAAGTTTAAAACAAATCTTAGAAAATATTATTTTACTGAAAGGGTAGTTGATGATTGGAATAAACTACCAACAGAGGTAGTGAGACAGTCAATAGTAAACAGCTTCAAACATCCTTGTGGTAAATATAGATCTATAGTCAGACAACAAGGTTAATGGAAAGAAAAAAAAAAGAAAAAAAAAAAACAAACAAAATAAATTAATTAATTAATTAATAAAATGGGCAGACTCGATGGACTACTCAGTCTTATTCTGCCGTCACTTTTCTATGTTTCTAACTGGAATGGAAAGTATGACCTCTCTGAAATATGAAAAGTGGCCTGGTCTGAAAGTTGGTAAAACAGTCGGGTCTTGAAGTGGTTATATAACATGCCAGTGGGGTGTCCTAATTCTGTTTGTGAAGGGGCCCATCTCTAAAGAAAGAGCTGCAGCAGTGCTGCCATTTACAAAGGAAAAAAGTGTATAAAATTTCAACAAATTACATTTTACTTTAAATAGAAGTCCCCCAAATGTAATTTTGTCACTCCTCTTCACCAAGGTTTCTGCAGCATAAGTGAGACTTCTGTGCCCACCACACTCATGTTTAAATCACAGGCTTACCCCTAGTACCCCTACTCATTCATAAAAAAAAATAACATAGAACTGTATTGTAACATAATACCGAATTGTAACATAGAAACAAAGACACCCAATATTCTGACCTTTATTAAAAATTAAAATATCCCAAAAAAAGTCCCTTTGTAAATCCATTGTCAATCATGATGCCCACTGAGTTGCCAAAAAAAAGGACAACATGCAGCCCAAGACCAATCCCGATGGTACTCCTCATCAAATGACAACTCCCTGAACTGTCATCAGCTATATGAGAGAAGGGGTGGGAATAGTGGTGACATCATTGACCAAATATGGCCATGGCTATATTTGGGCATTGATGTCACTGCTATCCCTGCCCCTTTGCTTAGTTGACAGGGATTCCTGGTGATGCCAGTGGTTCCGAGGGACGGACGGTGTGGGCTTAAGCACCTGTGGCTGCCTTAGTAACAGTGGGAAGCTGTCATATATAGAAGCATTAGAAATACCACCTGTATATATGATGCTCAGTTCATACTGAACAGAGGGTTCAATGGGCAAATGTTCAGCTGTTTGTTTGAAAGCCCCTAAAATAGAGCTGTGACAGACTCACCCAGGACAGAGGCGTTTGGAGGGGACTGAATGCTAGCCTCTTTCCTACCGACTATGGGCCCTGACATTTGAGGAAGCTACAAGCATTTAGGATGATATTCTGTTATGTAATGCAAAAGGACATTATTAAAGAGACCATGATGGTCTCTGCATGCTTGGGACTCATATAGCAGATGTATAAGAAAGGAATGTTGATTTATGAGATCTGGAAAGCCCTGGGTCTTCTGTTGTCTACTAGTGTGGCGTACACACGATCGGAATTCTCGTTGGAAAAAAGTTCTGATGGTTTTCCCGTCGGAACTCCAACGGAATTTCGCTCAAACTGTCTTGTCTACACACGGTCACACCAAATTCCGACGGTCAATAACACCACGACATACAACACGTTCGACGGCACTATAAAAGGGAAGTTCAATGCTTCTGAGCATGCGTCGAATTGTTTCAGAGCATGCGTCGGAATTTTGAGTGTTGGAATTGCATACTCATGATTGGAAAATCCGATAGAAAGGTTTTCCGTTGGAAAAATTAAGAACAGGCTCTCAATCCAAAGTCCGTCGGAAATGCCGACAGAAAAAGACCGATGGGCATACACACGGTTGGAAAATCAGATGAAAAGCTCCCATCGGACTGTTTCCATTGGAAATTCCGACCGTGTGTACGCGGCATTAGAGTATTTCACCCATTGTTGTTTGTGCTAATTAACCTTGCTATTGTATGAAGGAGTTCTGTGTTGATTTATGATAATATTGATTGTGTCTTTTGAGCTAAAAGACGGCAAGTCTGTCCTAAAGGTCATGTCTCTGAGTCACTAAGGCTGTCTAAAGGATTAGATAATTAGCTCATGTTAATTAGGTTTCTGGTTACAGTTTGTATTGTCATCCTGCTGTATATATTTGTGTAAAATCTCAAATAAAAGGCTATTCCTGATGTACTCCAAGACTGGTGTGGTCTGATGTTTTACCCTACACCGAGCTACGACTAGTGAATGGGAAAGCTAAGGGGTCTTGGATTGTGTGGTACCGGACAGAGGAAGCATTTATGGCGGACAGACTCATCTTGTACGGGGGTCCGTCACAAGAGCCTTTACTGGCTGGGGAAGGAGTAAGAAATTCTTATGCCGCGTACACACATTCGGACTTTGTCCGCTGGACCTAGTCTGGCGGGACTTCCCCACACACGCCCGGACTTCCGAGCGTGTGACTTGCCCACACACGCCCGGACTTTTCCGGCGGACATTCCGCTGGACAAAGTCCGCGGGACTTTTGAAAATGAACGGACTTGCCCACACACGGAGCAGTCCGTTCATTTAGAACGTAACTGCAGGTAGACGGAGCTAGCGAAGGCAGTGAATGCTGCCGCGCTAGCCCCGTCACCTGGCATGGATTTAAAGGGACTCCCCACGCCGAAAAAACTGTGTGGGGGTCCCCCCCAAATCCATCTCAGACCCTTATCCGAGCACGCAGCCCGGAAGGCCAGGAAAGGGGTGGGGACGAGCGAGCGCTCCCCCCTCCTGAGCCGCACCAGGCCGCGTGCCCTCAACATGGGGGGTGCCCTGGGGAAAGGGGGGCCGTGCGGCCTCCCCACCCCAAAGCACCTTGTCCCCATGTTGATGAGGACAAGGGCCTCTTCCCGACAACCCTGGCCGTTGGTTGTCGGGGTCTGCGGGCGGGGGCTTATCGGAATCTGGGAGCCCCCTTTTATAAGGGGGCCCTCAGATCCCGGCCCCCCACCCTATGTGAATGAGTATGGGGTACGATGTACCCCTACCCATTCACCTAAGGTGTAAAATGTAAAGTAAAAAACCACACAATTTGGAAAAAATATTTTATTGCACTGCTCCGGGGGTCTTCTTCCGTCTTGGGGGTCTTCTCGCCAGACTCCTCCCCCATTTACCTAGCTCTTTTACCAAGCAGAGGAGGCCGGCTACCTTCTTCGTCGTCGACGCCGTCGTCTGGGGGTCTCGGCCCGCCTTCGGGGGTCTTCCGGGGTCTTCCGCCTTCTTCTTCTTCTTCTTCTTCCGATGTTGACCCGTCGCTCTCTCTGGCCGGAATGCCAGAGCCGCGCTGTGCTGGGACTTATATAGGGACAAGGGGACAGGGTCACATGCTCATGTCACATGGTGACCCCGCCCCTCTGTGATGTCACAGTCCCAGCATCCTCCGGAATTGTCCGCCGGACTGCCAAGTCCAGCGTACAATTTCAGAACAAAACTTAAAACCTAGTCCGCCGGACTTTTGGCGCCAAAAAGTCCGCCGGCGCCCACACACGAGGGGATTGTCCGGTGGACTTGAGTCCAGCGGATAATCCCACGAGATAGTCCCTTCGTGTGTACGCGGCATTAGAGTTATTTTTTAATGACTGTTTTTATTATGAACGTTCGATTAACCTATTGATTTATTCATTACAGGCAAACGTATTTCTGTATTATTTTACTGTTTTAGAATGGCAACTGATTCTGTGTGTCCTGATGTCTCCTCCAGAATGAAGACTCTGGTGGCTTTTCTTTTCCTGGGCTCTTTGGGTCTGGCTTGGTGCATTCCTAAACCTGGAGGTAAGAATAATAGAAATATAAATAATAACTGTGGTGCATTAGATGAGGAGGAGGATCTGAATACTTTCTCATGGCAGAAGCTAGTAAATAAAAATAACTCCTGGAAGACTTCTAATAACAACCCTAAATGTGGGATCTTCTTTTACTCTCTGTGATAACAGTAAACAGGAAAAAAAAGGGAGAGCGAATCTCCTTAATGGGGACACAGATAGCAGAAATAACCTGACAGGGGTTCTAACCCCCCCCCCCCCCCCCCCCCCCCCATTCTATCCAAAACTTAAAAAAAAAAAGTTTTACCTTTTATACTTTAACCTTAAATCAGTACTTCATCCAGACTTTGTCACATTCACATTCATTCAGCCAACGGACCCCAAAATGTATAAATATTGAGCGTGTTCTTTTTTTCTTTCTTTAGCCTTTAATATCGCCAGAACTGGGGAAGCCTCACAGAGCTCCGATTATCAGATCGCTAAACCTATAGGTTTCCCTTATAAGGCCATTGATAGTGTGAAAGACACAAACTGGTTTAATGGCTTCTGTACCCACACAAATAATGACCATTCGCCCTGGTGGAGGCTAGACATGAAACGGAAATACAAAGTAAATACCGTTGTACTCACTGGACGGACGGATGGCTCTATTGGACGGATAATGGATGCTGAGGTCCGAATTGGATATTCTCCAGACAATAACAACCTAGTGTGAGTACCATGGGGCCAAGGCACTGTAGGGGTACCTATGTCAATGGTCTTTGGGCTTATGTCAATAACCTCAGTTTGAGATGCTTCTGAGATCACTTAGAATTCAATGACATGTGTATCCGACCTGCAGTTGACCTTCTTCTGACCTGCTATAACATACCTGATCCTCTGCTGTCCTGGCAAATGGTGCTTTTCCACGCTCTGGTGGTGGACTGTCCCTTGGCGCCAGGGTTTGAAGACATCAGGGCCTTAGACCGCTGGAGTGCTGGGGAGAAGAAGCTGGGGTGCATGTCCCCTAAATAAACAATTAATCCTTGCAGTACAGGCACAAGCTCCACTGCATCGGAAAATGTTTAAGTTTCCCCCTGTTTGTGTGATTTTCCCAGAAGTCTGTACAAAGATACAAGTCACATTTTAGACATATTCTGTGATGGGAATTTCTATTTTGGTGAGAAATTCCCCAACCAATAGCGGCTGGTGCTCCATTTTTTTGGGGAGGCGCAAACAAAGCCCCAACCAACCCCATACCACCCCCCCCCCACCGCGCGTCACTCGCCCGCAATAGGGCCTACAGATAGATAGATAAATACATAGACAGACAGATACATGGGCACATAGATAGATAGATAGATAGATAGATAGATAGATAGATAGATAGATAGATAGATAGATAGATAGATAGATAGATAGATAGATAGATTGACGCGTGAGCCGCCGAGAGCCGTCAAAATCGGCCGAAAGCCGACGAGAACAGCCGAGAGCAGCCGAAAGTGCCTGAAAGCCACCAAGAACGGTCGAAAGGCTCACAATCGGTGGGGGATCGGCTTATAACACGCACCCACGATTTTCCCCTGATTTTAAGGGGAAAAAAGTGCGTGTTATACGCCGATAAATACGGTAGATAGATAGATAGATAGATAGATAGATAGATAGATAGATAGATAGATAGATAGATAGATAGATAGATAGAATGGACAGTCAGATAAGAGAGATGAGTGACTGATGACAGGGAAGAGGAGATGTGTATTAGGATGGAGATGCCATGGGGGGGAGGAGAGTTGGAATCAGAGCTGGGGGGAATAAATCACTGATTGCAGGGAGAGGAGTAGTTAGCTGGAGTTGTCAGTGGTGGAGAAAAGCAGATGAGCTGGACTGAGAGGAGAGCTTGCAGGGAGGAGAAAGTGTGTAGGTGCAGGGGGAGCAGAGAGATCACCTATCTCACTCCTATCTCACTCCTCTCCAGACAGTGCAGAGTGCAGAGTGCTCCGCTCGTGACATCACTTCCTGTTTATCACTGGCACAGGGAAAACCGGAAGTGATGTCATAACTCGGATGGAAAGCACCGCCCATGTCAATCAAAGCACCCGACCGTAGTGATACACACTATGGGCGCCAGGCGGAAGTTGTCCAGTGCGATGGAATGCGCGCAAGGTGGGACAAAAGCCTGCAAATGAAGCGCCTCGTCTGCAATCTCGTGATTGCATAGACGTGTGCTTCCCATAGTGCACTGTGTCTGGCCCCCCTAAACACAGTGCACTTAAGGACCTTTTTTTTCTATTTTGTTTTTAGAGATCATTTTGTTTTTTACTACCGGGGAGGGGGGGGTGTTTTTCATGCGCCCCCTATGGCCACTGTCCCCAACAGTTAAATACTTCTAAAGAGATGCAGACAATGCAACACTAATGCCGCGTACACGCGATCAGAATTTCGACAACAAATGTTCGATGTGAGCATGTTTTCGGAAATTCCGACTGTGTGTACATTCCAACACACCTGATACTCTGGGTTCAGACATCTTCCACAACACCTTTAAATGACACGTCACATGAGTCAAATATGTTTATAGTATATACACTTTTATTGGAGTAAGTGATGTGGTATTAATACACAGAAAAGGGGAATTGATCGGCCGAGTGCTGGATAACAGCCCAGACTCGGAAGAATAATTCCCCTAAAAGGCAGCTTAGAACAGTACAACAGCACAAAAACACAATTTACATATACAGTATCTCACAAAACTGAGTACACCCCTCACATATTTGTAAATATTTCATTATATCTTTTCACATAGCAACACTGAAGAAATGACACTTTGCTACAATGTAAAGTAGTGAGTGTACAACTTGTATAACAGTGTAAATTTGCTGTCCTTTCCCCCTTCGGAGACTGAACCGCAGAACAGTATTCCAACATGATAACGACCCCTCCAAGATGACCACTGACTTGCTAAAGAAGCTGAAGGTAAAGGTGATGGATTGGCCAAGCATGTCTCCAGACCTAAACCCTATTGATCATCTGTGGGACATCCTCAAACGGAAGGTGGAGGAGCGCAAGGTCTCTAACATCCACCAGCTCCGTGATGTCATCATAGAGGAGTGGAAGAGGACTCCAGTGGCAACCTGTGAAGTTCTGGTGAACTCCATGCTCAAGAGGGTTAAGGCAGTGGTGGCCACACAAAATATTGACACTTTGGGCCCAATTTGGACATTTTCACTTAGGGGTGTACTCACTTTTGTTGCCAGTCGTTTAGACATTAATGGCTGTGTGTTGAGTTATTTTGAGGGACCAGCAAATTTACACTGTTATACAAGCTGTACACTCACTACTTTACATTGTAGCAAAGTGTCATTTCTTCAGTGTTGTCACATGAAATGATAGAATAAAATATTTACAAAAATGTGAGGGGTGTACTCACTTTTGTGAGATACTGTATATATATATATACACAGTGCTTTGAAAAGGTATTCATACCCCTTGAAATGTTTCACATTTTGTCATGTTACAACCAAAAATGTAAATGTATTTTATTGGGATTTTATGTGAAAGACCAACACAAAGTCACATAATTGTGAAGTGGAAGGAAAATGATAAATGGTTTTCAATTTTATATTACAAATAAATATGTGAAAAGTGTGGGGGAAGGGGCTTTGTATTCAGCCCCCTTTATTCTGATACCCCTAACTAGAATCTAGTGGCACCAATTGCCTAATTAGTAAATAGAGTCCACCTGTGTGTAACTTAATGTCAGTATTAATGCAGCTGTTCTATGAAGCCCTCAGAGGTTTGTTAGAGAACTTTAGTGAACAAACAGCATCATGAAGGCCAAGGAACACACCAGACAGGTCAGGGATAAAGTTGTGGAGAAGTTTAAAGCAGGGTTAGGTTATAAAAAGATATCCCAAGCTTTGAACATCTCACGGAGCTCTGTTCAATCCATCATGCGAAAATGGAAAGAGTATGGCACAACTGCAAACCTACCAAGACATGGCCGTCCACCTAAACTGACCGGCCGGGCAAGGAGAGCATTTATCAGATAAGAGCCAAGTGGTCCGTGATAACTCTGGAGGAGCTGCAAAGATCCACAGCTCAGGTGGGAGAATCTGTCCACAGGACAACTATTAGTCGTGCTCCCCACAAATCTGGTCTTTATGGAAGAGTGACAAGAAGAAATCCATTGTTGAAACAAAGCCATAAGAAGTCCTGTTTGCAGTTTGCCAGAAGCCATGTGGGGGACACAGCAAACATGTGGAAGAAGGTGCTCTGGTCAGATGAGACCAAAATTGAAAGTTTTGGCCTAAAAGCAAAACACTGTGTGACAGAAAACTAACACTGCACATCACCCTGAACCAAATACAGGGCAATCTTAGAAGAAAACCTGTTAGAGTCTGCAAAAGACTTGAGACTGGGGGGGGAGGTTCACCTTCCAGCAGGACAGCGACCCTAAACATTCAGCCAGAGCTACAATGGAATGGTTTAGATCAAAGCATATTCATGTGTTAGAATGGCCCAGTCAAAGTCCAGACCTAAATCCAATTGAGAATCTGTGGCAAGACTTGAAAATTGCTGTTCACAGACGCTCTCTATCCAATCTGACAGAGCTTGAGATATTTTACAAAGAAGAATGGGCAAAAATGGCCCTCTCTAGATGTGCAAAGCTTGTAGAGACATCCCCAAAAAGACTTGTAGCTGTAGTTGCAGAGAAAGGAGGTTCTACAAAGTATTGACTCCGGGGGGCGCCATACAAATGCCCCCCACACTTTTCACATATTTATTTAAAAAAAAATTGTAATAACCATTTATCATTTTCCTTCCACTTTACAATTATGTTTATGTAACATGACAAAATGTGGACAATTTTAAGGGGTATGAATACTTTTTTTCAAGGCACTGTGTATATATACTGCATGCATGTGTTTGAACTTAGGGGTGCACACCCTAATGCAATAGGCTGCGCACACCTATGATTTACTGTACCATGACTTCTCTGTGTGTTCACAGTGATCCCTCTGTGTGCACTGCTGGTCACAGTGAGATGGATGGAGGACATGGACTTCTGCCTTTGCCTCTGCCTGCTGCACGGACCTATCGCTCACTGTGTTTGCCCTGAGACTGACACCATTCTTCTTCTGCTGCTGATTCCCTCAGCACTTACTTGCTGAAGGAGGCAGGCAGTGTGTGGGCCGAGTCACTGCTCCACCAGCAGCACAGGGACTGAGAGAGCTGGCAAATGCAGCCAGGGTAAATCTGCATATGAACCGAAATAGGAAAAATAGTCCCTCTAGCTACAGTCTCCCCGGCCCTCTGAATGAACTGAGCCACCCCCCCAGCCAAGGTGTCTCCTCTTATCAGGATAGAGCAGTGGATGGATGGCCACCCACCTGTATGCAGGCCGGGCAGCGATCGCCTCTGGGCACTCCACTGTCAAATCTGTGTGTTCTCTGGGCTCAGTAGCAGCAATAGGCTGGGAGGTGTACAGGAGTGTCAGCTGGCTGGCCGACTCAGAGAGGCTCAATCATTGTATTCCACCACCATGGGACTGGGACAAGTTCACCAGCTGCAGTAAACCTGAAGTGAAGCTGTTCCACTAAAAGCACTGCCCTACATCCTCCATGGCTCTGCCAATCATAAACCACCACACAAAGAATAATTGTACAGTAGGAGTGTTCGGGGGCATGGCTCTGCTCCCCGGGGAAACTCTAAAGGAAGCCAATCAAGCTTCCCAGCTGCAATCACATGATTGAAGAAACGTCATGCTTCCCATAGACACCTGTGTGTCCAGCGCCCCCGCACACACTTAAATGAACTTTTTGTTTTTTTGATCACTTTTGGGGGGGGGGGGGGGGGGGGCTGTGCGCCACTGAATTATGAATATCTTTAAAAATAGCCCTAAGCTTCTCATTGATCATAGTGCATGTAATGCACACCCAAAAGATAAAGATTGCCCCCAGGATTTATCAATTCTCGGTCTTGTGGCTAAAAGATGCATTTCTGGCCAAATTTATTGCTCTTTGAAGAAGTTCTTAACGATTGGTGTATGTATAATATGAACCCATTTTGTAAATCACTCATAAGTGAATAAGTGCCATTAACTGTATCATTGTGTTGGTCCTTGTTTGTCTTCCACAGGTGCGGTAAGGTCACCCAAATTACTGATCCTACGTCAACTTTCTCCTGTAACGGGATGGAGGGTCAATACGTCAGTGTGGTGATCCCAGGGCGCAGTGAATACCTGCACCTGTGCGAGGTGGAGGTCTACGGTGACCCCGTGACTGAGGGCTGCGCGTTTTAGGTAAACCTCAGAGGAACGTGACAGAAGGAATACTGAAGTTGATCATCAAATTTAATATCCAGGAAATAACATGTCCTTAAAGCGAAACTACACTGCACAACCAAAAACACGATTTAATTCATTTTTAATATTCAAAGCAAACTACCCCCATACATCCATGTCTCCATTGCTTTATTTTGTTGAGAAATCAGTTTGAAAAACACCTCCCCAGTGTTTCTGGCCTTGGCCATCTTGAGTAAGGGCAGATGATTCATGTAGCATTTACTTCCTGGAATCCATCAGTAGTTAGTTTAGGCAGGCAGGAGGGCGTTCTTAGCTGAAAAAGCCCATCCTCCTCTCCGAAGACTCCTGGGATGTATGACATCATTTGCCTAGGCATGGGAACTAGGAAGTAACTGAATAAATGTAAAAAGAAATTTTAAAACGATTTAATTAAATATACTTTCCTATCTATTTACTAATGCTAGCAGCATAAGGATTAAAAATAGTCAGTGTTGATTGAGAGAGTGAAGTTCTGCTTTAAGGCCCCAGAAAAATATGACACATCTATGTTTTCCCATCTGACTGGAGGAGGAAGTTTTCCACACCTTATAGTCTTGACTCACTCAAGAAACTCTTCAGAAACACCAGTCTATATATTTTTATTTTAAGTAATTGAAACTTAGGGATCTATTTATAAATCTTTTCATACAAAATTCACACAACTTTCACCCAGGATTCACATATTTCCCCAACTGAATCAAATTTACTCCTGGGTGAAATTTGTGAGTCCAACGTGAATTTTTTTTTATATAAATAGACCCCCTAAACAAGAGTATCTAAAGCTTCATTTTCATTTGTGGATGGAATGTGGAAGGGTTTAAACCACTGTCTGGTGTTATTGATGCCTGTGTCTGCTTCATACATCACAGTTAAGTCCATGACCTCTCTCCAACTCTTTTAGGCCAGATGGTCTTCATCCCTTTCTATGTAGCTTCTGTAGAATGACCTTGACCTAGCAGGACCAGACACCCTTTTATCTGATTGGGACAAAAAGAGAACAGGAACTGCGCTACCATGGTGGGAAAAATCAAGGTCAAACCTTGTAAGCACCCCGTACATCTAAGCCTCCATACACACGGTCGCAAATTCCGACCACAAAATCCGTCCGATTTTTTTAGACAGATTTTGTCCGAAACTGGTCAGACAAAGTTGTCGGAAAATCTGATCGTTCCGAACGAGGTGATGTATAAAACATACAACGGGACTACGTAGAGGCTAGTAGCCAATAGCTTTGGTCTCGTAATTTGATCTGAGCATGCGTGGCACTTTGTCAGTCGGAATTCCCTACACACGATTGGAAAAAGTCCGATCGGATTTTGTTGTCGGAAAATTTGAGATCCTGCTCTCAAATATTTTCCGTCGGAAATTCCGACAGAAAAAGCCCGCTAGAGTCAACACACGATCGGATTTTCCGAAAACATAATCCGATCTGACTTCTTCCATCGGAATATCCGACCGTGTGTACGGGGGCTTACACATTCTCCTTTCACAATCTCAGTTAAACTTGTCCAGAAAGGGCAGAACTTGCTGCAACAGACCTAGAGGTTCTTATAAATGTAACCTTGTTGGGATAGGGAATGGATAGATTGGGGACCGTTGTCCAAATACCCATGTTTTCCAATTAACAAGCCAGGCCAGGAGTCTTCATTGTTTCACCTTCCTCCTTATCTCAACAGGCTTCTATACTAATGTTCATATATTCAGAGGCATGTGTTTAGTGAAGTCTTGGCCAGCACAGATGTTTAAGGGGCATGTGGTTTATCCTTACACATTCAACCATCCTGTAGAATCTGTGGTCAAATTTAGACTCACCTGTTAGCAGCACTTGACTCTCTCTGCTGCCTGTGGTGGGACAACGCTGGGGCAGGGGTCAGGTGGGTTCTTCTACAAAGGAAAACATTTGTGTTCATTGGCCAAGCCACTGATTGGTTGGGTGAGCATCCTGCTTTGCCAAATTCCCTGCAACCCCCCCAACGTACTTGGGTCTTAAAATAATTTAAATTTGTCTGTGACTTTAGGTCTGAAAGGGCCAACGTTTTCTAATTTGGTGAGTTGCTCCCAACTTATAAGCCATGAAATCCTTACAAAAAAAAATACTGAATTACAAAATTACAGAATGGTGTCCCCAAGCACCTGTCTGTGGTACCAGCTCTGAGACTCCTCCAGCCTTTTGCCTGTGTTACCCTGACATCCCTCCAGCTGTTTGCCTGTGTTATCAAATTTAGGCTTGTTGAATGCAGAATATTCTTTTTTGTTAAGTGGTGTGGGGTTGTATCTGAAACATACTGAATGTATCAAATGTTGCTTTAAAATGTTAAATAAACAAATAAATAAAATGTGTTTGCAGAGAGCAATGACTTAGATTTATTGTGTGCAACTGTTTGGAACACAAATATAATTCTAAGGCCCCTTTCACACATGCGGACCGTACATTAGATCAGTTCAGTCACGTTTTTTTATCATCAGTTGTTGTCAGTAAACATCAGTTTTCATCCATTTTCATTTCCGTTTTTTGTCCGTTTACGTTCGTTTTTCATCAGTTTTTTTATCCGTTTATGTCCGTTTTTTTTATCCGTTTATGTCCGTTTTTTATCCGTTTTAAAAAAAAATAAAAAAAAGTTTTTCATGAATTATGGGATTTTTTTTTGATGAAAAACGGATGTCAGCGGATCGGATGTGAACGGATCGTCCGCTAACGTACGTTTTTCGTCCGTTCCGTTTTTTTACGGAAGACAAAATAGGGTCTTCTTCCATTCAGAAAAACGGACCTTAACGGAGACGGATGTTAACGGACGTTAGCGGATGATCATCCGCTAACGTCCGCTATCCCATAGACAAGCATTAATGTCCGTTTTCATCCGTAAACGGACGTATGAAAAAACGGACGAACGGTCCGCATGTGTGAAAGGGGCCTAAAGCTTGCTGTTTTAATCATACAAGCTGTCAATCTAGTTCTATGGATAAAGTGTATTGTTTAAAGAAATTAATGTGGTTATTTTTTGCTAAAATTCCTGGCTGGTTCCAAGAGCTTGCAATCTATTTCCACTGTCGGCATAAGCTGCTCAGTGCTGTATGAAGAGGTAATTGGGTCTTGTATCATTACTCATCCAAGAAATCTTCAGCTTTTAAACACTGATTGTGCTACTTACAACTGCTACCAAAATAGAGGAATGTACCCCACAGATGGACTGCCAGTGACCGCCACTTTAAACAGGCCCCCCCTCCAACTGTACTGTTTTACATGGCACATGTACCAATCTGTCCTGTATTTCACGATTTGTCCTGGAACCTGTAGACAGGGCTATCATTTTAACCCATGGATCCCACATTCCTCATACTCATATACATAGCAAGTCCTGAAGGTCCAACTGACAGCTGAACCCCACAGATTACCCTGGGACAGAGGTACTAATAATGGCTCTTGAATTAACCCCTTAGAGCCGGTGCCTGTCGTTCCTTTAAGAGGTTTAAAATGCTGGGGGGGGCCTTATAGTCATGTGACCGCCATGATTGGCTGTCACGGTGGTCACATGATGAGAAGCTCCCAATCGCAAGCAGCGAATAGGAGCTTTCTGTTGACAACCAGTAACTGTGCCAGGAGCGCACAGGGCGCACGCTCTCGGCACAGCTCTATCAGCGTTTTTGCATGCAAACATGCTGCCGTTCGGCGCTAAGGCCCGGTCACCGCAAGGCCACATATTTGCATGCGCTCGGTGCAAAGAGGTTAAGGTATCATGCAATTGTGAAACAACTTTTCTTTTCTTTTAAAACATATCTGTTTGAATATCTGTTTAAAAGCTCATGTTAACCACTTCAGCCTCGGAAGGCTTTACCCCCTTCATGGCCAGGCTATTTTTTGCGAGATTAAATGACAATTGCACAGTCATGCGACGCTGTCCCACAAAAAAATTTTTTTTTTATTTTCTGCCATAAAACATATTGAGTTAAAAAAAAAAAATCGAAATTCTTCATCAATTTAGGTCAATATGTATTCAGCTACGTATTTTTGGTAAAAAATTTCAATAAGCGTACCGTATATACTCGAGTATAAGCCGAGTTTTTCAGCAACATTTTTTTGTGCTGAAAGGGCCCCCTCCGGCTTATACTCAAGTCAAGCACTTTTCTGCAGCAGAAAATGACATTTTCCGACCTGACTTTTGAGCCCCGTATCTCGGCGCCACTTGGTGCTAGGAACCCCAAATTTGGTATGCCAGCCTAGCACTACAACATATCCAAAGATGGAGTTCCTAGCCCTAAGTGGCCCTGAGATACGGGGGCCCCAAAGTCGGTTCGGAAAATGTCATTCTCTGCTGCAGAAAAGTGCTTAACATTTTCTGACCCGATTTTGGGCCCCCATATCTCAGGGAAACTTGGTGCTAGGAACCCCAAATTCGAACCCAGTGGAACCAGCACTACAACATATCCAAATATGGGGTTCCTAGCACCAAGTGACCCCGAAATACAGGGCTCCAAAATCGGTCAACTGTGTCTATCTGCAGCAATGTCATTTCGGGACCCTTTGGCCACAACTAGGGGGCATCTAGGAACCCTTAACTACCAAGTTTGAAGTTTGGGGGACCTATGGCTGCAAATTGGCACAGTGAGGCATGCAAATGGGCACAGTGAGGCTGCAGATGGGCATTGTTGACCCTCTTTTCCACTTACAATAGCTGCGCATTTCTCACCCTAGGCTTATACTCGAGTCAATACGTTTTCCCAGTTTTTTGTGGAAAAATTAGGTGCCTCGGCTTATATTCAGGTCGGCTTATACTCAAGTATATACGGTATATTGATTGGTTTGAGCAAAAGTTATAGCATCTACAAGCTCTGGGATATTTAAAAAAATTTTTTTTTTACTAGTAATGATAGTGATCAGCAGGCCTGCGATATTGCAGCGGACATTCTGCCACTAACTGACACTTTTTGGGAACCAGTGACAATAATACAGTGATCAGTGCAAAAAATATGCAGTCACTGTGCTTATGACACTGGCCGGGAAGGGGTTAACATCAGGGGCGATCAAAGGGTTAACTCTGTGCCTAGCCAGTGTTTTACTACAGTGTGGGAGGTTCTTTTACTAGGGGAAGGAATGAAATACATGCCTTCCCTCCTGTCAGATCGGCAATCTGCGTTGTTTATGAAATCCGGGAACATTTTTTTAAAAATTTTTTATTGGCAAATAGTAAACTATTTTATAAGCATATTTTCCTCAAATGATATATGCAGGGTATATGGTATGTGTTTATGTAATGATTGTATGATATATACGTTATTTCTGGAAATCATTTAATACCAGCCCCATAGCATTATTATACCAGCCGAACCGCATGACGTCTTTATTTTCTTGTTCATAAAAGGGAAAACCATGCATTTTAAAGCACATTCGAAGAGTGTATTATACTCATCAGTATAGCCTCATCAGTGCCCATCAGTGCAGCCTCACCAGTTCCAATCAATTCAGCCTCATCAGTGCCCATCAGCGCAGCCTCACCAGTTCCAATCAATGCAGCCTCACCAGTCCCCATCAATGCAGCCTCACCAGTTCCAACCAATGCAGCCTCACCAGTGCCCAGCAGCGCAGCCTCACCAGTGGCAATCAGCTCAGCTTCACCAATGCCCATCAGCTCAACCCCATCAATGCCACCTATCAGTGCCCCTGCATGAGTGCCACCTATCAGTGCGGCCACATGAGTGCCCATGAGTGCCGCCTATCAGTGCCACCGCATTAGTGCCTATCAGTGCCGCCGCATGATTGCCCATGAGTGCCACCGCATGATTGTCAATCAAGCCGCCTATCAGTGCCGCTGAATGAGTGCCGAAGTGCTGCCTATCAGTGCCACTGCATGAGTGCCCATCAGTGTCGCCTATCAGTACCACTGCCTCTCAGTGCCACCTATGATTGCCCATTAGGGATGGGCTTTATGTTCAAGTCGAACATGAGTTCAACTCGAACATTGGCTGTTTGCCAGTTCGCCGAACAGCGAACAATTTTGGGTGTTCGCGGCAAATTCGAAAGCCGCGGACCACCCTTTAAAAGTCTATGGGAGAAATCAAAAGTGCTAATTTTAAAGGCTTATATGCATGGTATTGTCTTAAAAAGTGTTTGGGGACCAGGGGAGCAGTGATTTTAATAATGCTTAAAGTGAAACAATAAAAGTGTAATATTCCTTTACATTTAGTACCTGGGGGGTGTCTATAGTATGCCTGTAAAGGGGAGCATGTTTCCCGTGTTTAGAACAGTCTGATAGCAAAATGACATTTCTAAAAGGAAAAAAGTAATTTAAAACTACTCGCGGCTATAATGAATTGTCGGTCCGACAATACACATAAAAGTTCATTGATAAAAATGGCATGGAATTTCCCCACAGGGGAACCCCGAACCAAAATTTAAAAAAAAAAATGCGTGGGGGTCCCCCTTAATTCCATACCAGGCCCTTCAGGTCTGGTATGGATATTAAGGGGAACCCCGCGCCATTTTTTTTTTAAATCGCGTGGGGGTCCCCCTCAAAATCCATACCAGACCCTTCAGGTCTGGTATGGATTTTAAGGGGAACCCCGCACAAAAAAAAAAAAATGTCGTGGAGTCCCCCCAAAAATCCATACCAGACCCTTATCTGAGCACGCAACCTGGTAGGCTGCAGGAAAAGAGGGGGGGATGAGAGAGCACCCCCCCTCCTGAACCGTACCAGGCCATGCCCTCAACATTGGGAGGGTGCATTGGGGTAGCCCCAAAGCACCTTGTCCCCATGTTGATGGGAAGAAAGGCCTCATCCCCACAACCCTTGCCCGGAGGTTGTGGGGGTCTGCGGGCGGGGGGGGCTTATCGGAATCTGGAAGTCCCCATTAACAAGGAGACCCCCAGATCCCAGCCCCACCCTATGTGAATTGGTAATGGGGTACAAATGTACCCCTACCATTTCACAAAAAAAGTGTCAAAAAGGAGAGAGACTTTCTTCCATTTTCTTTCTTCTGGTCTTCCTTCTGTGTTCTTCTTCTCCATCTTCTTCATCTTCTTCATCTTCTTCTTCCTCCGCTCTTCTCGTCCTGCATTTTGCTCCGGCTTCTTCTCTGCTCCGTCCTCACGATCCGCCTCAGTGGGAGTCTTCCGCCGTGTAACGCTTCGGTTCTTCTGACACTTCTTATATAACGGAGAGCGGGGCCACCGGTGACCCCGTCCCCCCACTGACGCACTGGGACTTGCCTATGGATTTCCCTGTGATGTCAGAGGGGGATGGGGTCACCCCGTTTACGTAAACGGGTGACCCCCCCCTTGGGGTAATCCCATGCCGTTTTTATCAATGAACTTTTATGTGTATTGTCAGACCGACAATTCATTATAGCCGCGAGTAGTTTTAAATGACTTTTTTTCCTAGAAATGTAATTTTGCTGTCAGACTGTTCTAAACACAGGAAAGATGTGCCCCTTTACAGGCATACTATAGATACCCCCCAGGTACGAAATTTAAAGGAATATTACACTTTTCTTGTTTCACTTTAAGCATTATTAAAATCACTGCTCCCAAAAAAACTTTTTTTTGCATTGATCCATGTCCCCTGGGGCAGGACCCGGGTCCCCAAACACTTTTTATGACAATAACTTGCATATAAGCCTTTAAAATGAGCAATTTTTTGTTTTTCATGTTAGTGTTCCATAGGTTTTAACGGTGTTCAAAAAAATGTTTGCCTGTTCGCATGTTCTGGATGCAAACCGAACAGGGGGGTGTTTGGCTCATCCTTAGTGTCCATCAATGCCACCGCCTGTCAGTGCCACCGCATGAGTTCCCATCAGTACCGCCTATCAGTGCCCACCAGTGAAGGAGAATAATTATTTATTATGTTATAATACACACAAACTCATCTGGTAGACATGTGCACCATAGAAAAATTTGTTTAGGTTTGTTTCGTTTCTGTTCATTTACGTTGATTCGTAACGATTCATAATTTCGTAAGTCGTCGGTGTTCGTATTTTCGTGGAGTTCTTTTTTCGTTGATTCGTTTTTCCGTTAGTCTAATTTTCGTTTATTCGAAATTCATATTTTCGTTATATTTTGTATTCGGACGCATTCATATTTTCGTAGATTTAGTTACATTCGTACTTTCGTAAGATTGATTTATTCGTACTTTCGTAACATTGTTTTCGTAGATTCGTAATCGGAGCATAATTCATAATTTTATGTAATGTGTATGCTATTATTACATTGTAAGAGACACGGAAAATTACGAATCAACAAAAAAAAAAAAGTTACAAATGTACGAATTTTATCGTTCAATCCATTCGAAGCACGTTAAGCAGCGCCATTGTAAGAGACACGGAAAATTACGAATCAACAAAAAAAAAATGTACGAATTTTTTCGTTCATTTTGATTTTCGTTGTTCCTGTTTTCGTTTTTCGGATTTTCATTCTTTCGTAGTTTTGTTGTTTCTAATTTAATTATTTCATATTTTCGTTGTTTTTCATATTCGTTGGATTCGATAATTCGTTATTCGTTAAAATTTTTACTAAATTATTCATTCATTCGTACGATAACGAATGAACGAATATAACGAATTTGAACGGAAAACGAATCGTAACTAAACAAATTGCACATGTCTATCATCTGCTTCTTGTGCTTGTGGCCACTACTGCTCCCTCCTCCAATCACTCTCCTGGCAGCATAGGGGATAGAACAGAGCACAGCATTCCTCCCCCTCCCTCCTGTACTGCAAGGAACTATGGGTATTATAGTCCAGAGGGGCGGGATTGCCTGGAGCTAGAGAGTGGGATGCTGGGGGAGGGGGGTGGTCATGTGTCACCAGGATCGTGGCAGATCTTTAGCTGACAAATGGGGAGGAGGAGTGGAGGCTCCAGCTCCTCCGCTCCAGCTCTGCAAGTACTACCGCGACCATGGACCTGGCTCCTCTCACTACCAATGCGGCACCGTCCTCCGGGAAAACTGCCGGCCCAAGTGCCTGTGGTAAAAAGCGGGATCAAAACCGGGGACAGACGGGGTCCAGAGACCGTACCCTCAGTCCGGGGATGTCTGGTCACTGTAACATAGGCAGATCTTAGTTCTGTGTCTCTGCCTGACGATTGGTGGGTGCTGGCGGACATCCAGTGCCCAGCACCAATTGATTGGCCTATGCTGTCTGTAACCACAGCGGAAGCGGTCTGGCGGCAGTGCGAATGCGTGCCTCCTACCCAGGAGTGACGGATCATGTATATATATATATGTGATCTGGCGCATAGCTGCCTCCCTGTAGCAGTAAAACTACTATAGGGCAAATGGGAAGTGGTTAAAAAAAAATATATGTTTTTTCTCTACAGCTACAACATTACTTACCTGCTATCATGTTACACATACAATGTCCATTTCTTTGCCTTTAAATATTTTGTCCCTACCTTACCCAGTAGCTAGGGGGTGTTCTATATAGTTAATTCCACCCTCCTGCTGTATGCTTTTGCCTCCATTGTGATCATATGTATACTGCTGGAGCTGGTCATATTATGTTCTTTTGACCTATCTGGATGTTCATTTTGTAAAGATCTGCACAAATTTTTAAATAAAAGCTTTCTATGATCTGCAGGATGTCATTTGGATTGAGTCACTGTCTGCCAACTCTACTGAGATTGTAAATTATCGCTATCTCATCACAAATGGATCAGTTGGATCACAAATGGAGACCATGCCTTCCATGCTCAGATTGGGGAGGCAGAACAATCAAAATCCACAGATACCAGGGTGCCTTGACGAGGCTCTGTGGCTTACGCATGCATTTGCAAATGTGTGCAGACTAATCCCCTGCTTTTAACGCATACTGTTAGACAGGTTATTTGGTTATCTGCGGGCTGGCCGGTAAGTTGAGCTTGGTTTTTCCCTTGGATTTATCCTTGGCCTTAATTCCTGTGAGACAGCTGGATTACAGACATGTGCCTGCACAGGGTATTGGACATAGAACTGTGATCAGGCGTGTGCGCAGTAGTGTGTGTGGCATTACGAGGCGACGCAAGAGCGCATCTACAATCAATGTTGGTGCTAGACGGCCTATTAAAAGTATGCCTTGATCCAGTGTCAATGCTGACTGGTCTAGAGCTGTATCCTGTACTCAGACTGTGTCCTATATTTGACTTCCATTACTGACCAGACTTGCCTCAGACCCGATCTTGGATTCTGCTCACACTTCTGCTCACCAGTTCCTGACCTCAACTGTGTTTATGACTCTGGTCCTGCTTATAACTCTGTACCTTGCTGCCTGCTCACTGCTGACTTTGACAACCCTTGTGACCCAGTGGCAGCTGGTGCTCCATTTTTGGAGGGGGGGCAGCAAACAAAACCTCTCAGCCAGCCCCGCTCGCAAGCCCGCCAGAACTGGCACTTACCCCATCTAGGTCCTGGGCAGCTTCAGCGGCTTCTCCTCCCAGCTAATCCGGACGCTTCTCCTCTTAACCAATTCGGTCTCAGAACATGCTTCCTGTCCTGATTGGTCAGGTGCAAGAAGCAGGAAGACAATAGCAAATTTTCATTCGCTATCGTCACAAGTGGGTGGGCTCAGGGCGCAGTGCTTTGCGCCCCGAGCCCACCATTTTTGAAGACAATTAGAGCCTCCAGCTATAATCATGTGCTTCACAAAAAAAAAAAAAAACAACCCATAGAATATGCGTCTGATGCCCTGCATGGAGATTAGGGACCAGAGCATAGAGTTTAGGGGGGCGCCACCCCTGCGCACCTTAAGGATGGTTCGCCGCTGCTGTGACCACGCTTCTGTCTATGATTCAGCCATATGTGTGCGCAGCCTATTACATTAGAGTGTGACCCCAAAGCTCAAAAAGCACAGGGCAGTGAGTGAATGGGAAGTGCTCTATGCTGAGCGGCTTCCTGTTTATTTAACTGAAGCATAGTAAACACCATTTACCAGACGCATGTATTTCAATGTGTTTTTTTTATTTATTTTTTAATCACGTGATTTGACCACCAGCCGCAACTACAGGACAGCAATACTACTGGGTTTTTCTAATGGTAATACATTATATGAGTCAGTTTGTACATCATACATGTATACAGTACAGGGTGCCTATATTACCACATGGCATTCTGACTTCTACTTATAATATCTTCTGAAATTAGTGAGTGCTTCGCAAACAACCTCCAGACACATAGCCAAGCAACTGATACATTTCTTAGAGAATACCAGTTAACCCCCGGCTCACACTGTCGCAACAAGTCATTCCCCATTATTGGCAATAGAACCGCTCTAATCGTCGGTCTTTATTTTATTTATAGCGCAAAAAATAAAACCTGCAAAGGTGATTAAATACCACCAAAAGAAAGTTCTATTTGTGGGAAAAAAAGGACGTAAATTTTGCTTTGGTGCAACGTTGCATGACCGCGCAATTGTCAGTTAAATCGCCGCAGTGCCGAATCACAAAAAAATGCTCTGGTCATTAAGGGGGCAAATCCTTCCGGGACTGAAGTGGTTAATTTCTCTCTTCAATGACTGACAATCCCCACACCAATGATGCAAATCCAAAAAGGTACGCCTAGTAATAGGTGGGACATGTGCCACCACAAATATATTTGCATTTATTATTTTGTTGTAAAAAGTGGACTTTTCCTTTAATGAATTCACTTGGGTCTGAAAAAAGCATGATGTATTTTCGCATGTGTCCACTAGATGGCGATCCAGCACAGGTTTGCCACACTCGGCTTCATAAACCCTCAAGACCAAGAAACACTTAGAATTGGGGTTGTTTAAAGACAACCAAAAAACATACCAGCAAGAACCACAAATGGAAATAAATTCAAAGTGTTTGCCACTTTATAGATTTGAAGAGTATTATTTTCACTGCTGTTTAAAACATTTGAGTTCAGGTACTTTTTTTTGTTTGTCCACCACCATAAAACTTAAATCCCCCCAATCAGAATCCATAGACCTTCACAGTTAAAGAGGTGTTCCAGCCTGGGGGAAAAAAATAAATAAAAGTCAGCAGCTACAGTATTTGACTTTTAATATATGGACACTTACCTGTCCAGGGAGCCCACGATGTCAGCACCCCAGCCGATCTTTGGATCGGCTGTCGGGTGCTGCCGCCGCCATCTCCACTAAGGGTAAACGGCAGTGAACACAGACGGTTCCCTACTGCTCATGCGCAAAGCGCACTGCACTTTATAATTGGCCCGGCGGTGGAGGAAGGAGGAGGGGGCCAAACTTCTGAGGGAAGGGGCCGCGGGTCCCCATTCCCTCCTCCCCCCTGAAAGGTGACAAATATGGACAACATTGGTAGCTACGTCCAAAAGACCCCCTTTACTCTTCCCTTGGGTTCTGGATAAAATGTCAAGATCACTTTCTTAGCTCCATACCCCACCAGAATGAAGTTCCTGCACGCTCACACCCTTTAAAGCCTTGTGCGACAGTCAAGGTTCAGTCAGACATACTCTCCATATGCTCTACTCATTACTAGGGAGTACTCACAGTCTTTAAACTTGCCGACCGGGCCATAGCCAAAAGACGGCTACAGTGCGGTCGGCCTATTCTGGGAGGGCGTCCATGGACGTCCTCACAGAAAATTGTTCCCGCACGCCTCATGGGGCGAGCTCCCTGAAAAATCCGTGACCGCCGGGTCCAGAAGATACTGGTAAACAAAACGGCGTCATGTCATGATGCCAGTTCCTCCCTCCCCTCTCTGTACTGATCTATACAGTGCAAGGGGAGAGGGGGAGAGATCATTTGCAGAACTGTGGGCTGGATCTGTAGTGCCCACAGCGCTGCTCAGTGCCCATACTCTGCCAATAAATTTTAGCAGAAGCAAAGCATTGTTTATTTTATTTTTTTACCAAATTGTCAGTCTTTTTTGATTTATAGCGCAAAAAAAAAAAAAACAGCGGTGATTAACCACTTCCAGA